>CM020042.1:7787500-8127500 GCA_009769605.1 Bucorvus abyssinicus
TGTTGTGACAGGACAAGGAGTGATGGTTTTAAACTAGAAGAGGGGAGATTTAGACTAGATATAAGGAAGAATTTTTTTACACTGAGGGTGGTGAAACACTGGCACTGGTTGCCCAGAGAGGTGGTAGATGCCCCATCCCTGGAAACATTCCAGGCCAGGTTGGATGAGGCTCTGGGCAATCTGATGTAGTTGCAGATGTCCCTGTTCACTGCAGGAGGGGTTGGACTAGATGGTCTTTGAAGGTCCCTTCCAATCCCAAACGTTCTATGATTCTATTCCAAGGCTCTGAGCAAAGTGGACTCATATCAAAGTTAGTCTTGCTTTCAACAAAAAGCTGGACTTGATAACCTCCAGAGATCCCTTGCACCCTAAATTACTCTATGTCTGATTCTACATGATACAGCAAAGTCACCTGCTACCTTCTCCTGCAGTCTTCCCTTGTGGGAACTAATTTTCATTTGTGCATGTGAACACAAGCTGGAATAGTGTTCTTGCAGCAAAGGAAATTAAGGAAGTGGTTTTGGTGAAAGAGATCACAGATTCAACCATCGTTCATTGTCTGTTCAAAATAACAAGAGCACTGGAATAGTACAGAAAAGAACCTGACCTGACAGATAACTCATACTTAGATCATGTCACTTCTATATATTGCCCATTTTCATCTTTGTATCTTGAAGTTCTCTGTTCTTGGGGCACTTTGTTCATTGTGACATTAATTTTCATTGTTAGCAAAAAAATTAAGGGCATTTTCCAGATACAAGTTCATTACATACAAAAGATAGTATGGACCAACCTTTCATGAGCAGCGACACAGGAAAAAGAGTACCTGTCTAGCTTTAAGGTGAAGGAACGTTATAGATGCGATTGGCTTAGATCGTGGGGAGTGGGCTCGATACTCAGAGTTGGGGCTCAGGCTTTCTCTATAAAGACAATGAGAGTTTTGAAACTAACTTAAATGGAATGGAGTGAATGCATACTGAAGATTTTTGCTTCTCTGTTAAAATCTTCGCTGAAAGTCTGGCTGCGGTTTTGCTGCTGACCTGGTCGGCTCCTGATGCAATGCAGTGCTGATCCATGCTGCCATCTAGTGCCTACAGGGGAAAGCAGTGGGCCACTGAGGTTATGGTTTTCATGGATGCTTAAAGAATAGGAATTCTTGCTCTTTACTGCTATGAGGGCTTTCTTATTGCCTCAGCATTAACCTTGTAATTAACCTTATGGAAACTTGTCTTTTATAAAGACAAAACCCTGCCAGGAATGAGAACAAGCATGCTTGAGAGGGCGTTGGGGACAAGGAAAACAGCAGGAGGAAGGGGAGAGAAAAACAAGTGATAAGCAAGGCTGCAGGCAGTAGACAGGCAAAAAAATACACTGATTATGGTCGCAGCTATCTTGCTGCTCTGAGAATCAGAACAAGTGCAGTGGAGTGGCCATCTGAACCAGAATAAATACTGCAAAGAATGTAAGTGGAGAGTATCGTGACCTTGAGGGGAATAGCAAAGGCATGTAGAGAGAAAAGACGAGGGAGAAGTGTTTGTGCACTCACAGAAGGGTTAGTGATTTAGCTGGCAGCTTAATATTGGCTACAAATACAAATAATTAATATTTTCCAATTAGTGTTTTAATAAATAAGTATGCATTCTTTGATACAACTAAAATTAACCGGTCATTGAAGACTGCTCAGTCAACTAGCCTCACATCTGCAAAATGACCAGACTCCCCTAAAGAGTCAAAGATCTCAGCCAGGGGACAAAGCCACGCATGTGAAAGACCATTCAAAATAACTATATGGTACACAGTAAGGATCTCCCAAAGCATGCTGCATATCAGGGTAAACATATCAAAACTCACTATACTTAATGACAACGAATATAAGAAAAAGACTGAATTCTGATGACAAAGAACAAACATGATGTATGATTACTTTTCCTCTACTCAAAAAAAAAAAAAAAGAGCACTCAAAAGAAAATGACTATGCTTTTGTATATGCATTTGCACTTGAAATATAATTTTGAAGGACTTTTATTCTTCCCCCAGATTAAGGGTGTCGTTTTGATAAAGCAATCTTTCATCATATACACACCTGTACAATCCCTCCTGGCAATTTGCTGTTAATTAAAATTACTACGTAAACATTAGCAGTGTTTATTATAAGCTATCCTTACTTACAAAAGTGAAGGACAACATTGATTTTTAATTGACATTTTTCCTTGAGTTGCAAAATTAAAACCATACCTTTATTTTTATATATTTAGGTCTAGAAATATACCTGCAATTACTTCTTCTACTGAAACTGAAAATAATATGCAGACAAAGTAACATATGGCACCCTAAGCAGTTTCAGAATATTCAGAAATTTGTTACTATTCTCCACAGACAGGCAGCAGACAGGCACATGCACACCATAAATAGAGACTTGTCTAAAGTGAAAATTAAAGTTCTCAAGCAATATAGAAAAAGCTTGTATTGGAAAAGCCAATATTTTTTCTCAGAATGTAATTACGCAGTGCCAAAAATGTATCATTGTCAATCATTCCTTTAGATAGGGCTTCAAAATACCAGTTTGAGGGTATAAATGTAGAGCATATTCCTTCAAATAGGCAGAAGATTGTATCTCAATATTGCCTTACTGATATAAAACATTTGGGCCTACCAAACTGAAATTTATTTCAAATGGACAAAAATGTACCTACTGAGCTATAAAATTTATATAAAGTTTAGCAGTATTCACAGAGAAATTAAAGAAATAAAGTTAATTTTTCCTTTGAAGTTTTAAGAACTGCTGTGGTGGTTTGAGAAACTTCTTCCTTCTTCACATGTTTTTGGAATATATCAACAAATAACCGTGTGTTTGATGTAATTTTCTTACCTATACCATTTTTCAGGAGATGTCAGGTATTGTGTATCTGCTTTTTGTGTTGTAGAAATGGGTCAAATTGTTTTATGCTTTCCCCTATAAAGAAAATCAATGTTTTATCAAGCTGTGCAGATCTCAACAGGACCTACAAAACCTCCAAAAATATGAGCCGCCTTATATTGTGAAATGTCATGAATCAGAATGGCGAGAACCAAAGAGGGTCCTGGCTCTCACTGGGAACAGCCAGCAGCTCTGCAGAATAATGAAAAAGTTAATGAGAGCTTTGCCTGTGGGAAACTGTTGGCATGCAAGGACTTGATTGTCCTTTTCCATCCTCTGAGGCTGCATTTGTGTTAACGGCCTTGGTACAACTCATCAAATACATAACAAGTGTCGGGGAAAAAACAGGCTACAAAATAACATAGATTGAAGTCCCCTCTTTGTGTGAGGTGTTGTTTACAGAGACCGTCACGGTTTCTGAGACCACCTGAGATTCCTTATTGTTGTGTTACTGTTCTTGCTTTTGACCCTTTTTATCTTTCATGCAGAGAAGATAGTCTTTCTTGGTTGAGAGCTCACCAGAGCTATCAGGGAAGAAACATGACTAACAATTTTGAGAACCAACTGAGCACCAAGCCATGTCTAGCTGAGACAAGTTTAATTAGTTATGGAAACAATTCTGATTACCTTCTGCATTTATCTTACCTGTAAATAGCAATTCAAACAAAGCCCCCTAACTGCTGCCTCAGCATTGGCAAAGTTAGTTTTCCAGTAGGCGTTGGCACCAACCGCTTCTTAAGAGCCAGGGTAGCAATCCAATCCCCACGACTCTGCTCCTACCAACAGTTAATGTTCAAAATCAGCTGAACCATAAATATCTTTAGCTTTCTGTGTTGAACAACATTGTCATAAAAATCTTGACAATGAATTTGTAATTAGCAAAGAGTTTTAACAGACATAAGGAAAAGGTCGTATGAATAATTTGCTCATAATCTGTGTTACAACAATCAAAAGGTAAAGACAGCATCACAATGATGATAAATTAGCTATGTAGCTTGCGTTTGAGATGGGAATGTGATTCTCAATAGCACAAACAGTACAGAAAAAGATGGAACATAGAAATGAAGATGCTTCTGTAGTTTTAAAAATTGACTGATACTACTCAACGTTAATGAGTAAAGGTGCCAGAGTCTGCCCGGCTGTATTTTTTAAAAAATTAAATGTTTCTGTGCCTATCTGTTCACGTTAATTGCAATTGTATGGACTGCTGAAGGCACTATACAAAACAGGGTGAATAAAGCTAGAAGACTTATCTTCCTCAGAGAAGCATTCTTTTTAGACCCAATACTGAAGTCAGTGCAATGGCATTTGGAATTTGGCCACAGTTTTGAGAACGGTTGTTTTGCTATCGTTTTGAGGACTTGTTTAGCCCAGGCAGAGTGCAGACAATCTCCTGGTTCCCGATCCAAGATTTCAGAGTTCAAGGAAACTTCTCCCTTTTATGGGAGCTGGTGCTTTTACTTCTCCTTAGACTTCTATAGTACTGCTCGTAACGGTGTAAGTAGTCTAGCCTGGATGATGACTGCCAGGGAACTACTTCTCCTGCCTCCTGCCGTAAGACATTGGGGCCCTAACTCTGTTGTCACTGGGTACCTGTGTTTCTCCTTTCTATCACATCTCACCTTTCCTGGGAGGATTGTCAGCATAGCATTGCTCAGTCCCATTTGACGTCATGTTGCCTTCAAAGATTTCAAGGTGATGCTGAACAGATCAGGTTGGCATATACCACTCCTAAAATAATATAGACTTTTTTTTTCTCCTGGCCTGTCATAGATGAAGCTAGTGGTATGTCCTCACTGGGCCATTATTTCAGATACTCCAGAGAACAGTTATTCACTGGTGAAGACATGGAATAGGAAATTTTATATGGTTTTCTGTGTTGTGTGGTGTCTTGATTAATTTTGAATCAATCTGAAAAGACCTCTGTTGACAATACAAACCTCAAGCTTATCAGCTTTAGTCTTACTGGGCAGCAGATATGGGATGTTTTGGACTAATTCAGCTTGGAAAAATACTGAGAAGAAACAGTAATTTCATTTTTCATGACAATTTTTTTGCATGCACTTACAAATCTTTCTGTTGGTTTTTTTTTTTCTCTCTTTCTAGAAGTCATTTTACTAGCAAGAATTCAGTGAAACAGCAGGTTTCATATATGCATTGTGAAAAGCTTACAGACTTTCAAACTGCACTTGAATGCACGCAGAGACACTTCAGAGTCAAATGCACGTCTTCTGCTGTATGTCTCGCTGTACGACTGGTCTGGGGCCTGTTTGGGATCCTCTTGGCACTACTTGAATTTTAGCAGTTGTGCTCACCCACATAGTGAGCAGACATATCTTTAACCAAGGTATTTAAATCTGTAATTATTCCAACTAATTGCTTGCGAATGAGTTACAGATCAAGAATAATTCGCAAATCCTATTCCACAGATAATGATAAATTCTACAAAATTGCAGTCAAATCACATATAATTCCTCAATGGAAAAAGAACCGAAACAAATCAGTGAACCAATTTGTTATGATTACTTTCTCCTCTTTCTAACACGTCTGAAATCTGTTATTGAATGTTATTATAGAACATTCAGATACATCTACAGTAAAGACTGCATCCAGTATTCGAAAGATATCTTTAGTAATGGTTGTATTTACCATCCATATCCTACACTACTGGGGCATTCAATATAGCACAGAAAACTGTGGTCCTTGGCACAGTGAAGAGGTAATTGCTAAACTTTTCTGCTTCTTCAAGTTACCTACACTGGCAAGGAAACAAGATAATGATCTGGTCTTTATGACAGAAAGTTCAGGATCTAGCCCGGTGTCTTCTCACTCACTGTCGCAGACTACCTTGCAGCAGCTTCAGTTTGCTAGATGGGCTAAGAATATGTAACGTGATGATGGCATTGTTTCTAAATAAAATGACTTCCAGATAAATTAGCAAAAGGCTTACAGAGCAATTTCAAACAACCACACTATCTGAAATAAGACTCCTTTTCTTTCTAAAAGTTCCAAATGGACAGAATACCCTTTGAATTCCATGGTCATCTCACAGACCTTTGCATAGTAAGACATTTTTCACATAAGATGTCTGGCTATTTGGATACGATTCAAAAAGAGGCTTATGCTTCAAAGAGCAAGAAAGCTGACTTAAGCTTTAGAGTAAATACCAAAATCTCTTATCTTTCCACATTTGTCATATGTTATAATCCTTGCAAGAGTGGCCTCTGCAATAATAGGAAAAAAATTCTTAAGATTGGCTTGACAGACTAACAAAGGCATTATACATAAATGCTGGTTAGGGAACAATTATGGGGGCTTTAAGCTTTAGAAATGATAAATGCTCATTTATATTAAAATGTACATGAATTTCCAGTGGGAATGTTTCATGACACATAAAAGTCCTACTTCTGAGGACTGATTTATTCTCTAGCATATATGAAGAAGAAAGGCCCCACTGGGAACTACTAGGGCAAGGACAGAGAGTTCCGGTGTCCAAAAATATTTCTTCAGTGTTTTTTATATTAGATGCTGGTTTTATGGCAAAATCTGTACTTGGTGGGTGCATAGCTCTAAACAGGCTGATCCTCCTTCCAAATTTTGTCTTGCCAAAGAAATGGCCAGTGACAATTCTCTGAACGCAGTACTAGGGAGAAATTTCATACTGACTCTATAGTTCAGCTAAAGGTATGATGGCATATAGAGTGCAATTAAACTCTAGCCTTTTTTTCTTCCTATTACCTGAATTACTTTTGTTTCCATGTTAAGCCACTAATACTTTATTTTAAAGGAAACGTTTGAAAGTGATTCAGTTTAGGAAATTCATCCCTTGAAAACCACACTCTCAAAATACCACTTGAACTCCATCTGATTCCCATGCTAATTTCCATAACAGAACACTTTCCATATGTGTCACTGATTCATAAAGAACTGCTGCTTTTATACAGCATAACTAAATATAACTCCGTGAGATAGTCTCCAAACAGACATCTCTACCTTAACATCTTCCTCTCAGTCCTAGAATTACGCTGCCTTGAAGCTGACCTGCAGAGTCACCTTAGAAGCCCTGGGAAATTCTTGATCCCTGTGAGAAAGCAAGGTAGGTACTCCCTCTTTCCAGCATCATCCTTACTTGCCTTTGCCTTTCTCTGCGAGTAAAGAGGATGCAGGCAATTTAGCCAGTGAAGAACTGAGTTGGTGATAAAAATTCACTTCAGTAAATGTAACTTTTATGTTACCATACTTACGTATTTAGTTGTATTTAGGAAAATTTTATGCAACAATATTTAGATAAAGTTTCATCCTGGTCATAGCAGATGAAATTCACAGTAGCTTTTGAGATAGTTGCAGTAAGTGTTCTTAAACCAATAATATCCTTTATCATTATTATTATTTCCAAAATGAAAATGCAATTATTGTATACTTAAAATAGATCCTAAATACATGTGTACATCAACTTTCATGTGGTAGGGTATACTGTACAGAGTGCCAACAGAAACTGCTGAAGAACACAGGAAGCATAATAGAGCTGTCCCTTTTTTCTGCACCTTACTACTCATCCATCACTTATTTAAGTTAATACTAATACTTTTCTAGCATTTTTTGTGTTTTTTCTATTTTGTTTTTTTAGGTTACTATCTGCAATTATATAAGAAATGCATCTTCCTATGATGTTTTCTTTTCATAAGTAACATCTCACTGATATACCACAAAGAGGTGCTCTAAACCCACAGTAGCTATTGAGAGGAACTCTACCAAGAAGAGACAGGACTGTTGTAAGCTTGCCTCAAGGTAGGGGTTTCTGATTTTAGTTCTCTGTTTTTTGAACAAAAAAAAAAAAAAAAAAAAAAATTTCTCACAGCAGTCATTGCGATAAAACTAGTGTCCAGCAGTCAGAACTTAAAATAATGAGATTCATAGCTGCCACCGCATTAACAAGTCAGGTGAGATTTATTCCATGGAATAGATTCAGGCAGAATATTCAGCTATCCATCATCTCATTTTTCATAAATAATCTATTCAGTTGAACAGAATGTCTTTTTCCCTGCAGTAATAACTGTGTAGCAAGTGAATTGTTTGGCACTATTTTACAGAGGTTTCTGTCCTGACAATTGTGGCGCACATCTTTAAAATACCATTTTTGTGAGTTATGCTGTTGACTACAGCTGGTTTATTTGCACAAGTAAAGATGAGCATATGTACAATTCTTCACACAATACGGGCTGAAGAAATAAATTTCCCTTGAGATCTAATTTCTAAATCTTCCTTTAATCCAATTTAAATTAGTTTTGTAATCCCAGATTAGTTTTAACAATTTTTCAGAATCCCAGCACTACTCTGATTGTCAGAAAGGACACTTGTGGATGAGGCACAGAACTCTGAATGCTGTGTTATTCTTCATCTGTGTTACTTCATACTAAACCAGATGGGAACAAAATGTGATCGCAGTATCTGCAAGAAGAATATGGCTTTGACCTATTCAATCAAAAGACGATTCACCTGCTGTAATGGCATTATCTTGGGGGGGGTTGTCTTCATGTAGGTCTGCAATTACATGGAGGCCACTGAAGGTGAAAAATCTGAAATTCTGATCCTTCTTGAAAACCATACCTATACATACCACTGAAGAAGGATTTTTTCCATTTTGATTTTGAGGAAGTCTGGACCTGAATTGAGATGAAAGTTTATAGTTCAAGTTTATTTGGAAACACTACTTGAACAGGCGCATTTTTAGTCTTTATTTCTGAATATAATTTAGAAATCGATGTACATAATACAGTGCATGTCACCTTCTGTCCTGTGTTCATTTTGTCTTATATAGGCTAAACCTAATTTCTTTATTAGATTGATAACAGTTTTCCCTATAAACCTCTTCACTTATGAAGAGACATGTTTCATTCTCAAGACACATTTAGATCTGTATTCTCAAGACACATTTAGATCTGTATTTGTATTCCGATTTGAAAATACTTGGATGCTTTGGAGGGTTTCATTTTAAAAGATTTCAGAGGTGATTTGCATTTTGCTTTCATATTATTTATAGTGTAAAGAATCAATTCTGTAGTTTGAAAGTGTACTGTCTGCAGTAATCAATATTTATAAATGTTTAAGAAAGAACGAACTTCCAAAATGGTGTTCCTGCCAATATGATCTATATTTAATAAATGACTTTTCAAGCAGGTTTGATTTTTGCTTCAGCAGGCTCTGCCCATCTATAATTGAAATATCACTTGTGCTTGTCATGGTCTGCATGGTGCTATAATTGTTTTTAGAGCTATGCAGCATTGGCACACACAATTTGCTTTGGGACTGCTAGATAAGTAGGTAATTCAATTTGATTTCTTCAATCTACAATACAGAGACTTACTGTACAGGTTCCAGCTAAACACGGGATAGATGAAGCACAATTGTTTAGAGAGGAGAGCAGTAAGATTAGAGATATTGAATCAAATTTTGTAACTGAAGTGAATGAAGATAAACATTAAACTTAGATATAATTTTCAGACTGTACATGTGCCTCAAATATATGAAGATCAACCTGTGTTAGTATTTTTGCCTTGTTACCTGTTATCAGGTCTCTTTTAAAGTGCTTATAAAGTATTTTCTCCGTTATCTTTTATGTAGATGCTCACTAATTGGGGATTCTTTAAAAGCTGTGGTGAATACTCTCTGACTGTAAAAGCTTAGGCTGCTATCAGGAGTACTGCATTGCTCGAAGTTGCGTTAAGCAGAGCTTCATCAGCATTCAGCACCACTGCCATAGCGTAAAGCCTACAAGAAGTGGGAAAAATACCTGCTAAAACATAAGAAGAGAAGATGAAAAGAAGCCAGTGAGCAGAAAGAAAAGCATCTTATGTCTGCTCTACAGTTTCTTTTTTTTAATGGGTCCCCCTCCCAAGCAATGTTGCGAGTAGCAGGTGATGTGTTCTGCAAATAGATCAGCAATATCACTTCTAAAATTGCACTTTTTGGCATTCGGGTGTTAAAGCCAGCCTGCTGGTAGCCGGGCTTTACCCAAGGCTGTATTATAGAAAAAGAATGTATGTTAGATCATCTAGCAGCAATTGCAGTAAAACACCTCTGGCTTGAGCCAGAGTCACTGTTACTGCTGCTTCCTGCAGTGAGTTCTGTCACTATCATATTTGTTTTCTTTCTCACTCCCAGGTGTCAGACATATTGGGCTAGAATTATTCTGCTGGGCTGAGTTTGTTCCACAACTTCTCCAGAAAATGAAGTGATTGTTAGCTCTCCAACAGTGCTGAAACATGGAGATGTCTGTGAAAAATTGTGAAGATATGTAACATATTGTATTTTGAAAGGTATTGTAAAATACATTAAATAAATGTTGAGATATCCACTGTTAGAGACCTCCTCTAGTCAAAGATAGAATATTTTTCTTCTTCCTTTTTTCATTTTGCCATAATAATTGCTGCAGCAAGTTGTAAATGCAATGAAACCTCCTGCTATCTATGATGGAGAGAACACAGAAATTGATTTATGATATTGTATGGTGCAAAGCTCAGGTGCAGTCATAAAATCTTGCTAGTTTCAGAAGTCTCTAGAAAGAAAGAAAAGTCCAGAAAAAAAGAAAGAATTAAAGGAAGAAAGAATAGAAAGAGAAAGGAAGAAGAACAGAATATTCCCCTTCTTGCATGTAAAAAATATAAGGGAAATTCCTATCTGCACAGATACTGTAATGGAATATTCGGTTGTTATTAGCAGTTTGTGTAATTCTTGCTCATCACATTAATTACCTAAGATATTTGCATGCAACTGTTACTGACAGTTATTGTTACTACCTGTATACTTCTCTGTGTTTCAGGTATTAATGTTCAGTTGCAGCTGCAGCTTTGTGCAGTTTCATGAAGAAGCTTTCATGAGAAATGCTGTGAGGAAAACCTACCCATCTTTCATGCGTTCTTTCCCCCCATGGTGTTTTTAAAGTGCTTCAAGAGCTGGGGAGCAGAGCTGCTGTCTTGGAAGGAATGGTGTAGGCAGAGATGACGTTACAAGCTGACTGGATTACGTGCAGAGGTTGGGTAGTGGTATGAAGGCTTGCAGCTGCAGCAGAGAGACTGAGGAAGCGTAGGAAGAGTGGGGCTTGTTACAACAAGAGGAAAAAAGGAGTAATGACAGTATTCATAAAATATGGGGGAAGAAATGAGGAGTCCTCTAGGTCTTTTCCTGCCTAGCCTTTCCTCTGTCCTTGAGGCCAAATCAGTGTCTTGGTTTCCGAGCTATCATGGTATCTCGCTGCTCTTAATGGCAGAGTGGTGAAGGCACAGTTCTTTTGCTCCTACCCATGTCTTCATTCCACCAAGGGTCTGACATTACTTAGAAGTCAGAGAACAACGACATTGATCCAGAAAATCTGCCTTTTCCATCTGTAAGAAAAGCGTATTAGAATTCTCTGATTTCTCATTCTGTCAGCAGGTGTAAAATGCTATAGGGATCTACAGGTCAGCTTCTCAGGGAAAGTGTGGTTGCCTGCAGTCTTAGGAAAAATCCAAAAGAAGCACCCACAGTGTTCCAGGAGAGAATGAGTTAGAAGATTTTTCTATTAGTTCATTGAGGTCTTTGAAGAGTTGATTCAGCACCAGCAGCAGTGATAAAGCCTTATTCCAAGGAAAAGATCAGTCTCAGAACAAAGCTTATGCTGGAGCTTAGTAATTTTTATTTTGTGATTTTCTACTCTCATTTAAATAACTGATTCAAATAGACATATTGTTTCTTTCCAATTCATCCCTGCCCTTTCACTATCAAAATGTAATTTTTAGTCTTGGCCCAGGCTCTAGCCACTTGTTCTTTGAAGAATGAAAATGACCATAGTCATCATGCTGCCAAACTTTCAACTGAAAATATGCAGGACACTTTTCCTTCCCCTTTCACTTTCAGTAATGATCTTTCTCACCTATATCAGAACCAGGGACCCACTTTTTCAATAAGTAATGTCAATGATAAAAAGAAGTTTCCTTCTGGTCTGTGCTTGTTTCATCCGTCTCAACAGCTCTGTGAACAATTTAGTAACTCTTTTGAAAAGTGAATGTTCTTTTGTTCCATGTTCCATGTGTCATGGTTTATTTATTTGTAATGGAAGTATTATTTTCTCAGACATTGAGGTGTCATTTATGTGATTTCTACATCAAGTAAAATCCAACAACCAGCAGAACATGATTACCTCAGGTTGGTTTGATTTCATATTTCAACAGCTAGCTTACATATAAATATTTACCTTTTCACTTTCTGAAGGAATTTTTGTGTATTTATTTAAAAAATTAATTTAAATTAGGTATGGAATTAAAAAAGGACTAAAAACTGTACATTCAAAAAGTTTTACAGCTGATACTTTGATTTTAACAGTTTTAACGACTGATGGATTGAACGTGATTTCCTGTGTGGTCTAGAGTCTTGTATTCATGGGACAACTACACAAGTCAGTCAGAATTTAGCAGGCACTGATGCAGGAATGAAATTTCAGTATAGGAACCATGGGTGGTGAGAGCTGTTCAGATTAAAAGCAGGTAAAAATGAAATCTAAACCATTTTTTTACTCACACACAAATGAATTTTACTTACTGATAACAGAATTCTTTGATCAGCAATGACATATCTTTTCTTATGAGGTTATTCTCTGATTGGTTGGATGATACAAGAAGATTGTTCCCTTAACCAAGCTGCATGCTGCCTTTTAACACTATTACATTAAGCAATTTATTTCTACTGAACCAAGATCCATTAAATTATTATTAAATCTACATGCATCATTTGATACCACAGAAATGAAATCCCAGCAGTAGAACACTTTCTTAGGAGCAGTGTTCCTCAGTGTGCCTCAGCATTTGCTTTCATTACGTGTTTGGCATCTCTTAAACTCATCCAGCTTTTCTTGTGAGTTTTAAAAGATGTTTATTATTAAACATATTAACAGCAAGGTGTGGTCTGCTAAATAAATGAAGATGATCAACACATTTTCACTTTCACCAATGTGTGAATCTAACGAGATACTGATAACACCAGAATTTCCGCTTTGTATTCGGAACAAGTTTATCCTTTAACTAGTCTGAGCTAACTGAGGAGATAGGAGGGATAACATGCTCTTTATAATGCCTTTCCAGTTACCGGAGTCAGTACACTGGAAATGGGACCAGTGCCTCTATCGTAGTTTTCAGAGCGTTTTTATCTAGCTCAATTAGAGCAAATTATTCAGTCTCATTTCAAATCATTGATATCGATATTAGAACTGACTACTACCACTCTCTGAATCCCCCAGGACTACAATTAACGTAGGCTATTCCTTTCTGAATATATCATCCAGGAATGCTGATAGGAAAGGGAAACTGATGTTAGAGTCCAATCCTCCATGATGAAGCCATATTACATTGTGACAGACAGGCTTAGAAAAGGACGTTTTTACAGGCCAGTAAGTATGAGTTTCTACGTGAATTTTCTATTCTGATTCATTTTCCTTTTACACTTATGAATATTGCACTTTAGTATCTTCCAGGAAAGTAGTAAATAATAGGACTAACATCTGTTACTTGGTAAAAATATTCCTGCCTCTTGCTGCTGAGCAAGTTTCATTTTTTTCTCTGCCATTGTACAATACCATAGATATGATTCAGGGCTTCTTTGAAAACAGTGATTTTCATTTTTGTGTATGAATTAGTAACTTCACCCACTTGAACTTGCGGTCCTAAGCAAAGAAAAAGGAAATCACATAGCTATGTGCCAGCTGCTAGGACCTGATGCACCGTTTCTGCATTCAGCATAAAATACAGTCTATTTGCAGTTAATCTGAACTTAATATGTGATATGCGTGAGTCAGCAGCACCTTCTTTATAAAGGAGTGAGGCAACCAGTTTTTCAATGTTGCAAAACTTCCTATCAATTTTAATAATTTCTAAAATAAAAAAAAATACACCATTTTCAGTTATTGCAAATGAATGGAGAAAGTTAGATGAAAGGAAGGAGAAAGAGTGTAAATTAGCACATTTTTCCACTCCTGTCCAGTCTTGTCTAAATAAGTCCCTTATAATCTCTTACAGGATAGCCTGAGAACCCGATCTCAGCTTTGAAGGTACAAGCTCACTGCGTTGCGTATCTCACGCATACAATTTCAAATGCAGCAGAATGGAACGCATATAATTAAAGATCTGTTTCACCCACCAGCCCAACTTAAGGTAAAACAATGCTGTCATATCTTGCCCCTGTCTTTAGTTAATTTCTTCTTAAATTCATGTGCCATTTAATTTGGAATTAAACCATTTGTATTAATAACAACACAATTTTCACCTCTTCTGTTGGAGAATTGACTAGTGCTGTACATTTAAAATATAAAATTATTAATATAGAAGGTCAAAATTTAGAATGAGAGATAAGAGGAACATACAAAAAAAAATCTGAGTAACGTAATTTTATTGTTATTGGTATTGGTCCATAACATGCCATTCACCTGAATCTCAGTCGTGGCATGCAGGCCAGTAAATCCACGGTATTCAAGCTCAAAATTATCTGCTGGTAGATGGATGTGGCATTATACATAACGTGTCAGCAGATCCTGATTTAGGATGAAGTTGAAGATGTATCAGAGAAATAAGTATTTCAATTGCACATACTTCTGTGACAATTAAAATGAAGTTATGGTCCGGGGATTACAGAAACAAAAAACACGATGAAAGGATACTTCGAAAACACCTCAACTAGGGTGTTGGGCTCTACCCATCTGGAACTTTACTGTGACATTGGATTAGTTTCAGCTATAGAGTGTATTAAAATAAACAAGGAATAAAACAATGGTTTTGTTTCTTGGTGAGAAAATGGGAGACATTGGAAGATTGGTTAGGGTAATACAAACCTATAAACTGAAGAGGGTATTAGGAACTGGGAGAGAATGAAGATGACTGAATTTAAAACTTCTGTTTGATTCTATTTGGTGTCTCAGTCAAAAATCTTTTAAGGATTCAAGTTTCCTCCATCTGGTACCTTTCCTAATTTCTGAGAGCAGATGTTCTACACTAATTGTTATATTTTCTTCGATTCATTATAAAGAATGAGCCCAGGTTAAGAGAAGAGAATGAAAAATATGGCATATAATGAATATAGATGCTCTATTTCCTGATTTTTACAGAGCCGTAAGAAGTTCCCCCCCCCCTTTTTTTTTTAAGTAATGTCACCAGATTCTCCATCCTCCCACCCCTGCTAAAAGCTGAAGATTAATTTAACAAATTGACTATGATACCAGAGCTTGCCTACCAAAAAATGTTTTTCCTTTAAAAAGGATGGAGAAGTTTCTTTAGTTCTTTTATTTAAACTCAGTTCAGTCCTCCTGAAATTTTCAAACTGACTGCTGAAGGACAAATATTTTATTTGTAGTGGTTTTACTTTTCTCAAGTTCTTATATCTGCAGGGAACTGTGTAGATAATGATTTTTTATGTAGATATATTCAGAGACAGAAGTATTTTTTGTGTAACAGTGGCTGTGTAATGAGGGGTTTTTTCCTCCTCTGTGGTGTATCTTGATAATGAGATCTGCCAGTTTGTCATCTGACATGGTTTTACTTCAAGATCATTTATTACTTTTCTTTCTCTCCTTTGAAATCAACACAATAGGATTGATACATATAAAATATTTATACATTTTAATAATTACAAAGCCTTTTTCTGTTTGTTATTATTACTGAACGTTATTAAGCACAGTGCTTAGTTCTGTTTTAAACTGAATTCTGAGCTTAACCCATTACCTGCAATAATTTATATCTGTGAGAAATAAGTCTCATGAACACTTTCTGAACATTGTCATAACTAGATGTCTGTGGAGTTGCTTCTAATTTACATTAATATTAATGATATTTAAAGTCACACTTATTTTCCTTGCACAATGCAGCAGGGACAGCATAGAAATTAACTCTAAATTTGTTATATTCAGTCTTCTCATTTTTCAAGTCTATTCTTTGCAGATATTTGGAAATAAGTAAAAAATAATATTTATTTGAAAAAGTAGAAAACGAGAGTTCTTATAGGCTTCCATGACCATTCATTCTGGAGGAGATTCCTGTATGAGTAGTTCTTCTAAAGTGGCTGGATACTGCTGAATGCTTTAGTACTTAAATAAAAATATCAATACACTTTCTTTTTACTCATCTGTTTTTAAACAGTAGAAACCATCTCTAGAACAGTTTAGTTTAATAACCAAAGGCTCTGCTTCTGTGTGGAAATGTCACAAAACCAAATTACATTTTAAGATTTTATAGTACCGTTACATCATTTAAAAGAACAAACATGAACAAAAAGATAGAACAGCTGGGAGCAAAGCTTAGGGACCATGCTCAGGATGGACTAGTCCATAAGCCACAGTCTGGTTTGCTCACATATAAAACCCCACAATATTTAAAGAGGAGTGAAACATCTCTTTTTTTGATTGAATTTTAATCTACCAACACTCGGAGTGACATCAAGTTGCACTCATTAAGTTTTCAAGTGTCACCAAACTTGGGGGGTGACCGGGGCAGGGCTGCTGTTCAGAGGGACCTCAAGAGACTGGAGGAATGGGCTGACAGGAACTTTATGAAATGTAACATGGGCAAATGCAGTGTCCTGCGCCTGGGAATGAAAACCTCCTTGAAACAATGCAGGTGGGCAACTGACCAGCTGGGACACAGCTCTGTGGCAAAGACCTTGGGGCCCTCATGAATGCAGTGACCTGAACATGAGCCAACAGTGTGTCCTGTCAGCAGAGAAGGTCAGCATCTGAGGCTGTATCCACTGGAGCAAAGCCAGCAGGTTGCGAAAAGTTATTATCCCTCTATACGTGGTGGTCCTTAGCTCACACTTATCTCCTGTGTGCAGTTTGTGTCTCAGTTTACAAGAAAACTTGGGTGTGATTTACAGGAAAAAACAGAGTTTTTCTGGTTAATGAAGTCCAGAGAACCACCAAGGTGATTGGGGTCTGGAGCACTTGCCCTGTGTGGAGAGGCTGAGGGAACTGGGCTTGCTTAGCTGGAAAGAGCTGGCTGGGAGGGAACAGACAGCAGCTTGCCAATACATCTGAGGAGGCTGGACTTAACGCAGGATTTATTTCCAGTAGGAGAACCGTAATATGAAACCCATTAACTCGTACAGTATGGTTTGTCTAACATAATGCACAGAAAACTGTTTACAAAACTATTGCACTCTAAATCTTTGCTGGCTTTTAGGTAGTTTTAGCATCTGGGGAGTGCTCAGTTTGTTAATAATTTGGAACATCTAATTTTCATTTCTAAGAAGTCAATAGCAATCCAAAATAAAATAAATCTGAAAGAAGCCTTAGTGAAACTTCCACATAGATATAAAATAGTTTCTTATCTCTTTTCTCTGGAAGCTTTGAGCATCAAACTATTTTCCAGCATAGCTAGCGACACTTCTGAATAACTGAAAAAATGAACTTAAACTAGAATTAAAAAAACAGGTTTCCCATACCCACTGTGTCTTCATTTAATATTCTTGATGTTAATAAATTATTTCAATAGAATGTAATAATAGTAGATTTTTGTATGACAGGAACACATTTTCATTTAAAGTAAGACCATAAATTATAATCAAAGACAGGGTACTTGAGCTGAAGATCGCCACTCAGTTAAAATAAAAAATAATGGAAGCAGCCTCTTTAATAGAAAATGTCATACAGATACATGAGAAGTGCATATTTAAAATGTTTTCTATAAGTCATGTATGCAATTTTAGATTTTAGAACTTAAAAGCCACTTCACTGCTTTTTAGTTTGCATGGGACAATACATCTACGTTTTTGTCTGAGACAGCGGAGTCCATAAAGCTACTTAACTGTGTGCCTCATATGACGATAGACAACCAGTGAAACAAATAATGCACTAAACCCACAAACCGTAGTTATAAATGCCAGTGGGCAGACAGATCATAGTTATTGACTCTAGGCGTTCCTGCAACATATCAAACTAAGAAAGGGCTTTGAGTTGCCTAGGAGTATCAGTGCAACTCCTGGACTAAATATCAAAACCTTGGGCTCACTTGGAAAACAGCAATAAATTAATAAAATACACATTTGTGCCTCAATTATTATGTACAGATTTGTAAATGAAAAATTGCTGTCTCAAACTGTTGATTTCCGGAGCATAGCATAGCATTTTGCAACTACGTGTTCAGGATTATGGAAACGGTGCGGTTTAGATAATAACAAGTTTATGGAGAAGTGAAAAAAAGTACAAAGACTTCACAAGCTTGTGGTGAAGCAAAGAGGAGTATTTATCAAGGTTTTTATTTTTGTGTATTTATCATATTATGCAATCTTCTGCTTATTTATTTCTTGTTATAATGATGTATATGAATCATCAAGAATCATAACATTTTTTAAAAATCTGGTTCACTTCCTAACCACATACAAGAGCATTTTATTCTTCGTGACGGTGCACATCCTTGTTAAATCAAGTGCTGTGTTTTTTTCTTAAGTACAATCTGATAATTAATTTGGTCATTAATTGGGTCTTCTCAGAGCAAGTCTGTTCACTCTGTATTCCAGTACCTGTTGATTTACCAGTGAGTGACAGAAAACTAATGATAATTGTAGAGATGCTCAAGGAATGCCTCTTTATTCCAAGAGAAGGTATTAAGAGGACATTTCAGTAAGACAGAGAGGGAGACAGCACCAGGACCCAGCATAGTACATTAAAGCTTTCTGAATAAATGAAACAATGAAATTGATTAACAGGTCACAAAATCATGTAGTGTCTCATTATAAGCTATATAGAAAAACTGGAAGGTGGCAAATACATTATTTAGCTTAAGGAAAATGTTAGATCCTGGGCAGAACAGTTCAGTAAACCTTGTGCTACAACAGAATTGGTTAAAATGATATCGAAAGAGGATTTTAACATGATGTGAGTAGGTACATAGAGCATGATGGAGAAAAATCAACACAACCTCCCCGAAGCTTCTGAATTTTGTGCAAAATTTTAGGGCATATTGACAAGTTGAGGCTAGAAGAGGCAAATGGGATTTTATCATTTATCTTTTAAAATAAGTTCTTTGACAAAAACCCTCTTACTAAGGAGCGTTGCTAAAGAAAGTGAAGTAGAAGAAGTGAAGTTCCAGCATGGATTAAGATACAGCACAAAGGCAGAAGGCCAAACTGTTAGCTGCAGACAACGAGAATCTCAGTAGAGGCCAGGAAGTGCTCCTTGTCATTGCAGTTGGACCATATCAGTTTGAAAGCACGCATTCTTGTTCAACATACTCATCAATGACCTGGAAGAAGGGATGGAGTAGACCCTCAGCAAGTCTGCTGATGATACAAACTGGGCTGAGTGGCTGACACACCGGAAGGCTGTGCTGCCATTCAGAGAGACCTGGACAGGCTGGAGAGTTGGGCAGGGAGGAACTGAATAAAGTTCAACAAAGGCAAGTATAAGGTCCTGCACCTGGGGAGGAATAACCGCATGCACCAGTACAGGTTAGGGGTTGACCTGCTGGAAAGCAGCTCTGCAGAGAAGGACATGGGAGTCTGGAGGCAGCAATGTGCCCTTGTGGCCAAGAAGGCCAAAGGTATCCAGGGGTGCATTAAGAAGATTGTGGCCAGGAGGTCTAGGGACATTCTTCCCCCTCTCTAGCGGCCACTGCTGGAGTACTGTTTCCAGTTCTGGTCTTCCCAGTTCAAGAGAGACAAGGAACTACTAGATGGAGTCCAGCAAAGGGCTACAAAGATGATTAAGGGTCTGAAGCATCTCTCTCTTATGAGGAAAAGCTGAGAGATGTGGGTCTGTTTAGCCTGGAGAAGACTGAGAGGAGTTCTTACCAATGCTTATAAACATCTAAGGAATGGGTGTCAGACTCTTTTCAGTGGTGTCCAGTGACAGGATTAGGGGCAACAGGCACAAACTGGATCATGGGAAGTTCTATCTGAACATGAGGAAAATCTTCTTAACTGTGAGGGTGGTGAAGCACTGGAACAGGCTGCCCAGAGAGATTGTGAAGTCTCCTTCTCTGAAGATACTCAAAACCCATCTGGACACATTCCTGTACAATCTGCTCTAGGTGAATCTGCTTTAGCAGGGAGGTGGACTAGATGATCTCCGGAGGTCCCTTCCAACCCCTGCCATTCTGTGATTCTGTGATTCCTAATCCAATCTAATTAAGTTCAAATACACAGAGTTATAAATACTCTATTTGCACTACTTATCTGTACTGATACTAGATGTTATAGGAGTATGACATAAGAGCTACAGCTGTCAGAATTCTCTGATTTCTCTTGTTTAGCAGGAAAATTGTAAATCATATTTTGGGTTAAAATGAGAGCAAAGAGAAACATAGCCAGGACTACAGGGTGGTGTGATTCAGACGCATAAGCTCATCTCTGAGTTACTTCAAAAATTTCCAAGTTCAGGAAGGGACCTTCAATAAGATTAGCTCAAATTTCAAGTGAATAATGAGACAGGAACAATTAAAAAAACCAACCCCCCCCCCAAAAAAAAAAAAAAAAGACCAAACCGGAGAGAAAGAATGGATGATTACAACTCCATTAGATGTGTTGTCAAATTATTCTTTCAATAGACTGATTAAACACTCTGCTAGTATTTTTTAAATTCCTAGTCTGGGATTTTTCTCATCTTTTCCTATTGAACTGACATTAAAAAGTACTTAATTAGAAACAGGCTTGAAGTTCAGTGTAAAAAGTAAAAAAGAAAAAAAGCTATGTTTAGTCAGGCACAGACAGAGCAATTCAAAATTTTCACTCTATTATACTTGCAGAATTAGAAGAGCTATCTAATTCCATCCACTGAACATGACCCTGCTCCGTGGAAATGTGTAATTACATGCTTATGATAGTTATGCTTTTTATTAACAGATATAAATCTCTGATTAAAATAATTTTTATTAAAAACATCATAGATAAATATATACCATATATGAAATATAGAATATAGAAGACACAGTCTGATAATTAACCTTATAAAAATATGGTGTATATATAATACTTAGGAAAGTATTTTTAGGACTTGTACGAAGGCACTAGAAAAATATTTTATTTCAACTTTACAAATAAAGGTCAAAAGCTATGCTAAACCTGGATATCACTTAAGAGAATGCCACATCAAAAGCATAATCAGCACTGCCAAACCTCTCAATTTCTCATTCCTGTATGCTAATGTTTCTGGAAAATTGGCTCCTTTATTTCAGTTCTGTTGTTAGTGGGTATGCTGTTGATTCTGTATCCTCCAGGCTGTGAGATTCTCTGAAAAACCTGGGGAGAATCCAGGAAAACACAAGTTCCACTGCAGCCAAGAAGGAAGGAAGCATTTTATTGACACAGGCATATTCACTCCACCTTGCTTTATAAAGGATGTTGGAGTGTTTGGTGACCTTCCCTCGGCATCAGCAGTTCCACTTTCCTAACATGGATTTGGATAGCACCTCCAAAGCTTGGGTCAGGTTATTTAGGACAATCCTGCTGTCTAACAGTAAGTAAGTAAGGTCAAATCAAGGTGGGGTTCACAACAAATACTATATGCATGGCCCTCCTGGGAATCAGAGGCAAGGGACAAGTAAATCAATGTTGCCATATCCTCAGGCACCCCCAGCACTTGGCTTCTACATAATATGAATCTGAGCGATGGGATGGGAAAAACTGAAATCTGCCTGTCAGACTCTTCTTAAAAAAGTTTCCCATCTTAAGTGTCTATTATCCTCAGGCATTTCAATGTTTTAACATGCATGTCTTTAATCTTGGCATGTTTCCTTAGATTTCAAAAAGTACTAGTGTGTGATGTCACAGTCACAACTAAAATAAAAATGTATCAACAATAACATATTGATGATCTTACAGCCTACCAGCTAGTGCACAGTCAGCATGAAGTCAGAAATAAAATGCTTTTGGTACACGTTCTGTAGGATCAAAGCGTCATTACTGTTAGTTGACATAAAGAAGAGAGTAAGCCACTAATAAAATTAAATAGTTAATACAAAAGTCTTTTGGTTTTATGCTATTCTATTTTAGATCTATAGTTCTGAACTGTGGTTTAGACCTGTCCACATCTGTCTCACCAGAATTTTCCTTTAGATATATTTTGTTGGATTTGCTATAGTTATAGTTCCTTCTGCACCCAATTCTGGCTCAAAAGTTGTGTCTTTTTGTTCATTTGAAAAAGGTATTGCTTATTTGGAATAAATCTTATCAATGTGTATTGAAGCCAGGCTCTGTGGCACCCAAGTAAAGAACAAGGGGCAGTTGGCACAAACTTGTTTTATCGTGGTAACTGTGGATTTCTTGATTTTTAGTACTACATAAGAGAGGCATTTAAAAGGTATCTGAATAAAGGAGGATCTGAATTGAGTGACTTGTGGTTTGGTTGTTAGTGGACAATGGATTAAAAGTATGTTAAGAAAATCATTTTCTGAACTTTTAGGAGTAAAAAGTTTGAAAATAAAGTTTTCAAACTTTTTAATTAGATTTAGCTAGATTCTGTGTGAACAGAACTTACAGTAGCTATTTCAAAATCAAGATTCATTCTCCTCACTCGAGTACAGGACAGTGCTCCTTTGTTTTCGCATGTGCAATGAGTACCGATAAAGGCGCTTCGATTTCTTGCTTTCTGTATCAGGAGCTTGATCCAAGGCCAGCTTTAGTGGAAATGCTCCTACTGATTTCATTGGTTTTGGATCAGACTTTAATTCTGTTGTGACTGGACTGAGAACCAATATATTTCCCTCCTTGGATTTCTACTTCCCTAGTTTCATTTAGAGGGTTTTGTTTAATTCTTTTCCTGTGGCAATTCAGGAAAAGATTCAAATAATTCAACCTACTTCCTGTTTAACATTTTGTTATCAGCTGTCAAGATAATTAAATACTCAATATGAATTTGGGCACTTAAAATGACAAAAATGCTGCTGATAAGAATAATGGAAGAAACACAAAAGCAGAAAAAAATTACAAGGGTAATTCAAACTGCTTCATCTGTAAATAATGAGAATTTAATGAGGATGATACTCAAAAAGGCTCTCACTTCTTAGTGAATAAAACATTAATTTTTCACATTAATTGTCTTTTTAGTAACATACTTAGGACACTACTTCAAAAGAAGAAGTTATATAAGTAGTTTTCAAGGAACTCTTTTTTATCTGCTCCTAGAAAAATCGGTTCACCTATGGACTTTAGCTTGGTGGTGTGGTACTGAAAGGAACGTTTGGTCTGATTTGTCAAAAAAACCCTAACATTTTCAAAGCTCAGCAGACTCATACCCTGTAAATGATAGTCTGGCTCTCTTAATTGCAAATCTGAAACTCTCTGAAGACTTATGATATGGAACATAGAATGAGTTTTGAAAAGTACCAAGATCTAGAGCCAGCAGACAGGGAAAAACAAATAAGAAAATGACATTATGACATTGGTCCACACTATTTGGACATTATTGTTTCAGATCAAAATGTCACAAAATTGGGAGAAATTTCAGGCTGATTATTTTAGCGATTCAAGCATAGAGGAAGTGCCATCACTGAAGGGATTATTCCATCTGCCCTTGTGTCCTGGTCTGAGTTAGAACAGAAATTCTGTTCAGAGATTTCACTGTTCAGCTCAGTCTCTGCTCAGTGACGGCACTGGCTGAAGTTAACGGTGTGTTTTTGCAGACAGTGGCTGCTTCCAGCAGTGACAGCGCTGGATGTTCACAGTCACTGCCAGGGGCTGGGGTGCAGAAAGGCTCCTGCTTGTACTTGCTCCTGTGCAGACCCAGGTCACTGCTGAACCCTGTGTGCCACGGTGGGGGTGCAGTGAGTGAGAGGCTGCACCTGCGGGGAGGAGCGGACAGGACAGGTGACCCTACACTGACCAACAAGGTGTTCCATCCATAGACATCATATTTGGTATAAAGCTGGGGCGTCACAAGGGTCTCTCTCTCTCTTGCCTCTTATTTAATGTCCAGTGTCTGAGGAGGACTCTGTCCATTCTGCCTTCAATCTCAACCCATGCATTCCTGAATCCAGTTCCGGAATCCAGCTCCTGTATCCAGTTCCCATCTGCCACTGAGTCCAGTCTGGGCCTTCTCCAGTGTCTGC
This sequence comes from Bucorvus abyssinicus, assembly GCA_009769605.1. Lineage (NCBI taxonomy): Eukaryota > Metazoa > Chordata > Aves > Bucerotiformes > Bucorvidae > Bucorvus > Bucorvus abyssinicus. Next base: position 7,811,468 of record CM020042.1, read on the forward strand.
CCACAGCATCAGTGGTGATGGAGACATTGTCATCCTGGGGTATTGGGTTCCTTATTGGTATTGTATCTACTTATATATATATTTCATTTTATTATTATTCTCATTAAAGCAGTTTTAGTTTTCTTTTTCAATCCGTACGCCTCTCTCTCCTTAGGGGAGGGAGGTGAGCAGTAATAGGAGCATCTGTCATTTGTCTAGTGGCCAGCCCAGCCCTAACCTGTGACACCTAGACATTTACAGTTATTGAGATGAATTGTCCCCTGGAGGTACTAGACTCTATTTACTATAGAAAAGGATATATTCAATGGGATGGTCAGATCTTAGAAAGAGAAAATTAGGTAAATTGAGTCTCATGCTGGAACTTGATTCAACTGTATAGAGTATCTCCTATAAACTTATTAAATAAGTCATGATAAAACAATTATATATAATTTTGTACGACACACTGAAACTGTAGGTACCTGTTTGTGAAATATGAGAATATTTGTTTCAGGAGTTTGTTCATTACTTTAAACTTTGAAAGTTTTCTCTAGTTTACATTAATTATACAATATTTCTTGTCAGCAAATTTTGGTATCATAACAAAGCTGAGGAGGTGGAGAAGATGGAAAAAAAACACCTGAAAGAAAAGAGAAATGGCAGGAATTATAATGAGGAATAAATTACATGATGAATGAGTGATAACAAAATTAAAGGAGAAGAAACATATTGTGTCGTACTGAAAAATGGATGGGAGTATACTGATACATAGCTCTGAACAGCTATCTCAGTTACCTATTTCTGATGAAGAAGGTTTAGTGCCAATATATCACTGAAGGCTGCAGTTGAGAGTCTCCCAAATGGAGTTTATTGTTCAAGCAAGAAGAGAAACATTTGCTGAAAGGATTAAGGTAGATTAGGTAAGTGAGACAGAAACAAATGCAAAATTCAAATAATAAAATCTTTAAAGACCTAAACATTTTGGATCCTGAATGAGGAAAAAAACCCCCGGATGTAAGACCAAAAATTTTTTTCAGTCACTTTAAGAAATGTCAAAAATAATCTGGACATTACCGTAATGACATAAAGGTCATTTTAATCAATATTTTTGATATATCATCCAGAGATGTTCACAGTTAATAAAAAATATCAGCAAGGTTTATGCAGACAGGTGTGGAATTATGTCCTGAAAACAAAACAAAGTCTGGCAAACGGTGTTCTTATGTGTCAGCCACCAATAATGATTTCTAGAAGTGTTAAAGGGCTGAGTGGACCTGTCAAAAGTAAGAGGGTTTTACAAACGGTGAAGAAGGCAAACGTACTGTTGTACTGCTACAAGAAACACATTTCCATCAGTGATAGAAATATTTGAGAACAATGTGGGCATAAGCCCCTATTGTAACCCAAGACATCTTAACAGGGAAGGAATTGGAAATGGTACTATCTGAACATAACCCCTGTGTCCCCAAGGACATATTTTGACCAGATAAAATTTGCAAAATATAAAAATTTTCTTTAAAACACAAAGGAATATTTGTAACTTAAGCCAATCAGGATTTAATCTCTCATTTGATAGATTTCTTTAAAAATTGCAGATGAAGATGTTATATTGGTGAACAGGAAAAAAAATTAGTGAAATCATAATCCTAACTGGTCAAGAGAGTTGAGAGTTATGCAAAAAAGAATTTCTTAAAAAAAAAAAGCTAACAAACTCATTTTTGAAGAATAAGTTCTGAATGACTCTTGAAAGGTAATTAAATGACTATAAATTTTCCTTTATTTAAAATCAGGGACACAGACACCACATTGCAAATGAACTCTGCTATCTGACCCAGGTATATATGTAGTCTCTAGTGTTGAATAGAATAATAATCTCTGAAGGCACCTACAGAAACACAGTCACAACACAAAATGTGTCAAAACCAGTTTGACAGAGACACATTTCCCCATCTGTCACAGCAAACACTTATAAATACTGAATAATTAACATACAAACAAAAACTGGAGCAATTTTGTTTCAGGAAGCCCCAGCCTACCAAGTATATGTAGCTGCTTCTTACTTTGTGCACATGAGAACTTGATCATATCTTATTTTTATAGGGTGAGATCTTCTTCACCTTATGATATAAATTAGGTACTGAAGCTACTGAGGCCAGACATACAACTAAACACCAATGCAGTTGATGTCAGATGTGATTATATTCAAGATTCATTCCACCGTCTTTAAATAATAGCTGAAGGAACTCATAGTAGCCTGGAGCTTTATGGAAAACAAACGATATCTGCTAACGCATAAGAAAGACCATGAATACCATCAGGGAATCTACATCTATGAAGAAAGGCAACAAAAAAGTCAGGTAAGTCAAAGCATATTTTTGAGTCAAAACAGGGGTTTAATTTGACAATTTTTTTTTTACAGCTTGTGATAATACAAGCAGTTTAAATCCTGAATTTGGCTTCAGAAAGCAGCTTTATTTGTATGTGGCATGTGTGGATTAGTCTGAATCACACCTGTTACGTAAAAGGAAAGGAGGTATCAACTACCTGCTGTGTGTGGGTTGATCTGGTATCTCCAATGCTGACTGGTTTGGTGTTTTATAGTGTGCACTGATTTTATTTAAGTTTAGGAAGACATGTTATTACTTTTTTCCACTGCTTTCTTTTCAAAACTAGAAGGAAAAAACAAACAAAAACCAAACTAGTAGCAATGCATGATGAGTGAACTAGATATAACAGGTTTCACCTATTTCTTCTCTGAGTCCATAGCTCTTTAAGATATGTTCACTTATATTCAAAAACTGCTGAGGTTATAAACAGTTTTCCTAGTATTTCCAGGAGTGTGAAGACTATTGACCGTAATCAGATGGTACATGTCAAAATTGTCAATACTGATTAAACATTTCAAAATATATTGAACAATTCTGACATTTACATCTGCACAGTTTCATCTGATTTTCTTGCTTCTCTTTTGCCATTCCATGGCCAACGAGTATACACAATTGGGGTACTTTCCATTGAGTGGATAGACACAGCTGATCTTCCTTCCTTAACTCATTTCTATGGACCTGCTTCCCAGTTTTCGTAGGATCCTATTGTTTCCTGCATACCTATGAAGTTTAAGCCTTTCCAAAGAAGTTACTTCTTTTCTCCAAACCAGTGCTAGTCTCTTCACATGTTGTCTCCACTTTCAGTTTGAGACGTGATAAGGTGTTGTGTAAAAGACAGACAGAGTGGGAGGAGGGCAGAGTGAGGTAAAAAAAAAAGAAAAGCTGCTATTTGATCTTTCCAAATGATGGCAGATTTATTGTTGTTTTCAGTTAATTGACACTCATTTAAATCCAGATTTTATGCTATGTTGAATTACTCATACTTGTAATGCAATATCAGACCTCCTAACTCCAGATTTATTAGTTCTATGTGATCTAGAATGGCAATTGCTGTATGTCTATAGCTCTTAAAGATGGAAGTGACCTTTACAAACAGTCAGTCTAATATCCTACATAATAGGTGCCATATAAAGTCAAATAGCAAGGCATATATCTATCTCAATAGCTTGTACTCCAACAAAAAGAATAGCTAATGGCCTATGTTAACATCAGCTGAGGATCTCAGTTAGCTGGAACTGACTACATCGTTCATTAGCAGCTGCTTTTTCTTTGATTCATGGTTCCTACATGATGTGTTCAACATCACAAAACTTACGGCTCTAATACGTACATTGTTGATGCAGGCAACTGGTGTCTTTACTGGTAGATTCAACTGGGAGATCAAGGAATGAATACACATGGAAAATTGAAATGCTTTCTCAAGCCTTAGCTTTTGGAAGCTAAATTCTGTGTGCTAGGCAGGAGAGCAAAGACTAACACCTCAATGATAGCATTCTTTGAAATCCTGCCAGCTCTTTATTCAAGACCTGAGGAATAGGTAGAGATTTTGAAGCCTAAACGCGCAAATGAAGCAATTGTGTAGATAGGAGGGATATAGGTATGTTAGGAACTGGGGAATTTCTCTGAAGGAGAAACTTAATAATAATGGAGCCAGGTAATGAAAATGAAAAGTGTTCTAGATTAATAGTTTGAACAATGAGAAGGAAGAAATCTAGGAGAAAGTTAAGATACATACAAAAAGGTTCCTTGCTCAGAGTGATGAAGCTGCAAGCTGGAGTTATCTTGTGTCCTTCCTCTGGGGACAGGAAGGATGTAATAAATGCTACTGCAATAATTGGGCAAGTAAATCTAGCATGTGAATGTTCAAATTCATTAAAGGGAAATACATAAAGATTGGGGGGTGGGGGGGTGGGATTTAGAAAGAACAGTCCAAAAAGTGTGAAATGTACTGACAGATTGAAGGCTGTTAAATTTTTTTATATCAAAGCCCGGGTAAAATCGGTGATAAAATTCTAAAAGAAAACAAAATGGCCTGAACACCCTTATCTCTAACAATCACAACACACTGAGAAAGGTAAAGAAACTATCACAGGGAAAAGGCTGACTTTTAGGAAATGAAAGGTTTGCCTGAAAAAGAACAGGAAAGGAAATTGGGAGGGCTGAAAAAGATTTGAAGAGCATACAAAGAATGCTCAAACTGATCTTAAAAACCTTTCACATAAAAGCAGGAAGGCAGCTAGGGAATCAGTGTGACTACTTGACGATAGAAGTGTGAAAGGGGCACTTGGGGGTGATAAAATAGAGAAGAAAAATGAACTGGTTTGTATTAGTTTCTACTGCTAAAAATATTTGGAAAACTTTTAGTGCTATTTGCGTCAGGTAAAGACAGAAGGGCTAGAAATATTTGATGCAGGTATATAGCAAGTTTTAGAATAAATAACCAAGTTAGATGTCAATAAGTCACCAAAAATAGATGACATTTGCTGAAAGTCTTGTCAATAAATCAATAAGATTGGATGCAATTTGCTGAAAGGCTAGAAATCTTTAGTTTAGTGTGGAGAAGGTTGAGGTAGGATAGCACTGAGGTTCAAAAAATGCATGAAGAAGGTGTTCAAATCACAGAAAACCAGACACATGGGACACTCAATGAAAGTAGTAGGAGGTAAAAGAAATAAAGGAAAACACTTCTTTGGAAATCAGGCAATTTCAAGTGACCTTCTGCAACGTGTGCTATAGGAGGTTGTACAGTATCTACAGGTTCAAAAGGGGATGATACAAATTCAGGCATTCAGGTTGAAAATGCAGACCACTGTTCCAGATGGAGATATACCCTCTACCATTTCTTACACAGCAATCTGGATGCAGGGATTTCAGAAGGGCAAAGGTTGTCAGAAAGTGAACAGTGTTTTGTTCAAGGAGTCAGAAAGTTGGGCTACATGGATCACTGGTCTGATCAAGTAGGGCTGTTTAAACCTGTTGTCCTGTAAACAAACTCTAGAAGGCCAACCTGAAGCACATTAAGTATCTGAGAAAAAAAAAAGGACACAAACCTAAGACAAACCAGAAGAGGATGCTGGAGCATGTCCAGAGAAGGGCAAAGAGACTGGTGAAGGCTCCAGAGAGCAAGTCTTATGAGGAGTGGCTGAGGGAACTGGGGTTGTTTAGTCTAGAGAAAAGGAGGCTCAGGGGGGACCTCATCACTCTCTACAGCTACCTGAAAGGAGGTTGTAGTGAGGTTGGGGTCGGTCTCTTCATCTATATAGCAAGTGATAGGACAAGAGGAAACAGCCTCAAGTTGTGCCAGGGGAGATCTAGGTTAGATATCAGGAAGAACTTCTTTACAGAAAGGGTTGTGAAGCATTGGAACAGGCTGCCCACGGAGTTGGTGGAGACCCCATCCCTGGAGGTGTTTAAAAGACGTGTGGATGTGGTGCTGAGGGACATGGTTTAGGGACCCTGGCCGTGCAGTGTGAACGGTTGAACTTGATGATCTTGAAGGTCTCTTCCAACCAAATGGTTCTGTGATTCTATGATCTCCAAAGATATTGTGGTATAATACCTACATTGTGTAAGCATGCAAAAAGTAACCACCAAAGCTTACAAAAAGCCTTTGAACTGCTAGCTTGGAGAGAAACTAGTTCTGGGACATTTGAAGTCTAGGCTCTCGGTTCTATAATGACTGTACAGCCCAGGATTGTCTGGGACTGTTCCAGAGGAAGAACTGAAACCATGTATGTTTCCAGTGTTAGAAATGGCTATAGATAGGCATTTATTGTAGATACCAAATCCCTTCGTTTTGGCAATACACTGCTCTCTCATTCTGTTTGTTCTCTCTCAGCACTCAGTAACTTGATCTCTGGCCCATGTTTAGTAAAATAGCTGTAGAGATTCAAATAGCCTGTTAAGACAAGATTTTTGAAGAAAATCTCCAACTTTTCTTCAGAGGTTGGACCCAAAGGCAGCTGAATTTTTTGTCAAAGTAACTAATATGCCACCCACATCAAAATACTGCATTTACTATCTAGTCTTTGTCATGGAAGAGGTGCCAAATCCAGTTGCCAACAGCTCCATTGCATAATAGTCCACCAGGAACCAGAAGCAGTTTGCATAGGACAGCTGAGCCCCTGTTACATGTGGGTCCTTGGTTTTCCTACCCTGCTGTACAAGGAGATTTTCTGTCCTTTACAGCATTTAAGGAGCTCAATGGGAAAGAAACATGAGATGGATCAATCTAATACATAAGTCTTTTGACCCAGTGGCAGATAGACATATTTCTTTATGAACAGAGTTGTTAGTGTTCAGATGCAAATTAAGATTTTACTAAGAAAAAGTCAGTTTGACTTGGTTGGCTGTTTCTTCCTTCATTTTAGTAGGAAAGGGATAGATCAGCAAAACATTCAGACACAGGGAGAATCCTGTACTGTTTAAAGATGGGAGACCTTCCTGTATGCTATGGCTTAGGTACCTCTTTTCAATCAATCTTCCTGTATCATACCTCCCAAGACTTTGAGATAGAATATAGCTCTTAGTCTTTTTCTAAGATAAGGTTGCTTCACTAATCCAAGTGACCAGTATCTTCCTTTTTCTCCAGCAGACAGGACTGGGAAGGATCTCTTGGGTTATCAAGTCCAGGCACTAGCTTTCATAGGCAACAAAATCATCTAATCCCTTTCTTTAACTTACCTGGTTCCATCTTAGCTAGTGTCTTGCCCCACTAACACTACTAGAAAGATCTTCTGGAATCTGGTTACTATGCTTAAAATCATTAGTTATTTGAAATTATATGAATTTATTAATTCATATAATTACATAACAGCATATTATTGAAGATAGATAATGTTAATGAATTGAGCTAAATCTAAGACCCTTATGGCTTTCCCCATGGTAAAGAATGATCACACATACAATATGCAATGTGGGATCATTAAAGCCCACAACACAATAATAACTTCATTAAGATATTATGATAAAGATCAACTTCACAATCTCATTTTGAAAATCTATTTACTCTAGGCTCTTTCTAGGATATGTTATTCAAGGATTTTATGGTTTTATGTTCCATATACAATAGGCAGTGATGTGTGAACTGCTGGAGCTTCTTCTCAGGTATAGGAACAGCTTCACTAAGAAGGCTCATTTCAAGGTTCATTAGGAATATATTTTTGTTGTTGCAAATTACTCAACAGCCTCTTCTTTTTAAACATTAGCTGAGGTTTTGGATCAGCCAGTAATATGTAACTTTTGCATCTAGAAAGTCAAAAGGAACTCTTTATTATAATCATCGATGCAGAGAAATGTTACTAAGGAGCCACCTTAGCTCCATCCTGCTCCTTTCCCCCCAGGCTTTAGAGCTAATTGTTTTTAATGCTGTCAGGATTGCTAATGTTGTTTTTAATTTTGGTTTTAATGTTGCCAAGAACAATATAGTTTTTAATAATATCTAGTGTTGCTTTCAGCCTGGAAAGTGGATGAAAACACACAGATACTGGGTACATCCCAGTAGGGTAGAAAAGCATATTTTAGTCAAAGGATGATGGCACAAGCCTGTGAAAGCCTGAGAGTTACTCCGTGGCTCATGCTGAAGCATGTACAGGGTCTGTGCAGAAGTGCTTCACCAGTCGTTTTGCAGTGCTGTGGTATACAATCCTTTTTTGATTATCCAGGTCAAGATTTCCTGAATGTGAAAGGCCATCACATCCAGAAACAATGAGTTCCATAAGTGCTAACCAAAGTGGGACTTGATTCTTCTCAGTTAAACTGTAATATGTGCCTATGTCAAAAAAACATACGTTGAAGTGTATGGGGAAGGGAACATTTCAGAAATGCTGTACATTTATTTTAGCTTTCTTAAAGCTCATGAAAGAATTTAAAAGAACAAATGTTTTACAAAAATGCTCATCATACCTTTCAGAACACAGGGCTACCAAATCACTATTGGTGCAGTGGTCATTTGTGGTTGTTCGCTAAAGGGATTGAGACTCTGAAGAGCTCAAACGTTTAAAAAATCTCAAGGCCAATCAATTCTTGAACAAGATATGACATATATTACTTCTACTTTATATCATCTTCATTCAGTTGTTTTTGGAAACTAAACTGCAGCTTTGTTTGCAATATGCATTTTTTGGGGGACTCTCCTATGCTTGTTACTTTATAAATAACTTTAAGTCAGGTGTATATGTACCACAATGGGCTTCCACATATAATAAGAAGATAATTTTTTTTAATGTTTGATTTTATGAAGAAAATGCATCCTTCACAATTAGGTACCAGCGATTCTAATAAACTTTTTATGGACTGATATGGGTGAAAAAAAAAAGAAAAAAGATTATTTAGTGAGGGTAATGTTGTCCAGAACAGTATAGTTTTCAGTTTCTAAGGCACAGCACTGATTCAGTACTGAAAAGTTTATAGGGCAATATTAGTGACACCTTTAAAAAATTAGTCTGTGGCTGTGCCATTTGCTGAACCTGCTCCTTAACCATTAAATTATATGACTGATATCTGAATAATTTGGAAAACTCTTAGGTTGGAGTAAGAGTACTTTAAAATGATATCAGCACTTCCACATAGTAAGAGTAGCAAGTGCTACTGGTAAACCAGTTCATGCAGTAATCATTAAAACAGTCTTTCCTCCTCTTTCTTACAGAAAGTAGCATCTCTGTTATCAGTGTTGCTGCATACACAATTCCTGTATTGCTTCACGTATCTGCTCAAAAATCCTACTAGTTTAACTATACTGGTGTGGTCTCTCTGATATTTTTTTATCTTACTCATGAGCGCTATCTACATCTCCTCCCATCTGCATTTTGTTGTGTTTCTTTGTTAGAACTTTGCTTATAAAGAGTTATGTGCTGCGGAAATTTTTTACTTCAGCCTGTTAGAATGCTGATGAAAATCAGAATATGTAACTATAATTAAGGTAGGATACATACAATGCATATTATGATTTTCATATTGCATTAATGTTTCAGATAATTAAATGCTGTAGGCTTTCATTCATTTTATCAAACATCAGTATCTTAATTATCTAAAATTATTTGTATCCCAAACTCTCACATATGCTTATCTTGAAGCTCTGCTAAGGGATCGGATGTTAAAAAAATGATTTTTTGTTAATTTTGGAGACTTTGTACATTCCACTAACACTTGATGTTTATAGACAACATCACATAGGTCAGTTTTTTAAAATTAAAAATCAGATTCTTTTCTGAAATCCTAGTATTATCAGGATGAATCTCTTTTGGCCAAGAGTCGTTAATTGGTCCATGTTAGGATAATGTCCATCACAAGGACAGAAGCTTGAATGAATGTGTGGCTGCGGTGGTAACATACGTGGTAGCATAATAACCAACACAAGAAATTTGATGGACGGTAGGAACAAAGGAAATGGAGGAGGGCAGAGAGAAGCACAATCAAACAGTAAGCAACATATGAAGACTATCTTAATCATACTTTCTCTCCTGAAGTGCTAATAAGTAATGCTAAAATTCATTTCAAGCGTGACTTTTACAAATTGCTATCGTCGTCGTTTCATTCACGTATGGGGCTTAGTCTACGCTGTGTACATGGTAATCAAATAACCCACAATCAGTTGTTAGTCATCCTTACTGCACCACTGTGACCAGTTAGAGCTATGTCACCAAACATTGGACAGTATTAGGATGTTATTTAGTCACTAAGAGAAAGCTCTTGCTGCTTATTTAATTGACAGCTTAAAGCATAAATTTTGTATAGCTTGCTGCTGCATATAGAAGGCCAAACTTATATTTCATTCCACACTATTGCCTTTGAATTTACTGGCTCCCTTCGTTGTCCTTGGGGAACCACTTTGAATGCAAGGAACTACAGTTATAATAGTTAGAAAGAAATCAGTGGTTACAGGGGAGGTGATCAAACAGTAAATAAAATAACCATTTATAGCTGTTTTAACAGTATGCCTTTATGGGTGCTTGAAATTGCATCTCAATAAAGCCCAGGCTAGGATCTTTAAAGCACACAGTTTCAAAGGTAACATGCAAACCAGCTTTGACTCTTTTGCCAGACTCCACCCTGAGGGTAATGGCATGTTTCAGAATATTGCTTGGCTAGGCTTTTATTTCTGGCAAAAATGATCTTCCACCAAATTGTTCTGTTCTGCAGCATAGCAGCACTAATTTATAATCTGTGCTTCAGTAGCAAGAGGTTTTCTGTCTTTCCCTCTCCCATTTAACATTTATATTTACTTTATTCCCTCCCCTCTTTTATTCTCGTTACTGTAGCAACTGCATTTTTTGAAAAAAAAAAAAAAAAAAACCCAACAAAACTTTAGGCCAAATTGGAGCGTAAACAAAGCACTCGAAAAGGAGCAGCTGAAAAGAAGTTTTCCTGTGTGTCTGCTGACAACATGTATAGGGTATAATAATGCAGCGCTGAGCTCATATACTATATTTTCTACTTGGAGATTTCTCGGCAGTTTGCACAGAAAGGAGAGTGACTGATTTGATTTCATAGATGGGAGGGAAGGGGCAAAGCAGAAGTGAAAAAAAAAATTACATACGACATGGTCTTGATCACCACAAAAAGAAAGCAGGTCTCTTCATGACATTTTCACGTTCTCTGGACCAGAGGGTCTTTGCGCATTATCTTTGCAGTTTTCTCTAAAATACATCTGTCACATACTTTAAATACAGCTAGGAGAGAATCTCCAGCAGTTTAGCAGAACAGTGGTAATCCACTAGCAAGGGTGAAAGATATGATATGGGTAGTCAGTCCACAAGGAATTGGAGTTAAAACAGTAATTCTGTACATTCAGACTACAGAACATCTTAATTTGGCAGTTACTTTTGGCTCTTGTCAGCCTTGCTGGATTTTAAAGCAGGAATGCAGCAGCCGATGACTTCCTCGCATAGAGCCAACGTGTCATTCATTTCTCGAGTGCACCTTTACTCCCTAACAGCTGCACTGTCACACACATTCACTCTTCATTGCCACATGCAATACCATCATCTATGACTTTTTATCAGGGCATCGTCATGAAAAATAGTGCACATCCTCAAAACCAAAGAAGTGATTGTGTGTAAAGTGTAGCATTACCGAATCTGCAGCAAGGAGGAATCTAGGGTCATGTAGACACTTGCCTCTTCCAGGAAGCAATAGAAGCAATTTATGCTCCCGAGCAGCTTTTTCTTTCTTATCAGTGTAGCACTTGCTGTTCCCCTTGCTCTTATAAGCTTTTTTTCACCCTTGTTACAGTTTATTTTACTGCTAGTGTGTTGCTTGATAGGGAACTAGTGCACAATTTATACCCAAAGGAGCAAAATGCAACTGTAATTTGAGTTGTTTCAGTAGATTAATTACTTTTTCAGAATTCACTTTATCTAACTAATTGCAATTCATCACTTACTTACTTTGAATTTGAGAATATTGCAAATCCACTCATTCAGTGTTGTGATCAGATTCGGGTTTTCTCACAGTGCTGTGTCTGTGGCTCCTGATCTGATTCCTGACAGAGAGAAGCAAGCTTCCTGGATACCTTCCATTATTGACATAATTGTGTTTTCTTGCCTGATTTTATTTGCCACCTTTCTCAAATCTAAGATATACCTTCTTCCTTACGGCACTTTATTAGCATTCTGCATAAAATACACTCTTCCTTACTGCAGATAGTGAAGTTAGATTTTCATATACATGAACTGACACTTGGGGATTTTAGAATGATCTAGTTTAGAGATTCTGGGAAGCAGCCTGCTCAGATCTCATCTTCCCTTGGTTTTTGTCATTGGCAGTATATCTGCAAACTGAAAACTGTTTCTCTCCTTTTGTCTTGGATGCCTATGGGCACTAGAATGCTAAAGGCACTTGTTTATGAGGCAGTGAGAACAGGAGCACAAACCCGTTTTGATAGATGATCCGGGTTATTCTTCACACTTTCCTGTTGTTTTATTGGTTTACTAAACAGAAAGACTAATTCAAGTTTATGTTCTGTATATTTGCCCTGGTCTCACCAGAATTCTCCACCCTCTGCCAAGATTAAACAGAAGCATTCTGTCTTTATATCTACCAGCCACAGTGACAGTGAAGTAACAACCAACTAATCAATTTTATTGCAAAACTAATTTTTATTTTGAATAAATATCACCATATTTTGTTGACACAATTAAATGATTTCAGTGTTGTGCCATATATCTAGCATGCACCCTAGGGAGCAGGTAGAAGCTACTGCAGAGATCACGACACACGTGCTTCTGCATCAAATTAAATATTTTCCCCTTAAACCTAACACCAGCAGCTGTTAGGCACCGTGGCTTACTGCACATGGCCTATATAATGAGACAGATTTAGGCAGTTCAAGTTCCTCTGCTGAATGCTGAATAAGGCCCTTCTCTCCAAGGACACTAAGACTTACTGATGTTGAAACAGTCCTCCTCATGCAAATGAATACATTTCATATTCAGGTTTTATAATGAAGAAAAACAGGACAGTGTGTTTATTACCAGGAAGACAAAAAATAAAGATACATGAAATGCAGGAAACCTCCACAGAATTTGGTGCAAAAATCCTTTCTTTCTGTTAGAACTGTCCAAAAAGGATTCAAATTAATCCTTTGCAGTAACTACAGAAGTTCATAGTAAGCCTAAAATTGGAGGTGGCTATTCCTAACAGTTGACACAGTGTCCTGGAAAAAGTCATTTATTGATTGTGCAAAAGAACAGAACTGTCTGCAGGTGGATGATACAGCTAACTGACCCTTGGTATTAAGATCAGGAGTAATCTGGTTCAAGCTCCATTGTATTTATCTCCCATTCCACTGCTAAGGAGGCTGCAAGGTTAAGGGCAATCCTTCCACACTGCCTGACAGCGTAAAGACATCTTTTCCACAACTGAACAATCAAACCCTGTTAAAAGGACTATGGGAACACCAATTAAAACACTCCAGTAGAAGTAATCTGAAAATATGATCTATAACTGAGAATAGGAAAAAACCAAAGCAGATCACTGCCCGAAGCAATGTGCTGATGACATCCTCCTGTAACGCGTGCTGTTGGACTTCATTAAAAGCGTGGGAAGTTAAGTGTTTGGGGTTTGCATATTGAAGCAGATTAGTCTAAATGAGAAGAAGAGTATAATTATGCATTTTTTTAAGCCGGGTGCAAATTAGTTGTGGCACTATAACTGAAGTTACTTCTGCTTGGAGGGCCAAATCCTTTCCCTGCTGCGTAGCCAAAGTAAACAGGTTATTCAAGAGAGATCGAGGATGAATTGAAAATATTTCTACAGGCCATAGATTACCTGTAAAGCCATAATACAACCGGTGTGTTACATTTGTGGCATCTCTCGCAACAGTTATGGCTCAGATGTAAGAATTTTCCTCAGATGCTTATATACACAACTGTCATAGAACTTGTAGCCTTCTCATTGCTTTTTCACATACTGACAAGACTTACGGATAACAACTCTAAATCCTCCAGGTCAGCTCACAGATCGTGCTCCTAAAGTGTCCCACACATAGAATTTTACTAAAGGTTCCACATTGCAGAAATGAATACAATAAAATAATATACCCAAGGATTGGTTACGGGGAATTTAAACATTTCTGCTGTTCAGGATCTAGGTCCCAGATCTTTTCCCTTGAAAGAGTAAAACACAAATTCAGCCTCTTATTTTTCCTCCTTACTTTCTGAGATTAGTGGATATTTTTGGAGGGTAGGTGTTTGTATTCCCCCCCTCCTCTCCCCCCCCCCCCCCCCCCCCCCTTTTTTTTTTTTTTTTCTGTAATAATGTGTACTATTTGGGGTAACTAACTCTCAGGTGTTTAACTTTACCATGTCTAACTCAGTACCCCTTTACCTTTTGACAGGGTATGGATTAATAAGCTAGTGACTGATTTTGATTTGTTCAGCATTTTCATTTTCTACTGCTACATGCAAATTTGGCTTAGTGATACTGTGCTTTGGTAAAGCACATTTTTACTGAGGGTACTATGATCTAGGTTGAATTTCTGGACTATAAGTTTGTGATCTAATAGCAATGTTATTACTGAATTTAGTACCTGGAACTAGATTTTTGAGGAACCTCAGGGTATAAGGAACTCACAGCATCTCCTTCTTTCAGGCTTTAGCAACAATTCCACAAAAACCTAGACAGCATGAATGTTGTACAGTTTGGACCAATCTAACTTTAATGTTTTAAACTACTAACACTTCTAAAAATACTTTTTTAAATTATTTTTTGAAGTCAACTGGATTTCTCAACTTTATTTCATATGCTGCTCTATGAGTCAAGCTGACGTTCCGCAACTATGACATACAATATTTTTACTGTTAGGACCACAGCAAGAATGGGTTAATTTGTCTGACATGTTTCGCATAATGATCCTCATCACAAGAGTGGATTAATCTTTTGCCATTTTCCGGTTTCGTCAAATAGGTAAGGCAGTAGAGTATTAACACCCCATATCATCTCTGAAAGATTGTTGTATTCTCCATCGCTTTGACCTTTTCGTCGTTCTGTGTTTCAATTTGATCTGAAAGGTGGTGATTAATGATGATTATAATAATTACAATGAGAGACCTGACATACAAATTTTTAAATGAACTAGAAAATGTATCAAATGTTTTCTGCTACTGTACTTCACAAATTCTCTTTTCTCTTTCATTGATCTGGGGTTTTTAACAAATAGCTGCAGGTAAACATGCAGGTTTAGTCCAAACCAAGAGATATGAGCATCACTGATTTGGGGGAACAGACACAAATCTGTTAAATCTTAACTCTATCATAGAAAACACTGGCTGGACTGCAGCAAAACTGAAAAAAAAAAAAAAATCCAGCAAATCGTATGGTGTGTGAGCCAACCCTTATAGGCACCAAACAACAACAACAACAAAAATCAATTTTGAAATCAATAGTATGCTCTTTTGCCCAAACAGCTTTGCTTAACAAAGAGTGAGCATTCCATAAAACAAGGCTGGGCTTTGGATTCAGATCATTAGCTATGATTCCCATTATATGTGGGTGTCACAGGAAAAGGTACATATACTTGTCTTTTCAGATTTGCTTTACTGGTTTTACATTTAGGAACTTAAACTTCCTGCCATGTTGTCTGGCCACCTAACAGGTGTGTTCATTCATCTGCAAGGAAATGGTAGTCACATAACAAATGGATCACACATTGTGATAATGGTTTAGAATCCATTTTTATAGTTTTCACTAAAACAAGGCAGAATTTTGTTTTCTTTTCCTATAAAATTGTACTGGGTTTGGCCAGGATAGAATTAATTTTCTTCATAGCAACTTGTATGGTGCTGCGTTTTGGATTTGCGATGAAAACAGTGTTGTTAACACAGGGATGTCTGAACTATTGCTGAGCAGTTCTTGCACATCGTCCAGATCTTTGTTTCTCACCCTGCCCTGCCAGCAAGTAGGCTGGGGGTGCACAAAAAGTGAGGAGGGGACAGAACCAGGACAGCTGACCCCAACTGACCAGACAGATATCCCAGACCATTTGGTGTTACGCTCAGCAGTGGTGAAGCTGGGGGAAGAAGGACAGGGAGACATTACAAGTGATGGTGTTTGTCTTCCCAAGTAACCATTATGTGTGATGAAGCCCTGTTTTCCTAGAGATGACTTGAACACCTGCCTGCCAATGGGAAATGGTGAATTAATTCCTTATTTTGCTTTGTTTCCATGTGCAGCTTTTGCTTCCCCTATTAAACTATCTTTATCTTAACTCAGTAGTTTTCTCACTTTTACCCTTCCGATCCTCTCCCCAGTCCCACCGGGGGGAGTGCACGAGCAGCTGTATGGGGCTGAGTTGCTGGTTGGGGTTAACCCACACCAAAAATCAATGTACATATGTTGGATGCAGATTCCATACCTGGAGTTATATTAGTGTATTTTCTTTTTATAGATTAAATTTCACTCCACTTTCCAGTACAAAGGAAAGCAAATTCTGACAAAGAGTAGGATATATAAGAACATCATAGTCCTGCAGAAATAGGCTGCATCTAATCCTTAGCTGTTTGGAGGAACACCAGATTTCAAGCACCATTGTGTAAAATTTATTCTTCCTTTAAGAGTCTATTATTAGACCTTAGGCAGTAAGGGCTTACCTTGTAGATAGCTGTATTTCTATAACTAAACATATTATACTGGTTGGTTGGCTGCCGTGTATTAATTTAGCACCTTAAAGCAGACTTCACTTGATTTTGAAAGTATTTATTACTTCTGGAAAGACAGAGGGTAGATCCAGTTTGTCACTTTTTTATCCTTTGTATTGTTTATATTTTGCATTTTTGAGGGTAATAATTCAGTCCTGGACGGCTTGAGACTCAGTAATTTTTTCCTATAATAAGCACAAAGCTCTCACCACTCACATTCAGGTGAAATGAATCATGTAAGCTGTATCCTTGTGTCTTAAATATTCAATGAGCAACAGTGAATGCACCACTTTATTACAATCTTTCCGTTCATCCAAATCATGGTAGTACTGAGAGGAAGCAACAGTTAATTCAGTTCAGGCAGATACTAATGAATCTAGCTCCAAGACAGCATTACTTGAAGATCAGGAAAGATATCTGAAAGAGATAACCATTATATTAAGGTAGTGTTTGGCACATTATCTTAATGATTAATACCTACAGGAAGTTTGTATTTGTAAAACACTGAGGAAAGACATAAAGAAAAAAAATCACACAGACTAGACGACTTGATTGAATCATAAAAAGGGGTAAACACCCACAAAATGTTCTTTAATAATCTGAAAGAGTGAGAAGAGTGTTTGTAAGGGTCATTAGGGGGATGACTGTAGTAGAAATCATTGGAATGACACCTTGAAATGAAAATTTAGGATTAGAATAGGAGGAAAAACCTTCCAAAGGAAAAAGCTTTATGTTTCACTGATTTTAGTGTTCCAAGAGAAATTGTGAAATCAAAACAAGCTCTGCAACCAAATAGATGACCAACATTTCATTTTATAAATATGTCAAAATCAACATAATGTTAATATTAATTCATTCCAAGGAAAGAGAAAGCTACCACAAATCCTCTTCAACTTGTGGTGTGGAAGGAAGGGATTTTTCACAGGTAGTATTTCAGCCTCCCTCCTGAAGTTTCAGTGAAATTAAGAGGTCAGGGGCTGGACTGGCTTTTTCTGTCTGTCAGTACTCATGTTCTGTGACAGACACTAAGAGAACAAAAAACACTCGCTACTTCTCAGTATGTAGTCATTCTCTCCATATAATGACTGAGAAGTGGAAAAAAGGAGCAGTCAGGGTGAGGAGGGGCATCCACCTCCTTACCCCAGTGGGAAAGAGGAAAACAGGAACAGGAGTCAAAAAGATGTTGAGCAATTTAGAAAAAGACAGTGAAATGGAGAAGATGAGAGATGGCTACTGAGTTCAACCTAATAGACGGGTCAAACAGGTCTAAAGCAACCGAAGGCAAGTGGATTTGCTTCAGTGAGACACCAGTGTCAGCAGTAGCTGACTATGTCCTGCATGTCTTCAACTGACACCCAATTTCCCATGCTCAGTAAAGAGTGTGTGCAGGGGCTTTCTTTCCTGGTGCTATTTTCTTTGGGTTTTTAATTATACTAAGTCACAATCTTTCCGAAAGAATAATTAAAAAAAAACACCCTACACCCCCTGCGCAGTTCATATTCCTTCTGTGCAAACTTGGTGGGCTGTAATGGCCACCTTTTGGACTCTAAAGTCAGTTCAGTTTCTATATGCGCAGTAGATTCTGCTTCCATACCAAGCCTGTCATCAGGTTGAAGATATGACATCCACAGATATAACTTTGCACGTTTTCACTGAGGACAAATCTTTCCCTTACGCCTCCCTTCTAATAATCTGAGAAGTGATGAGGACTGAAAGCACAGAAACAAAATTAATATCTTCCTCCCCTGGGTTGTCAGCTCTCACTTTCTGGCATGGAAGCAGTATGGAGCAGATCCAAATTCAAAGGTATGAGAGAGGAATAACCGTAAAACTACGCATCAGGTGTGAGAATCCTAAATTCTGGCTTGATTTGTAAAACATTCATTTAAAAACTATGGGGACACACAATGTTTGTGAATTAGAGGAAACCGAATATTCTTTTATTCAGGAAATAATACTTGTTCTGTGAACAGATTAAGGCTGTGGCTCTCTGAAGGTCTGGACTGCTTTATTCTAGAGGTAAACCTCAGGAAATCAGCTAAATCAGCTGGAATAACTAAGTAATAAAAATAAATTCCTTTAAGAGATGTCCTTTTTTTTGGTGGATCACCTTGGTACCTTGACTACGACATGGCACATTCAGGCATTTATAGATATAGTAATCTTTATTAGTAACTTTGTAATAATGCCCACAAAAGAAGAGCGGACCATAGAGTATATCCTTAAGGACTGATAACTGGGCCAGATCGGTGTTAGCTTAAATCCCACTGCGGTCCCTCCCAAAACAACCAACCAACAAAACTGGAGTCAGTATGAAGTAAAGATGTCAGGTTAGTGGAGGAGTTTAGAGTGGTTTAATCCTGTCTAGTGGTGTGGGAAAGACAAATGGACTCCTCACTGCCTCTCCCTAAATATTCATTTCAAATGTTGTGTTCTGGTTCATATATACAATACCCTCTGTAGGGAGGACACCACTTCTTGCACTCCCATTGGCACATCAGGTAGAAAAAGACAAACAGAATAAATACCCCCTCCACAGCGAGTTCCCCTTTTCAGGAGCTCCCAACGACTAAGTATATGCACGTCACAGGATGGGAAGATTAACAAAAAATTCTTTGTAACAGTCTTCTAGAAAGCCTCAGGTTTCTAAAAATGTTCCAGGGGATGATTATCGTCTCAGAGAATTTCTTCTCATTAGACACAACCCCTCAACAAACTCTTCCTGTAGTAAGGACTATTTTTCAAACCTCAGGGTAGGGACAATTTTTCTCATTCCCTCCCTCAGGGAATTTACTGCTCGTGAAAGTGCTGGCTCAACAGTCTCGAGGTTGAAGTTGTTATCCACAACATTAATGAATAATGCAACATAGCCTCTAAAACTGTTTCTGTGAAATGAATGGGGTTATTTGGGTCATACCAGAACTGCTAAGCAAATTATATTTTTTTTATGGGAAAAGTCCTTTCTATAATGAATACTACTAGGCAGTAGACTAGAACAAAAATATATTAATTTGATTTTTTTTACACTTTTATATCTCTAGGAAAAACTTTGCCTTTGTATCATTTAGAAAATACATTGTGAGACAGATGCTGCACTCATGACCGTTTTTCAAAGGCAGATTATTAACAACATTGAGATAAGGAGTGATGGAGATTTTTTATTTTTTTAATGGATGCTATCTGGAGTGGAACAACACAAATGCCTTCTGCTGTAAAGCAAATAGGTTATGCAGAATAAACCCAAACAAAAAATTCTCACAGTTCCTGTATTGTGATACAGAAAACATAGATGTATTTCTAGACCTTTTGGTGAGCAACTCAGGAAAATCCAGTTCAGGTTTTTTTATGGCAAGATTATACAAATGCATGTTTACATGATAAGAAAAAAGGAAGAATGGCAACTTGGTGAATGCAGAAAACATTGCATTCACCAAGTTGCTGGTGTAAATAATGCTGATTGTAAAAATTTATATTTCTTGCTTTTCAAACATTCCAATCCCAGAATGCAAATCTCGTCTTCACCAAAATTTCTGTATATTAACTGTGCTCTTTGTCTCCAACACAATTCAAAGTATGTAGCTTATTCTTTACAGTTATGCTAATTTCTCCCAATCAGTTTTGACAAAATTAGAATATTCTCATGAATGAGAAATAGGTATGATACCTTTCTGGCAAAAATGCATGCCTGGCATAGATAAGAATACCTTTTATTTAAAAGGAAAGACAAAAGTAGATATTAATAAAATAATTTTGGTTAAAAGAATGTCAAAACCAACTAATATTCAATTCTACTATGGGGAAATCCACATTTATTGAGTTTAAAATTTCACAGACAACAAACCCCTGAAGCCTAATGGATAGCAGGGAGGGGCGAAGGGGTGGGACAGGGAGAGATACAATACTTTGATTTAAAAGGATTAGTTTCATTAGTTTCATGCAATTCACTGGAAAATCTCTTCAGAAATATTCTGTCTCCTATTCTTTCAAGAAGAAAAACAAGAAAAACCAACACAGCACTCTCCTCTTTGACCTCTATATGACATTTTCTAACCAACAGTTTTCAAGCATCATAGATAACTTTGAGGGTAGGAAAAAAGTACAGTTTTAGGGGTTGGTAATAAGTTCAAACTCAGATCAGGGGGACTATGACCCCCTTATTAGATTTGAATTTTTTAAACAGCAAGTGACCTTTGAAATTAATTGGTGATATTCGTATCTAGTAGACACATGAAAACATCTTAGACCTCCCAACATTGTTTAGTATTTTAAGGTATGAGAGATACTGTCTGGAAAAACAGCATCCTCCAGCTTCAGAAATTACAGCTGTGTGAGATCAACACACTTGGGATTTCCGTCTGTGTTGAATAGTGCTGCGTATGTCTAACTTTATAATTCATGTCCCCTGACTTAACTAGCCAAAGAACATAAATTAATTAGCTGCATTTTAGCCATAATGCAGTTCTGCCCAACTAAGCCTCTTGACTCAGAGGGCAGATCTTCCGCGAGCTCGTGCCTCAGCCTTAAAGGCAATCTACCTTTTCCCTTTGTATCACCAAAGGGATTTAAGACTGAGTGACACCTCAAATCAACCCAAATTTCTTTTTTCCGTGTTTTGCCAAAGCCTCACTTGGTCATCATAACCATTACACTTCCTTTTAACCACACTTTAAATGAACAACTGCTTTCTGACCATTCACCTTCTTCCTGAATATCAAGGATTACATAGGAAAGTGCAGAGGAAGCATAGACTAGCCATGTCAAGCTGCAGTGTAAATTAAGGCTTCTGGACTCCCTATCTAATTAAAAAGGCAGCTCATGGCCAGACATTATGTTTGTTCCAAGTAGTCTCTCCATTTGGAGCCCAAAATAATCTGCTTAGTTCTTTCCAGCGTAGGAGGACTGTTACAATGTCAGCTGACAAACACCTCACTGATGTTTTCATGGACATGAAACAACACATGCACAGGCAGAAGTTCTCTGGGATTAGAGGACTGCAAAGGCCAGGGTCAGTGAGCTTCAGTGGGTAAGGTGTGCCCATGGAACAGGACTGCATTTTAAGGTGGACAGACCCCAGGATAAGTGTCGTACCTCTCCTTGGACAGCAGCCACCTCACAGTTCCTATCTTCACTTTAGTTCTAATTGGCAAGCCTCAAATAAGAGAAAATAGTCACTTCAGACTCAACCACAGATATCCTCTGATTGCACCCCAGGATCAATCCTGACTTTTTTCGCCCATAGCAGGAGCACATTCAGATCTTTTCTAGTAACTTGTTACATAACTGTAAAATACAGTAGTAGTATGTGAACACACCCTACCCCCAGGCTTTCTGCTCAAATCCCTTCCTAGTAACAAAAGGTGTACAGTTGCAGAATCCTCCTGATGAGGAAGAATTACTTTTACTCAGAACTGCAAAATGCAGAAGAAAGTTGATGGGGCACAGGGTGTGTAACATCCCTGGGGATCTGACAGCTTGGGCTCAGGAACCACTTAGAGTAGGTGGAAAGGCCTCTTTGAGAAAGCTCTTCTCATTAGCCCCAGTAGAGGCTCCTCACAAACAGGTCCACTAAAGAAGCCTCAGTGTGGACCTCCCCCCAAAAAACACATGCACGGACAAAACTTTTCTCAGGAGACATGGCTCTGCAGATAAAATAAGCATTGACCCAAATGGTCAGTGACTTCAAGGAAGAGCATAATATACAGGCTCTTTTAATTTGGGTTAGCTCTTGAAGGATGCTAGGAAGTTAGTAATGTGCAACAAAACATGTTCCACTCGCCAGCCCTGTAGCAAACTACTTTGTACTGATGCCAAGAGATTGTCCTTTGTCATCTGTTTATGATGTCTATCGCCAAGAAAAATTCTGTAATCTGCCTGTTCTAAGAGTGGTAACTGCCAGCCTTGACTGTAATTATGGGTTTTCCAGACAGCTGGGATGGGATTTAGATGTTGGCATGCTGAAGTGAACTGAAATGGGGCATGGATAGAGAATAAGCTGGTATAATGAAATTCTGCACATGTGAGCATCTTAACTACATAAAAATTTGTATGGCTACTGAATTTGGTTCATGACAGATTCTCATGTTGGGTATGGTTTATAAGATGAATCAGAGATAAAAATTAAATTCTTCCTGGACATTCAATCAAATCTTGTCAATTCTATTTTAGCTTGAGGTCATCCTTTCTGATGTGAAAAACCTAAAATGGGAAGCTCACTAAAGGTCTGATCTAATAACATCTGGGCAGTTGCTGAAGGTCACTACAGACTAAATACTCCTACCTAGCAAAAATAATGGCCATACCTGGTAGCAGCAAGTTTTTAACCTGGACCCACTGAGCTCAGTAACAAAACTATTGTAATAATGCTGTTATTTCAGTGTCACCTGGATCCCAAATCCAGATCTGTATAGAAGAAAACAACCAGAGAACAAGTAAAAGCCTTACTCTTTTAAATTTAATAGAGTCAAAATTTCAACAAAATCTCATGTATTAACAGAAAAATTTCTAGTTAAGAGTATATATATCATACACAACATAGACGGAAGCCAACCATCATCCTCTTCTCACATGGCCTGCTTATCTCTTGGAAGTCAAACAAGTGGGTAGCAAAATTTTGATTGATTACTGTTGACAGGGATAAGTCTCTCCTTACAGAAGGACGAGGATTTAGTGAAATTTAGCTAAGTACCCATAATATGCTAACAGTACATGTATCTTACTCTATGTCCCCCCAAAGTAAAACCCAAATAGTATATAAGGATGCATCATGGATATCTCTTGCTCTAAGAGGATGAGATGTAAATGAGAATGGTTTTGATAGGACAAACCAGTAAGGTCTATCCAATAAAGAATAGCAAGTGAAAATGCTGCACAAAAGTTAGTGAACTTGAAAACGTGATAATGCAGAAGTTTATCACATAGCTGATTCTCGTACTGTAACAATACATAATTTGACATTATTTTGATTCATTATCTATTTGACATATCTGCTGTGTCCTTCCTTATTAAATTCTGATCTGCTTGGAAAAATATCTGCCTTTTTGACCTATAATGACATTTCGAAGGCTGAAGAATAATTATTCAGACTCATAAAGATTATCTAACACCTTCTCACACAGAATCTCTTCTGGTACAGAGAGGATGCTTCCCACTGTTGGTGGTTTGATTTTTAAGGAGTTTTTTGTTGTTTGCTTTCCCCCCCCTTTAAATACCTGGGCATAAAAATGAAATGCACTGCCACAAGTTCCATAACTGTATCACATGGTATGAATACTTGTAGAGAGAAGTTGCATCAAGGGCAATTACATTTTTACGGTGAAATAGGTGAACGTTCAAGTCCAAGTCTTTCAAAAGTACAAAGAAAAGGAGGAGGAAAAAACAAGTACTCTTTGTACCCTGTTCTTTAATTGCATATATTTGTGAGTAATTTAAAAACCATATCTATTAGATCCGAACTGGATTACAGTTATTATTCAGAGTTCCAGCTAGTAATAATTTAATATCAAGAGCAAGGTTTTACTTTGGCCACTTCAAGAAATCATGTAAAATTATGGAGAAGCTAAAGGAGAAGAACCATAGGTTATAAAAATTTTCCTTTTAGAAATATGCTAAACATTTCATAATATAAACCAACATTATCTGTATTTTGAAACTGATAGTCATTACTCAGCTTTGCTATTATGTTTCTTACTCACTGAAACAATTCACCACTCTCCTTCCTTTCGGATCTTGGGATCATATTCCACATATTTGAGGAGCTGATACCAAAACTGCTTTTCTCTGATTTAATAGGTAACTTTCTAGGTCAAAGTTGTTCAAATTAAAGTCTTCAGCTTCTAATAACTAAATCTCTTCTTGCCTTAAAAAGAAACAAACTAAAAACTATATTTACATATAGCTCTTATGACAGAAAAAGTGAGAAAATGTGACTCCATATGTGCCTTAAAAGGTCAAGTATCTTAAGGATTATATAGGTTTAGAAAAATACCTTTTAAAAATATTTTTGTTTCTTTGGATATTTGACTATTGCAGCTGGCGAGGTTGCAAAACTGTCATGCTCATATGCATATGCTTAAATATTCTTGTTCTTGGTGGTCCCTCTGGATTTGAGCAAATTATAAGGGAGCTTAATAGGAATAAATTTTTAATCATTAACCAAATATTAATTCAAAACTTATCCTCTCATAAAAGCAGTACAGGAAAATCAGTATTTTGATTAATTTCAGGTATTTCCTATTTGGAAGTTGACCATTTTCAAATCTGATCTATAAAGCTAACCAAGAACGGAAGTATACCTGCATGTCTAAGTCTTTGTACACTAAAATAGTAACATCAGTGTGATTGTTAAGGAATCACCAAGAAAGGTGAAGGGAATTAATCTACTCCTACATGCATTGTACAATCATTTTTAAAAATTATGCAGGAAGTTAGGTGTTCCCCAAATTCAAGTACTATACAGAGAATAACTATATAGGATTCTTATCTTTTTAACAAAAAAGTTTCCCAAACGATTTGTTCTTTTTATCCTGGTGAATTCAAAGCTAAATGTTAAACTAATTGCAACCTTCCTCTTGCTAAAGGGACTGATAAGATCCTTCTCTTTTTCTCAGATGTGTATGGGGAAATAAGGAGAAGCATGGCAGTAGGAGAAATTCTGGTTGGACCGACATTAAATTATTCATAAAAAGAGTGGTTATAGACTGCTATAGCTGACACAGAGGTGCTGCAGTATTATCACATTAAAAGCTTTTCAAACCTCTGTTGAAGAAGGTCCTGAGTAACCTGACCAAACTATGAAGTTATTCCTCTTCTGAGCCGGAGATTAGGTAGAAAGACTGCCAAAGGTTTCTTCCAAACCAAAGTTCTTTATGATTGTCTGATGGACTTGAAAAACGCTTCAATCTATGGCACTTGTCAGCTAAGGCTCTGGACCATTAGGAATCTTAATTCTTGACCTGAGCTAAAATAAAGTATATTTACACAGTGATGAAGTGGAGCTAAAATGTCGTATTGGGTGAGACCATCTATAGTGCCACTGAATCCAAGGCATCCCTGTTAATGTGGATAAACAGACCAAAGACAGATTATACTGATCACCTCTTAGAAAGATCCATCTTTTCTAGAGCAGTAACTTCTTGCATTTCTCAGCAACAATAGGTTTATTAGTCATGGAGAATTCTCATTATTTTAAGAATTTATTGCTGATTTTTTTATTGATTTAGGTTGATTAGAACATCATGATTCTTTAGATTTCTTAGAGGTGTTGATCTGTGCTTTTTACCAGTGTTTAGCATAGCTAAAATATGTTTTTATTTTGTCCTTCTACAGCTGTAAAAAAGCTACTAGACCACAGTATAATGAAAGGCTATTGATTGCTCTGTGGCTGTGGATTAGAATGAGACATCTAGCTGTTCCTCCCAGAACACATCTGTCTGAGGAAACACTGGGTGAAAATAGGATTTTTATTTGATGGGACCTGCAGGGAGTGAAGATGCCACCATATGAATGAGGATGAAATGATACACGGTTAGGCAGGTACAAGTAATACCATCGACTTTGTTGTTAACTGATCCTTGGTACCACCTCCATTTTTTAAAACTTCTGCATCGATTTGGAGGTCTGATGTCAAGTTTGTGATCTAAATAATAATTTTAAAAAATTTCCATTTTTGATATACATGTTTAGTAGTTTTAAATCAGTCTGATAAATTCTCTTGGTTGCTTTCAATTTCAAACAGTTTTCATGGTAGCTAATTTACATTTTTCTGTGATGAACTTCATTAAAATATTTCCCTTTGGACAAGCCTAAGCAATTTATCACCTTCCAACCCACTCACATACCTTTTAATTCCATATGCAACTGGGCATTCTATGAGCTCCACAGAGCACAGCCTACCTCACCTGCCCAGGAGCATCATAAACTAATCACAACTACCATCTGCGTGTACACTTCCAATATTAAATAGACTCAATTTCATGCACTAGGGAGTTCCAAAAAGTACTTAAAGGAAATTAAACCAAGAATACAGGACGTGTCAGGGCATCCCACATTATTTCTGTGTGTGATGAAAAAATAAAAGGATGCACATAATTCTGTGCTGACTGTACAACAGCAAGAGCATAAATACTTGAGAAAACAGTCCTCAAGTTTTCCCTTCAGATTTAGGAGTGACAATCACTGTTATGGAGTGGTATTTTTTCAGCCCAGCAAATCCCTTATTCGTTCAAGTTAACTTTAATCTTCATACGGAAGTTTGGTATCACAGTCCTCTAAGGGATTATAGTTCACTGGATCTAAGTATTTTTAAGTGTTGTCTGTGTTTTAAGAAGTGGATGAGGGGGGGAAAAGGAAAAAAAAAAATCGAACTGTTTCCTTGCATCTGAAGCAGGCAGAATCTCATCCAACAGCTCTGTTCTACGGATACTGTTTAAAATACTTGTGAGTCTGTTTCCAGGTGAGGAAGCAAGATTCCTCAACTGAAGTGGTTCCTGCCTTAATAAAATCTGTAAATGCTGGGAACAAACAGCTTCAGAAAGAAAAAAACTGAACATTGAGAGGAATGAGCCTGCCCATTGCCATCTTCACAGAAAATTTTGAATTCATCTTTATCACATTGATAGTCTAAGCTATGCTATATATATTCTCTTTTCCAAGATTTCCTGGATGATCACAAAAGGTCAAAACTGTTTCCACCTCTCATAAAATCAGCAATAAATACTCATAAAATGTAATAGCTTTTGAAGCAGTATGATGTAAGGATTTACTTATTTTACATGTCATCTTCCATCCTCGAGAACAGCTGGACGATGAAACTTTATTTCAATATTTGAACTCCACTTTTGCAATATAAATAAGGAACACATGATCTTACTCGAAATTTCTTTATCAAACCATTCTTACTGGAATTCCCCCTTCCTTCTATATGTGTGTTTCTGCTAGTCTTTTCTTGGAATAAGTAGAAGGAGGTGTTAGTCATTGAGCTTTTTTCTGTACATGCTTTAAGATAATACAAGTCCACTTATCTATGTGTCACTGCTAAGAGCTCCTAACTGGAGTAACTACAAATATAAGGCTTTCTCTATTTTGGTCATCTAGTCCGTTTAAAATTCTACTGAGTTTGAATGAGATTGAATCCTTTTGTGTCATATTGTCAGATAAAACCCAACATTTAAATCTCACATTTTATAAGACTGTTGCATCTCTCAAAACTCACCTAAGATTTTCATGAAACAGCTGTAAAAGGAAGTAAAAAAGGCTTTGCAATCTGAAGAAAAATTTGACCCAAAGTTTTAAATTTCTGTTGTTGTAACTAACACCTAGCTCTGTGGGGACTAGATTTGAATTCAAGAGCTTCATCAGTTCAAACACTTGATCATATAGTAACTTAATTGCTTTAAGACCATGAGCTTACTGTATGCTTCTTGGATCACATAACATTCACATACTACTGGTATAATGCCCTTTTTTACTATTTATTTAAATACATCCAAACACTTTTGTAGTAAATATGCATAAGTAGAATATTTTTTCTGAGGAGATGATTCAACAGGTAAGTTATTATTTTATCCTTTCTGAATTACTTATTTAAAACCTCAATTAGATATGCTTACTTATACTAGATAAGACCATGCACTTCTAAAAGTTTTAATACAGAAAGTAAGATTTTCCTGCTCTAAAAGGTGCAAGTATCTTGAATTCTGTTCTTGGTTAGTAAAAGGAGTGTTTTATGCATAACCCTTCAAGAACTGTTTTAGCAAACAGTGGAGACCCTAGAAGGTAATAAAGGAAAAAGTTGATCAAAGAGCTAAAGTAGTAACAAAACAACCTGAGATATCTCAAAGATAAGTCAGATCTCACAAAACTTCTGTTTTATGTGAGGGCAATCATGTGAGGTGTGGGGGAAAGGCAGATGGTTAGAAATAAAAGCGATCGCATCTGGGGCAGAAGCAAAGCTCCAAGGCTTAAATAGCCATTGTCCTAAACTGTTAAGAGAATTGGAAGGTGGATTTGCTGGACTAGAAACGTATACTTTAAATATTTTAAATACGTCTACACATCAGGATGGGTGGTCTATGTTTAAGCAGTAACAGATATAATATCCATATGGGAGGAGCAGGAGGCAGGGTGATTCAAGTGACTACAGACCAATTACCTGACCTCAGTAACATGCAATATTTAGAATGTAATAAGGGTAATAACTAGACATACACAGTAGTGTCAGAAAACTGTGAAAAACAGAGCAAGGGTTTACCAAAAATATGTGGTTAACCTGATATGCATTTTTGACATTCACGTTCTACTCAAATGAAAAGTGATATTGTCCTTTTGTGGGATTCAATAATGCTTTCATTGTTACATGGATGTTTAATGAAGAATTAAAATAGGAAGGATGGTGGCTAAAAATTAAACCTTGCTCTGTTCTGTAATGGTAAATAATGGCATGATCATTGGCCTGGAAGACAGGTAATAGTACTGATCTTTGAGATGCTTTTGGATGGCTTTTATTACAAACACAAATGCAATTTGCTAAAATGCCAAATTACTTGCTTGGCCAAAAAACCCCAAGGTAATATAGATGCTGCCTACAAATTAATGATGTGTTCTTCCTAAGCAGGGGAGAAAAGTAGTAGATTAGTAATGGGCAGAATGGTGTCTGGCAGAACAAGTGGGCATAAGCTGGTCAGAAATCAGAAGCTGCAGTTGCAGAACAGCCAGATTTATAAAAGTACCTTCATAACACTGACATTTCTGAAATCCTTGGAAAGATCTCTATGATATTTACCATTGCAGAAGAGAGTGCTGAACTCTTCCAGTTACACAGAACCAATTACTCAAGATGTGTCTAAGGAAGTAACATTTGATCATTAAAAGAATTTGCAGTAGCCTATTACCAAAATCAGGGAAGGCAAAAGAAAAGCACATCACAGATCACCGGATACATGAGTTAATTCCTTCTTTGCCAGCAAATCCAGTTGAAAAACCCACTACATGTTAAGTGCAGTACATCGGTATAACTGCTCTCTGAATCCTATTGAAGGGCCACGTAACCATTTGGAATAAAAACCAATTGAAACAATCTACATCCACCTACTGTACATTAGATTTTGAGAAGTGTAAAAGTAAATAGTATAAATGAGAAAATGAAAAATTTGTCTTTCATTTTTAGGTGAAATTAACACTCTGTAACCTAAATTATGAAATTCCCCAAAACACTTTACAGGGCAATCATGTCATAGTTTCTGACCAGCAACTGACCGGCAAATTGGAATGAGCTGCTGGATTTAACGAAATCAAAATTGGAGATTAAGCTCATATTTGCAGGTCAGAATTATTTCTTTTTCTCAACAGAATGCTATGAGGCTGGTTAACTTTTGCATAACAGGTATCATTATGTTAGCTAAGTCCTATAGAAATGTCTACTGCTGGAATAATTTGCAAACAGGCTGAGTGCAATATCAGTGCAGCATGAAGACTTCTTATAATTCATTTTTGTACTGAAATAAGTTTTATAACAGATGAGTGCCCTGGAGACAGCTCAGAATCATAGCAAGTCACAGGTTTTTTGCCAACCGAATGGGTAAAAACCCCCTCAACCATATTTTATATATTAATGCACTGACATTTTGTACTCTTCTGCTGTACTGACACACTTTTGTATTCTTGGTTGGTATCAGTGAAGGCTTGCCAGATGAGGAATTGCTCATAGGGCAATGGAAAAGCAGTCATGGTCAGTATCACAGCCTAATCCAGTGCCTGAACTTAGTGGAGAAAAAGTAAGCTCATACTTTGAGAAAGCAAATATTAATAAACTGCACCACTGAAGCAATGATCTATATATTTTAAAGTCCAGTTAGATGAATTGAGATAAGCAACACGGAAAGAATGAGCTTGTTACCGTAAGAACAAAATATATATTGACGTGTATTTTTTCTGTAGTAAAGTGAACACAGTTTTGCAGAGGCCATTTTGCACATGTTTAAAAGCGCGCGTATACCATGTTTATATACCCTGCCATAAGAATAACACAAAATAGCCATTTATACACAATCACACTTCAATATCTGCAGGAAACCAAAAACTCGTATGTACACGATCTTGATAGACATACAAATTGAATATCTGCTTTCAAAAGTGAAAGAATCAGCTCACATATCAGCTGTACATCTAAGCACAGTGTTTTTCATTCAAAAATTGATCAACTATATCTGCCACAAAATGACTAGCCCCTGAGATGCTTCTGTTAACTTTATGAAGACAGATGTGTAAAGCTGAAGAAAGAAATCAATGTTAAGTTGAACAGAGGAGTCATCTTTAACAGTAAATTTGCTATCTGGAAGGAATGAGACTAACAGAGGTTCATATCTGGATATCCAAGATGCAGCTGCGTTCCTTGCATAGATTTGCGAAAACAGAGTGAGGATCCGCCACGAAAGGAACATCACAACAAATTATTATTTTTTCACTACACTGTAAGAGACCTTGAACGTTCCAGTGCCTTATCTAACGTGGAAGGTTGACTAATTACTTGCCACATTCCCCGTATCTTAAGTATTATTGCACTTCATGTGCACCTTTCTTAATCCTGTCATTGAAAATGGCTTTTGAAATCCCTTGATACAGAAAATTTGCCTTCCACTCTTCCTGTTAACCTACCTAGTTTCCTTTATAACTGGCCATTGAAACTTCATATGTTACTAGAGAGGATTACATTAAAGAAGAAACCTTCTCATTAAGATGTCTACTTCTTTGCTTCCTTTCTAAAGAAGGAAAGAAAATTTGTAAAGAACTTTATACAAACTCTATATATAAAATGAAAAAAGTTCTACAGATTAATTGCAAAGGATTTACAATTATCGCCTCAGTCTCAGAGTCATAGAGTTCTGTCACACATATGATGCTCAACATATTGCAGAAACATAAAAAGTGGTTGAAACAGCTATTTAGCTGATATTTACTTCAACCCACATATTTTATTTTTTCAGAAAACCTGGACTAAGATTCAGACTGATTTCCACAGAGACTAAGGCCAAAGAAAATATTCAAAACTCTGCAAATGAAGACCACAGATTTTGAAGCTATTGAAATCAAATGACTACAGAAAACTACATTGAGATAAAAAGATAAACAAAAAGCAAACAAATCTCATATTTAGGTGGTCATCAGAGTAGTCTATACAGCATTATCACTTACTATACATTAAAATATTTTAGACACAAACGTATTTTTTTTTTTAATGTTCCTTCTTTTTATACAAAAACGTTAGTCAGAACACCACGCATGCACACACACTGAAGTAGGAAACTTGCAGATAAAAAGTGTACTCTAAAACCTGTCATTTTCATATAAAAATACTAAAAGATAGTTTTTCTCTTGAGCCAGTTTAGATGCAGGTTGAAAACCCTTTGGCAGACAGGAAGTTCTAAATGGTACTCATTTCTGGTAGTGCACAATTAGAGCAAATACAGAGAAAATGTAACAAAGGTTCCAGCCTCCGGAATATTTCTTACATTCAGCTGTTTCCTATAATATCAGAAGATGAGAAAATATGCCTGAACCTTGTTAATATACTTCTCACAGATAGGACAGTATCACCTTCTTGACTAATATTGCTTCAAAACAACCTGCCAGGAAGGCCATTAGTAACATTGATTGCACTGAGTGCAAAAAAGCCCTTGTATGTCTCTTCCAAACCCATTTTTCTTGACCATCCATTCATGCCTCCTCTGATCTTTTGTGCTAAAGCTGAGAAAATAACCTAAGGAGGTATTATCTTTCCTATTATGATGTCTACGGTGCTATTGTGGTCTCTCCAATTTTCTTCCTTTTACCATGGAAAAACAAATTTTTTGACCCATTTTAAAACTTGTTCTTTTTCCCTGAAGTACTATGTAAGATCAAGATATTATTATTTTCTTTGTTTGCTTTAGCTTAGGTTCATGTCTTTAGTTGGCAATGAACCTCAGAGCCATACGAGTGTTCATTTCAATGCACTCTATTACGCTTCATCCAAACTTTATCAGGTTTTATTCATTTTCCACAGTGGTTTATCTGCAGTTTGGTCAAAGTCCTGGTATTTCACTGGTATTTCCTCTTGGAAGAGACGATGTGTTTGGGGAAAGAAGGGGTGGGGAGATCTTCCCTTTTCTCAAGTGTGGCAGTAGCAAACTATACACAGTGGATACCAAAAGCTGCATTTTCCTTTTAATCAGTTGGTGTCACCTCTTTCCTCAGCTACGTTGAATTTTAACATGGTAGAATAAACAAAAACTGTCTTTTTGCCCAGTTCAGGGTTGGCTCCTATGCCATAAAAGGCTAAAAACTACTGGTTTGCCCCAGAGAGGAAACACTATTTTCAGGAAACAAGTTCTCTGTCAGAATTTGTCTGGAGCACTTTGTTCTCTGGTGGCTGGTCCCAGAACCGTAAGTTTAAACAACAGAATCACTTTGACTCTGACTCCCTTCACTAGGCTGTCTTCTGGAAGGTGTCTTTTAGCTCAGGATTGTCATCAGCTCGTTTATTGTTACTGACAGACGCTATCATCGTTTAAAGTTATTTTCTTCTGTGCATCGTATTAAACACCCAGTCTCCTGTACCGTGCTGACAAGCGCTGAAATGAGCTGAATATATTCAAGGAACCTTAGCAGGCTTTCACAGGCACAGACTTAGCTGGATATCAATCAGGGCTTAAACCACCATTTCCCAAATCCCATTAGCCCTACCAGGACCCATATGTATTTCCAGAACATGACACCCCAGGCTGACAAGACCTCTCAGCAAAATCAGTACGTTCACCCATGCTTTTATACAGCGGTTCTATAATGTAATTGATATCTTCTTCCCTAAAGACTGCCAAAGTCTGCTTCATCTGTTAGAATTATGATATTTTCTGAAAGGTCACTCTCCCTTAAGCAATATGATAAATTATTTTTATTTTATTCGCCTTTTGCTCTCCCCCTTCTTAGAAAACCATCTAAACCTTTAAGTTGATATGGAGAAATACAGCAAAATTTCCTCAGGACTCTGACTGAGCTAGGCATAGAATTGAAGCTCAACTTGTGTTCCTCAGAATGTTTCTTAGCATTATTTTTCTTAACCTTCAAATTTTTCCACAGGAGAACTGTGCCAAGTTTGATTAAACCTTTATCAGAAGAGAACTGCCAATAATGTAGTCAAGATTAATTAACACAAATGAGATATAGCAGAAGTTACCCTCCCAGCACAACAGAGTGAAAGCCAATGATCAAGCCCTTGCAGCCCATTTTCCTGTCCTGTAGAAAAGGCTTGCAGAATCTGACTACTGCTTAGGTGATCCCCTTGTCTGAATCCCGGCTTATGCCTGTCATACTTATGTTTGAGACTGAAAGATAGAAACTATCAATGTTTAAAGAGTTCCCTTGGGAGTTAGTTTCTGAAATATTGATTTGTACATACATTTATAAATATATTTTACATATATGTGTATCCCAGGAAAAGCTAGTGAGAGACAGATAAACCTCACACTTTTTTAAAACTCTTGACCCTCATGTAATCAGAGACATGAGTTTTCATCTTTCCTGACATTAAGATGCAAGGCTGTTGAGAAATCAGACCTTTCTTACTGCTTTAAGAGAAGAAAAAATAATTTTTTTTGCCTTTCCATCACTGTATCTACCACCATCCTTGATGGTTTGTGACTCTGGGTCATGACTGTTTATAAAAACAAATCTCTCTTACTAGTGATACAAGCTGATCTGTATTGTCAGTAGCAACGAATGGCCTTTACATCTGGCAGCATTTCTTACACTCTTATAAGAGAAGCACATACAGGTGCAGATTCCACTGCTTTTGTAAACTTCTCCCTCTTCACTTGTGTATTTTTCCATTTCTTTCCCAGCTTTGAGAATTGAAGTTTTTCTGGAAGCATTGTAGAGGGAATAGATTATATATCAGAATGCATGAGAAATTTTTCATAGAATTTTGTCCAACCATATATAAAACCAAACTACATGGAAAGCAAGGACAATATCTAATAAACATTTTTCCCTATTGAACCATAGAAAGGAGGTGAACAAACATCTTATGTCCTAACTTATGTGTTTAATGCCAGCACATAAACTTCCATACAGATACAAACTATTTTTTTAAAATAATAATAATGAGTCTTAAGTTATTTTGCCAACTTTATGCTGAACTTGAAAGAGAATGAAAATAAATATTGTCAAGTTGGAGTTGTTCAGTAAAAAAGTTGAAACATATCAGCAAAATTAAAAGCAATTGGTAAAGTGGTAGCACTTTAGACAGACTGCATGTTTTCATTGCTTATATACATACATGCTTGTAAAGATTACTCTGATAAGACAAGGGAAAAAGGTGATAAACTGAGATTTTAGTCCTTAAGTTGTAGAAATTTGCAATACATTATACCTGTAAGTGTAACACAGCTTTGTCAGCAACAATACATACAAGTTAAAGGATCCTAAGAGTACCCAGAAATAGCAGAGAAGTGGGTCAGGGAAAGGAGTAGAGGGGAAAGCATGATTCCTGCCACGTATTTCTGACATTTTGTCATAGAGACAAAATTGTATCTCCTCTCCCTAGGGTGAGGGTTTGGAAAACAGGTGACATACAATAGCTCCTGCTCACCATCGCATCCAGGTGCCATAACACTCCATGTGATCCAAGTAAAAGGCAACTTAAATGGCAACATGGGAAATACTTTAAAACAAGTGGTTGCTTAAGCAGTGTTTTAAATAGCCATCATTTCTCCATCATTTCCCATCACATCCCTGCAGATATAAATCTGTATAAACTAACATCTTGTAACGTGGGAATGTTAACAAAGCATGTCATAGAACAACAAGGGCAGGCAAGAGACAAGTTCAGATTTCTCTTAGTACTCCTCTTAAGAAAAAACATGCTTAACATTGGCAAGCAAACCCCACAAAACAAAATCACAAGACACTACTAAGCAAAGTAGGCTGCAGTACTGTGAGGTTGGACCAGCCATTTTTAGTGGCTGTGAAAGGATGCTTTAATTATGTTCTCCCCAGGAGCCAGCATTTCTCACCTTTTCCACATTACCCTCTAAAGCAAATAAGCTTGAAAGTTAGGTTTTTATCCTGCACAGAATCAGGTATGGCCTCATGATCACCTGATATCTAGCACTTGATTAGCTACACATTGGTTTTAATTATCCACCTGCTTTCAATTAAGTACCAGGAAATCCATCCTATTAACAGTACAAGCTAATCACTCTTTCACATAAACAGAAGACCTTTTTCTCTCAGGGTGCATCTGAAGGATAAAAATAGTTAACTTACTTTTTTTTTTTTAAGCTTATAACATTTTTGTCAACAGTAGTAACAAAACACTTGTTTTAAAATTTATAGATACATGAGTATTATGCACTAATGTAAGTGTCATATCCTATTGTGTGTGTATATTGAAAGAAACTTGGTTTAGGCATCACGAGTCCATTTTGAAAACAATACGCAGTTGGTATGACATCATGTCCTAAAACTCAAATCCTGACCCTGCCCTTCTCTGAGGTATGGATGTCTTTGTTCCATACACTGCTTTGAAAACATGCCATGCAAGGACCATAAAATCAGCTGCTATAGAGAGCTGCGTGACTAGCCCTGATGTTCTCCAGATGTGTAAAATGATGCTGCACATCTGCATGCTACATTTTAGAATCTAGAAATAAAATATTAGACAATTATTTTAAAATCATATAGAAGCATAAGATGCACGGGATTATTATCTGTGTTTCAGAGTTTAGTGCTTTCACTAAAATGTGTGCTATGGATGGATTTCATTTCATTGTTATTTCCTTTACATACCTAGAAACATTGTGCAGAAAAAAAAAGTGCAGACATTTAAAACAAGATGAGGAAATAACAAAAATTTTAAGTAACCTTATATAGATGAGTGTATCTTTAATAAAGGTAAAGTATATGTAAAGATGTGGTGCATTAGGAGAGATACAATAAAGTAAATTTTAAAAATGTATTATGCATTTGTATTTCAGTACGCAGTACTGCTTTTTGTTTTCAAGAGAAAATAAAAATGGAATTAAAAACCCAGCACTAATAAATGAAACCACTCAAACTACGAGAACACTGAACTGTGGAAAAGAAGCTGGGTTTTATTCTAACGCTGGTCAAAATGCAAATTGCTATCAGATCTTATGTAAAATAGTCCTAGTCATTAAGAATCCTAAGAAACCGTGTTTGGAAATTTCTCTCTTCCAGAAAAGAACTTCAGAGAAAGAAGACACATGTTATTCATTTTCTACATTCTAAGAATATTTACAGGACAGAGGGGAAGATGACGTGTAGTGAGAAGGTATTATACCTGATGGTTCTTATATACCGGATGTAAGAAAGCCTGCCATAAGATCTAATTATCAAGCATTGCCTCTTCTGCCCCAAAGCAATCATTTTGATGACAGCCTCCTATGCACTGTAAAACAAAATGGGAA
The DNA here is from genome assembly GCA_009769605.1 of Bucorvus abyssinicus. Lineage (NCBI taxonomy): Eukaryota > Metazoa > Chordata > Aves > Bucerotiformes > Bucorvidae > Bucorvus > Bucorvus abyssinicus. The sequence continues at coordinate 7,848,428 of CM020042.1, forward strand.
GCCTGTGCTATATAAACTGGCTTAGCGCTTCCTTTTACTTCCTCTGATATCAGTCTCCCCGTCTCATTTATTTTCCACACATTAATGGTAGCAGTCACCTTGAGCTGGTGATGCAGAGTAATTTTCACAGAAACCTTGATCAGAAACCATAAATCAGCCTGATGTGCTTTTATGGTCTAATAACATTCTGCCTGCTCCTACAGGCCCTTATGTAAAACTGCATTGCGGAGAATCCCTTGGATTGTTTTTCTCACATGCACTCACGTGTCGGTAAGACATAAAATACTCGCCACACAATAAGACTAGGATACTTTTTCTATACGTGCACACACGAAAACATTCAGATATCAGCCTGTAAACGTGAAAATATTCAAATATCAAACTGACATTTTCCCTGTAGATTTTTCTGTGATTGGCTGTTGCCTCCTATATTAGGTCAGAGAAGCGGAGTACTCTCGCCGTGCTCTCCCAGACGCAGTGCATCAACAGGCAGAGCACACTCAAGCTGAATGCTTTGTCTCGATTAGAGAACGCTAACCCCTGTAGCTGCATCAGCAAATCCTCCTCGTGCGGGAGCCTGCTGAAGGTGAATCTCGTCTGTAAGATTCTATCCTCATTTGTAGATATGTTAAAGTTTTTTTTTGTTTAAGTCAAGATCTTAGAAAACAGAGATTGATTTCACTGCTAAGATTGTCATTTTCTTCCCACAAAACCCAGAAATATTACTTACTTTTAACAATGCTTTCCCAGGTGATGTACTCAGATTATGTAATCCATAGGGTTTTTACTGTATACCCCAGAGGTTTTTTTTCCAGCACCTGATCTGAGAAGGTGTAATCTGATTTGAGGAAAGGCTTAGCATTTCCAGTATTTCAAATCAGGTTTTCAACATATATATACATATATATACATATATATATGTAAGATTAATCTCTAGATGCCTCTGTTCCTACCTCTAAGGGACAATAATTCACAGAATCACAGAATTGTTTTGGTTGGAAGAGACCTTTAAGATCATCAAGTCCAACCGTTAACCCAGCGCCACCAGGTTACCACTAAGCCATGTCCCTTAGCACCACATCCACACATCTTTTAAACACCTCCAGGGATGGGGGCTCCACCACTTCCCTGGGCAGCCTGTTCCAGTGCTTCACTACCCTTTCAGTGAAGAAATGTTCCTAATATACAGCCTAAACGTCCCCAGTGCAACTTGAGGCCATTCCCTCTTGTCCTATTGCTTGTTACTTGAGAGAACAGACTGATCCCCACCTCTCTACAACCTCCTTTCAGGTAGTTGTAGAGAGCGATAAGGTCTCCCCTCAGCCTCCTTTTCTCCAGACAAACAATCCTGGTTCCCTCACCTGTCCCTCACAGGACTTGTGCTCCAGACCCTTCACCAGTTTTGTTGCCCTTCTTTGGACACCCTCCAGCACCTCAATGTCTCTCTTGCAGCGAGGGACCCAAAACTGAACACCATATTTAAGGTGCGGTCTCACCAGTTCCCAGTACGGGGGGACAGTCACTTCCCTACTCCTGCTGGCCACACTATCCTGCTGATACAAGCCAGGACGCTGTTGGCCTTCTTGGCCACCTGGGCACACTGCTGGCTCATATTCAGCCATTGTCAACCAGTGCCCCCAGGTCCTTTTCTGCTGTGCAGCTTTCCAGCCACTCTTCCCCAAGCCTGCAGTGTTGCAGGGGGTTGTTGTCACCCAAGTACAGGACCTGGCACTTGGCCTTACTGAACTTCATACAGCTGACCTCAGCACATCGATCCTCCCTGTTCAGACCCCTCTGTAGAGCCTTCCGACCTTCAAGCAGACCCACCTAACTTGGTGTCATCTGCAAAATTACTGAAGGTCCCCTCGACCAGATCGTTAATGAAGGTGTTAAAGAGAACATCCCTCTCCCTGACCTTGTAAAGATGTGGAAACACACCCTCAGGCCCACAGACCCTATAGTGATCCTAATTACTTCTCTGTAACACAGGTTTGTGTACATGGTACATGTAAAAGCTCGGACATGAACAGTTTATACCATATATGCATAGATCTTTTACTAAGTGGGTTGTCTACAATTATTGGTTCATCATCGTATATTTTTTGACAGTTATCTTTTCTTCTATTACTGACTTGTATTTTTTACTTTCATGACTCATTTTCTACAGATTTTACGAAACACACTGGTCAAGAAGCATATGCAGCCGATAGCTGCAATCAGTGCATCACCAAATGTCCATGACTCACAGCATCTTTCAAGTTAGGTCTCAGAGATAAATCCCCAGCACTCAGTAGAAAATGCCAGCTTATAAAAGGTGGATTCATCATTTCAGGACCTGGGATATTAGGATCTGAAAGGAAAACAGGGCGTGGGATGGATTTCTTCTCATCTTTCTCTGATACCTCTCACAATAAGTGATATTGCTTGTCTGTTTGCAGAAGGTTTTTGCAAACCGTCCGATTTGTGAAGAGTATACAGATTTTCAGATTTGCTGATTCATAGCTGTGAATAATGCAGTGACAGCAACAAACCACACACAAACAATTCAGCCTTAGCATTCAGTCACTGAGAATGTTCTTTTCCTGTCCAAAATAGCTGTGTTTTCCTGCAGCACCACTTCTACAAAGTTATAATTAAGGAGGGTATTACCAAATTAGAATGAACTGAATGTCAGTTAAAACTAGAGAGGGATGGTTACAAGATATGATACTTTTTTACTGTAAGCCTCTGCTACTTCAAAGCAAATTAGGACTTTGAAATGTAGTGGACATTACTCATTTTTGTCTTGAAGACTCATCCTGCTTCGTTTGGTACATGGCTCATCACTCTGAAAAACGGGAGTTATCAAAAAAGAGGGACATTCCTACTCTGTATGTATTCCTTTATTGTTTTACTGATGATTTTATAAGAATGATTCTGGGCGTTTTCTATGGCAATTTCTGTAACTACATAGGTCAAAACCAGCTTTTCAAATGTCCACTATTCTGCTGATCACATGACAAAACTTTTGCTGATCTCAAAAGGTATTGGGGTCCTGAGAGGCCTTTCTGGTAGACAAAAATGGAAGTAATTTGTCTTGCACACTTAAGAAGGCATATTTTTTCTGTTGATACTAAGGCACTCAAACTCTAAGGTCTGCTAATTTATTGGATTGAAATGTGCTTACACTGGGCACCAAGCGTATTTTGATGAAAGGTCTGTGAGGCCGGGCTGCTTTGGCACTAGGGAATCTGTTAATGTAAGGTGTTTGTGACGCTTGTGGCGATATAGATACACAAACCATGTAGGTACAGTTTACTCCATGGATAAAGTACCCTCAAATGTATTATGGGATATAATTGGATATGCAAAAGATGTGGTTTGAGGAAAAATGTTTTTCAGAACTTTTATCTTAAGGCAATATCTTTTATATCCTTCAGACAACTTTTTTCTAAGCCAAGAAAATTATGAGTATGAATTCCACGAGAAATACTTACCAAAGTTTGGGATATCTTTAATTCTAGTAACGATGTTTTCAATGCTCCTTGATTTTTGCTGAAAGAAATGAATTTCTCTTTTGTATAACAAACACAGGACTGCCCAAAATGGAACCTACCAAAAGTAGAAAGAATTAATAGGCTTTATTTCATTTCAATTTTACCTAATTTATGACAGTCCTTATGAAAGACTGATTTTTTTTTTTTCCCAATATCACTGTAACAGAAAGTATTTTATGCCCTAGCAACTATTGAACTGGGGGGATTGTATGGGTTGTGTATGTGCACATTTGTTTTTATACACATTCCTCAAATATACTTCTATTGCATACATTACTGAAAGAATATGTAGCAGAATATTCAGCTTTTGTTTCTATTTTTTCCATTTAACCTCCTGTAATTTGCAATACCCGGCGTTCTGCAGCTGTGGAAATTCTTTCCTTGGTGATGGTCAATGCTTCACAGATGATTTAACTCATCAGGATTCTGCACACAGAAAGAAATGAGATCTGAACAACAATACTTGCCAGAGTTTTGCCTATTAAATTATTTGGACTAAACATTTCTCTTTTTTTCCTTTCATTTATGTACAGACTAATAATTGTCTTTGCAGAATGTAGTGATTTAACAAATTGGTATTTCCTGTTGTTCATGCTTGAAAATAACTGTTCAGATCCTTTTGTATATATTCCAAGAAACTCAGCAGTTATTTCAAGTTCCACATTTATTCTAATCATTACATGTTCAGTAACCGCTGCTGAGGACGAAGCTGTGACATACATCTAGTTGCGGTGACATACATCAAGTTCCCCTGGCTTACCGAAAGGAACCTGATGGCCTTAAGGAAGGCTCCCACTAATTTGATTTAAATTAAAGGTGCTGGTGTGCTTTGTACAACAAATTTCTTTCCAAGCGCTTGGTCCATTTTTTCCTTAATGCTGAACAATTGGTCTGTGATTAGATGTCAAGAATACCTTCCCCACCTCTCCCACAGATGAGTCCCATGTAAATAATTCCCTTCATTGTTTTTCTGTTAGTAGAACAAGAATCATACCACAATGAGATCTTAAATATATGTGGGTGGTCAGAACAGATTTATTGAACTCCTGTGGATGGCACCAGAAGCACATGTGTTAAAAAGGGGCCATTAAGACTGCAAGGAACTTTTATAATGCAAACTTTAGAGATTTTGCGATAGAAATGTGTATAAAAGCCATTCTAACAACAACAAAAAAAATTGTCAGTCTATCTAGCAAGCAGAACCTTGGCCGTCTCGTTGATGATGTGTAGCATGAAAAGTATTTGAAATTTGTTTTCTGGTCTCAGTGAATTTCTTCTCATGTACTGGAAAATCTAGGTGTATGAGTGTATCTTAAATACAGGTCTTTGGTCCTCATTTCTCCAGCATAACCCCCAGGCTGTTTATTTGGCTTCATGTCTAGGGAGCAGGTTCCTAGAGAGTTTGTAATTCCTGTTTTGTTTCCAATTCTTGTTTTCTGTCTTGGATTTCTTTTCCTAACTAACTGTAACTTCCACTTCTTAATGTATATTTTAAGTATATTTTATTTTGCTTGCTAGCCCTAGTCTAGCTAGCAGTTTCCCTAGTTCCTAAACGGGAGTGTGGGTGGTGGGGATGTGGTGGGGGGAGAAATGCAGGTCAACGGAAATGGTCAGGGCCTCGTTGTTGCTGACTTCTTTAAAACTCCAGAAAAATTTTTCTCTGTAACTGTTGTACCTTCAGAGTGAGTCCAGTGGTAGGTGAGCTTCCATGCAGCCACTGATCTGCAAGTAAGCCTGGCAAAAAATGTAGGGATTTCCAGAAGCAGGCAGAAAGAACAGATGTGCTTCTTTTCTTCCAGGTATTGCTTGTATCCAGAGATCTGCAATTCTGGCAGGATTTCACTGCCATAGTCATCCTGTTCCTAACACGCATTACTGACCGCTATTCACAAAGATGGCTAAAGTCCAGCACAGTATTCCCCTGCTGGGGGGCTAGTGGCTTTTGAAAGAAATAAAAAACTGTGAATGTTGTATTGCAGGGCATAGGCTTCGGTGAGCGCTATAACTTATCATGATGTTTTATGATTTTGAAAGCACTGTTCTAGGGAGTGTTTTGCAGAGATGTGGTTCAGCTCATGGGAATTTTCCTCACTGTTTCATTTCCAAATATTCCAGACTCCAGAAGAAAGTTGCCATTTCAGAACATCAGCCTCAAAACCATGAAGGACAAAAGAGATGCAGTAGCTATGCAATAATAATCAAGGGAAGTCTACACGACTATGTGAATAACAAGAAAGGGACAAAAAAGAGATACTGGAAAGGCTTTTGAAAGAAATTCTGAGAGCAAGAAGGGAACGAAAGAAAAATTAGTCTGCAAGTTCAAAAGGCTGTATTGCCACCTGCGTGGATATTTCTTATTGAAGAACTGAAATTAATCTGAACTCTGAACCTTTTGAAGTTCTCCCATCACTAATGCAGACGCAGCTCTATTATAGGTGGGTAGCACGTTGGTTTCAGCTAACTGTATTCAAAAGTGTTCAGCAAAACTGAGATACACTTGAGTATTCTATCTATCTATAATGGCTTGAGCTGAATTCAGATGCCTTGGGGGACCCCTCTGAATGGTGGAGCTCATAGAATTCTATATCAAATTACCTCCTTTATTTCTTTGAAGTGCAATCCTTTATTGGTAAAGTTTTATTTCTTCCCTATTGTGCAGGTCATGCTCTAATTGATCCATGCACTTTAAAGGTGGAGAATAGACACATTTCAGAGCTCAAGAGAACCTTTTTTAGTAGTTTTCTGGAAAAAAAAACTTCAGTTAAAGAATATTGTTTTCAATAATAAGAAATGCAAATTAATTATAAGGATAATACTGCTGCCTTTAATGCCTTTCTTCTTGCATTCAAACCAGAATTTTATTCATAAAAAGAATAATTATGTTTCTTCCTTCCCTTTTTGAACTGAAATAAAGGGTGAGGTTTTGGCGGGTTTTTTTTGGTTTTTATCTGACCTCTCTTCATTATGTCTTTATGAAACTGTAGAAGGAAGGCTTTGAAATTTTCCGTATCTTTCACATCACACCATTTGAATCAGTGGATTAAGAGACACAAAATCCCAAAAACTTAAGTGACAAGTCAATCAGATTTTGCTTGTGTTGGTAGTAGAAGGGCTTTCATGTTGTTTATTTAGTCTTCCTCTTTCTTGAAGCAAGTTCTACATCCTTTCTAAATGAAGTAAAAGGGGAAAAAATCTTGGAGGGGCTTTTGCTTAAGAAACAATTGATAAGTGATATTTTCAAAGAGCCTGATATATTTAAGAAAGAGATTTCAAAGAGATTTTAGGTGATTTTCAGGTGCATTTAAGTGTCTAGATCATTAGGCATCACTTAAAACTCCTGTCTTAATGTTCATCTTATTTAATAACTGAACAAGGTAGGAAGAATACTTTGAGCTTCTCAGCTAGTAGAAATGAGAACTTGGTCACTGCAGAGGGAATAGAAAAGTGATATTGTGCTCCTCAAATGTATACATACATAGTAATATTCATGATTCTTATATTCATGCACAGACATAGAATTGTAGAATCATAGAATGTTTTGGGTTGGAAGTGACCTCCAAAGGTCATCTAGTCCAACCCCTCTGTAATGAGCAGGGACAACATCAACTAGATCAGATTGCTCAAAGCCCCATCCGACCTGACCTGGAATGTTTCCAGGGATGAGCATCTGCCACCTCTCTGGGCAACCTGTGCCACTGTTTCACCACCTTCAGTGTAAAAAATTTCTTCATTATATCTGGTCTATCTCTCCCCTCTTTTAGTTTAAAGCCATGATTCCTAGTCCTGTCACAACAGGCCTTGTTAAAAAAATTGTCCCCATAAGTACCCTTTAAGCACTGAAAAGCCACAATAAGTCTCCCTGGAGCCTTCTCTTCTCCAGGCTCAACAACCACAACTCTCTCAGCCTTTCTCCATAGCAGAGGTGTTCCACTTCTCCAATCATTTTTTGTGGCCCTCATCTGGACCCTCTCCAACAAGTCCATGTCTTTCCTGTGCTGAGAACTCAAGAGCTGGATGCAGTACTTCAGGTGAGGTCTCCCCAGAGCAGAGCAGAGTGGCAGAATCACCTCCCTCAAGCTGCTGGCCATGCTTCTTTTGATACAGCCCAAGATACGGTTGGGTTTCTGGGTTGTGAGTGCACGCTGTCATCTCATGTCCAGCCTTTCATCCACCAGTACCCTTGACTTCTTCTCTGCAGAGCTGTTCTCAATCATGTCATCCCCCAGCCTGTATTGATACTGTATTGATACCAAGGATTGACCCGATCCAGGTGCAGGACCTTAAACTTGGCCTTGTTGAACCTCATGAGGTTCACACAGGCCCACTTTTCCAGCTTGTCCAGGTCCCTCTGGATGGCATCCTGTCCCTCTGGCATGTCAGCTGCACCATTCAGCTTGGTGTCACCTGCAAACTTGCTGAGGGTCTACTCAATCCAGTGAAGTCATTGATGAAGATATTAAATAACACTGGTTCCAGTAAGGACTCTGGCGAGAAGGGTGTTGTGGGGGACCATGTCAAAAGGCCTTACAGAAGTCCAGATAGATAACATCCATAGCACTTCCCTTGACCATCGAGGTAGACATTTTATCACTCCTTCTAGGAGGATCTGTTCCATGATATCCCCAAGCACAGAGGTGAGGCTGACAGTTGGTATTTCTCAGGATCCTTCTTTCCACCCTTTTTAAAAATGGGTGTAATGTTTCCCATTTTCCAGTCACCAGGGACTTCACCTGACTGCCAGGAGTTTTCAAATATCATGGAGAGTGGCTTGGCAACTACATCAGCCAATTCCCTCAGGACTCTGATATGTATCTCATCAGGTTCCATAGACCATGTATGTTTAGATTCCTCAGGTGATCACAAACTTGATCTTCTCCTACAGTGGGAGGGACTTTGCCCCCCTGGTCCCTGTCTTGTGGTCCATCAGTTCGGGAGGTGTGAGAAGAGAGGTTATTAGTGAAGACTGAGGCAGAAAAGTTGTTGAGTACCTCAGTCTTCTCCTCATCTGTTGTTACCAGCTTGCCAGTCATGTTCATCAGAGGGGATATGCTTTAACCTTCCTTTTCTGGTCAACATACCTGTTGAAGCCCTTATTATTCTTTGCTTCTCTTGCCAAGTTCAGCTCCACATGCACCTTGGCCTTCCTGACCTCATCCCTACACAACCGGGCAGTGCCTCTATTCTCTTCCCAGGATACCTGTCCCTGCTTCCACTGCCTGTGCAGTCCCTTCTTGCCCTTTAGTTTGACCAGCAGGTCTCAACTCAGCCATGCCGGTCTCTTCCCTTCCTTGTCAGATTTCTTACACCTGGGGATCGACAGCTCTTGCGCTCTATGGAAAGTGTCATTAAAGATCTGCCAGCTCTGTCCTGCTCCCTTGTCCCTAAGGGCCATTTCCCAGGGTGTCCTATTGACTAACTAGGTCTTATTGACATACTCCAAGCAGATGTCCATATACTTAGCCTTCAAAGAAGATTAAATGTGTTACTTCTTTTCTGCAAAGATTATTTTAGCGCCATCTTCTTTCTGAGGTCGGGATAAATTATTGCTATTGGAGGTGAAGAACAATGCAGCGTATTGTGGACTAGTGGACCAAAAGTAAGCCTCATTCCTTCTACACCTGGAATGCCAAGTGTGCTCTTGAATAAATTTCCAGAGGCTGGAAATCCCTGAGACCTCATAGCTGGCACATACTGTTCCTTGAAGTATCCAAGCCAGAGCTATCTGAATTAAAAAATCTTTGATAGATGAGTTTCAGGAATAGAGCCAATGACTGACACATGAGTAAAGGATATAGTATTTATCCTTGTCAATATAGTAATTGTCTTCTAATGTTCTCAAATTTCCTTACTTTCCTTCCTACTCCTGAGGGGAACATGAAATCTTTTTTTATATAATGTCTCTAGTTAAAGAATAACTTTTAGATTAACCAGATTAGATATGAAGATTTGATGTTACTGTTGTGGGAGAGGGATTAATAGTACTTCTAAATGTGCTTTTCTCTATAATTTGATTCTGCTATTGTACAGAAGACTTTGTTAAAATATAGCTAAATTAACATGAGGTAAATTAAGAAAGAAACATAAAAACTTGGAATTAAGTTCAGAGGTATATCTAAAGTAATTTTTAAAAAATAATGTGAACTGTATTTGCATATATCTTAAATCTTTCTCCCTAGCTGTCTAAACAGATACACTACTGAGCATCAGTCTAAGTGGTCTTCAGGCTTTATACAATATATTTTTTCTTACTTACCAGTGTATAATACACATAATTACTTTACTCATCATCAGTTCAGTGAAGTCTAGATTTGTAAAAATCCCTGAATCAGGAATAAAAAATGGCGTAATTTAAATTAGACTAACACTCTAATAATTTTTTTATTATAATTACCATATAAACTTATATATTGGTAAGTCTTTTTAACTTAGGAAAAAATAATTTACTAGTTGATTACCTTACTAGTCATTAGTTCACTGCTTTATTCACGTAGACAGCATATAAAAAATGTCTCAGTCTTTCTTCTAACTTTTTATTTGTCTGTGGAATTACTATAGTACATAAAACGCAAAGCCTTGGATAAAAGTTGCTTTCTTTGCCTAAGAGGCATTGGTTTGCTCATGTGGTAAAAAATACAATATCAATAAATAAACCATTAGTATATGTAAATGTAAATTCTGTTTCTTCTCAGATGTTGTGCACTTGATCAGGTTCTGATTCATACATGCTGTCTCTCTGGGAGTAAGACATGTCTGCTGACGGTTATGCCATTATGAACAGGAAATCTCAAAGGCAAATCAGAAGATAGGGAAATGCTGGGTTCCTAATGAACCAAGCAGACTTGAGTTTCTGAGATAAATATGATATCAGATCCTAATCTCACTCCTTTCTAACTGTTTTATTATCACAGTAAGTATCTGATAAAACTATTTCTCTTTAAAAGGAAAAAGGTCATCACTTTGTATTTAAAATATTAAATTCTCTAATATGAGATAGTGATTCTACAATAAGATAAATTAAAGGTGAATCAAATTTTCAACATGCTGAAAAAACTCAGATGTAAGTTTTGATTTCCATAGATACCAGTCCAGGTTAACAGGGCATATCCAGTTCAAATTTGAGAAAAAAATCAACGTTAGACCTAAGTTTGCTACATATATTCCAACAGATGAAAAAAAAAGAAGAATGTCTATATTCAGCTATTGTTATGTCTGTCTTAATTTATTGGATCTTGAAGGTCTGTAAACAAAGTTGATCTAGCACAAAGTATTCCCATGCGCATCATAATGGATATCTTAGATCAACAGATACTGCACTATCCCTGTTGTACTCTTTCAAAAAACTCTCTTAGTGTTTTCCCTAATGCCCTCCTGTCTCTTTTCCATATACAATGTCATGACCTACACAAGCCCTATACAAGGAACTTTGCCTGTTGATGACTGCTGTTGGTTTCAGTCTATTCAGCATTCTCACAGTCAGTAGCATATTTCAAGCAGAAACTCAGCAGGAACTGGAGGACCCAATGGCACATAGTCAGGAAAACTGTCCACTGCTGTTAATAAATCAGAAAAGTGACCTATCTAAAATCCAAATAAACCGTATTTTGGAAGAATTACCAAGCTGCTGAAACACCTACAATCAAGTTCACATTGGTCAGTCCTTCACGGTTCTGGCTATATGTGGCTAGCACCCACAGACAGTCTGGTCCCTTCCAGAATGGGAAAGGTTTCATCAGAATCCTTGAGGTGGGGTTGCTGTCCAAGGGCAGCGCAAAAGTCATTCCTTAAAGGATTTCGACTGGTATAGATGAAAAAGTCAAGAACATAGTGAGGAGAGGAAGTGCTTGCTTGCTCAGAGATCTTCTTAACATGACTGTCAGGGAATTTTGATCAAGGTGGTGAGGTTTCTGTCCATTGTTATGGGAACAGCAAAAAGAATCTGCTCTGTTTCGTGTAGAGAATAAAACTGATCAAAACGGGATTGTGTGAGAGAAAGTAAGAGTCTGTAGGGCATATGTCCACTGAAAAGTACATCAGTCATATTTTGGCACAGCTCTTTGCTTTGCAGAGAAGTCCATCAAGGTTGCAGAAGAGTTTCACATATTGGGCCATTAGGACATCTTGTGTGCTTATTTCTGGCAGATTCTCCGCACAACAATGGAAACAGGTATTTTGGGCAGGGCTATTAACAAGTTACACTTTGTATTCCTGTCAGGAAACAGGGAGTCATTTGATGACCTGTGGGTGCTATGGTCACAAGGTGTAAAACGAACAGGTTGTATCACTGGCAATTCAGGTAGGTGCTCTTACATCATGGTTGTCTGTATCACGTGGTAGGAATAGGATCTTAATTCTTGTAGAGATCCATGACAATTACGCTGAATACACTGTTATGAGCTGCTCTGGCACAGGATGATAAAATCTGGTGTGGTCAGCTCCCTTTTGCAATGCCTTAACGATAGCAGATGCTCATATGTCCAACAGTATGCACAAACACTTTCTTCCTTCTCTCACCACCACTACCTTCCCCTGTCATCCCCAACTCTGCAAGCAGATTTCAGATTCCTATGCATCAACTCTAGAGGTTTCAGTTGTGATACTGGTGAGGTAAATAGGCTCTTGGGGCTGAGATAATTCTGGCAGGCCTTTCTTATCGCCAGTGGTTTACTCCACATCATCTGTCTGTTAAAGAATTTAGCTTAGCTACCCTCACAATCCTCCTTTTTTTCCTCTCCTGCTAAAGGGTGGAGCGTGCACTCAAAATGCCGAATGATCAGGGAAGTAATTTTAAATTAGAGCAAGAACAGTTCAGGTGAAGCTGCAAGAGCAGTAGCAATAATCTTCATTCTATGTAGTGCAAGAAACCCATGAGAAACTTCAGCAAAATGACGGAATCTCGTAACTTCAGCAATACACCCCAATATATGCAGGCAAGTCTGGTTCGTGTGCCACTGTGTGATTGATTGCTTTTGAAAGTAACAAGTACAGTGAGGTTTAGCAGGGACTATTTGTAAGTCGGTACAGGTAGCAGTGGGCAGCATTTCGCAATTATCTGTGTTAGGCTTTTTGCTTAGTTTAGTGTATTCACATCATGATGTTTGAACACAGGAAAGAAAGCACTTTAGTCAGCAGCAGAAACATTGCTGGTCTGTGATTACAAGCATAGCACATAGGCATATTTATGTGATAATAAAAATGTTGGGGAAATAAAACTCCAAGACATGTTGTCAGACTTCCATTTTTTAAAATTCAGAACACGGTAGCATTATTCTTCTGCATAAGCACATGAAAGCAAAATTGACTATCAGTGTCAATTGTCACCGAAGTGACTGACCACAGAAAAACCAAACTTAATATTTAATTCTTATCTCCTTGCAAAAGCTATAAAGAATCTCATCAAGAAAACCATTTTAATTTTTTTGTACATTCTTTAGTACTATTGGGAATAGCGAAGAAGATTTAAAAAGTTAACCCCTCCCTTACCAGTTGTCCTTTAGTCTCTATGAGTCACTTCTTCATTGCTAATTGCGTACACCAAAAATTTTGGTTTGATATATTTCAACATGAGCGAGTATTGATTTAATTATGCATGGATATAGAAATGCTTTCTGAGGCAATTTACCATACTTATGTAAGATTCACTATATGGCTTTAAAAAAATATTAATCAAGACTCTGTTTGAGTCTTGATCTGAACTAATGAAACTGCTCATGAGTTTCTAGCAACGCAACTGCATGGCACTTTGATATTTCTGCTGCTCTGCTAACATTTCACGTTAATTACAAATGTCTAAAGTCTATTTCAGAATAAACAGCAATACAGTATGCAGAAGTGTTATCCTCTTTAATAGTCTAGGCTTGGAATACAGAACCTCCAGGTACCAAGGCTATTGTTTATGCAGAAGAAAATAAAGGACAAAATACGTGTGCTGTCACTTCCGTGGATATGTGTGATTAGGTAGGGTGGCAGGCATCGCACCCCTTCCAAGCACTTATTATTCCCCAAGATCACCTTCTCTCTTTGCCTCCACTGTTCATTTTTCACTCCAAACTCTTACAGGGGCACATCATGGAACAGGGACCGTCACCTTGTTACAGTGCTATATTGTTGAAGGGTTTTTTGTACCTCTATGGGTAATGAAACCCAAAAAACCCAGAGGGTTAAGTTTTTAGGGTGAGACTTTTTGAAGCTGTTAATAAGAGCAAGGTCAGTACCAGAGTTATGCCTTTTTTATATTTAAGACCTAGAGAGAAAAACACTTTTGAAAGCGGTGTATAATTTACTTTGCTAAACCTCAATCGAGTGCTTCACGTGTAATCTGTGTGGGAATGAACATTGTGCATGAGGTGAAGAGAGTTTTACCAGACAAATACTGTAGATGCAGCTGAAAAAAACCCAGAGACTAGTTCTGATGAATTATTGATAATGTTGGGGAGGTGTCTGGGTTCAGAGGTATTATTGTAACCACTGTCACATAAACATTGTTCGCACACCTGAGGGAATACCATTGCTGAGAGAAACAAAACAAAAGTTCTTAATAACAGGTTGTTTATTCTGTGTGCAAAACCAAACAAATCCAGAAAAAAAGTTAAAACCATCTCATGTATAAGCATTAATGTAGTTACCTGTGTTTCTTTCATGACTCTCTATAAATTCTACCTCCTTTGCATGGATGGTGAAACCTTTTCATGCCATATGCAAATAGTCTTTCCCACATTTGTGTACTCAGAGTGTGCTATACCCTCCTTTCACACTTTTCTCTCCTTCCTTAGTTATTCATTCTGGTCTGTTATTATCATCTCTGTTTTCTTTCTGCTGCTGCTCCTTAATAAACCCACCATCTGCATGATGACATTGCCTCTTGTCCTGTTCATGTCCTATGAATAATATCGCTATATAATATTCCCAGCATTTGTGCAACTTGTTTACCCTTTTGGATATTTTTTTCTTGTGTCCAAACCAGTGGAAATTATAACAGTAAGTTTAAAAATGAAACCTTTGAAGATACTCTTCTAAATACACAAAATCAGAGATATTATTCTTAGAAATTAATATGTGGATCCTAGAACCTAAAACAACAGAGTCTGTTGAACCACTGTTTAATCATTTTCTGGACTGTACAGGAAGGTTCAGCTACCCTGATGTCTTGGCAGGCATCTTCTGGCTCAAAACCTATCTTTGTAAATTCAGTCTTGATTTGACTCAAATCTCTGCAATTTTGCATCAGGAGCCAGAATCTATATCTGGCACTGCTGGACTACTCTATGAAGCTGACCTCTGCAGTTGAATTATCCAGTCTTTTTATTTCTTATAAAATTGAAGCTCACGCTTTCTTTCTCCATGGCGGTTATGCCAGGGAGTACTACTGGGAGAGATTGGAACAGTAATAATGGCAATCTAGGCAGAACATTCCTTTTAATAGTAGTAATTCTCTCTGCCTACAGGATTGCATATTTGTTCCCAATGTCTTAAACTGTTTTAATTTGCTGCATCAGTGGGTCAAAATTGAAGTCATACACTTTTTTCCAAGACCTATGAGATCTACACACCTTAGTAAGAGTGCACATTGCCCACATAAAACCAGACTTTATTTACATGCCCACTTTTGTTCAACTGGAATTAACAGCATTATTTCCAATTTATTACCCATCATGTTGGAGATTTATTGTTGATTTTTACTTTTCCTGATTACAGGTTATGAGCAGAACCTGTATCTACATATAATTTCTACACTTATAACATGCATTTTTTTTTTTTTAATATGTTTCTCCATAATTTAGAAGAATAGTACAAGAGAGGAAAGTAAACACAATAGTTTGGTTTCAGTTTCCTTGGATTTTGATTTGGGATTTGTATAAACTGTCTAGGCCTTGGTATGTGAAAGCATCATTAGCATTCATTAACATACCCCACAATTTTCAGACATTTTTTTGTCATATAACAACAAAAAAACCCTATCTGTTTCTCGAATGTGCAAATGATGCAGTTTCAGGAGTCTTTCCAATAATATCCTTGGACTTTTGTCATTTATTAATAAGTCCTGAATGTTTTACATACACGTAAGAAGGCAATGGGATATTTACAATCTTGCTAATATTTTGGCGCTTTGAGGTTCACTAGCAAAAAGGAACCTGAGAGATGAGATTTTCTTTCCTTGGAAAGTATAATTTTTCATGTATCATGTTTGCCTGGAACACATGAAAATAACGCAGTGACTAGCAACGTAACACGGAAGGTATTGGGCAAGATCTGACTTAGATAATTGCTTGAATTCCTCATGCAGCTTATGCATGTGCAACTTTTCCACTTCCCATGCTCATTTATGATGCCAGAACTAACTATGCATTCATGGGGTGAATCCCTATGTGCAATTCACAGATTGTTATGTTGATGGAAAATGCAGTCCTGAGAGGTAAATAGTAGCTAGAACATGCAGCAGGTAGTTTACAAATTTTATCTAGTTCGGTTAAAGTAACTACAGTCACATTCTCTCAATTGGTATTTACTTGAAAAGGTCCCCCTTTACTTATTGTGTTTTCCTCCTTCCTTTTGCAAACAAGAATAGTTGGAATTGTAGTTACATTCCTGTGCCAATTTCTTGATCCCTCACAGTATTATGGTTTTTTAAAATGTATCAAGGTAGAACATTTACTTATGTTATTTGAACACATTCCTTAGTTCTTTAAAGTTTGCCAGTTTGGGGTTTATTTAGGGGGTGGTTTGGTTTTTGGTTTTGGGTTTGGGTTTGGGTTTTTTTTGGTGTAGGAATAGGCTTCAAAACTTTCAGTGGGATTCAGCTCTCTTGATTTTAGTTTTCCTGGTCTACTAGGGCTGCACATTCCTATAGGGCTATATTAAAAAATATGTAGAAGGGGCCCTGTGCTGTGAACAAGGGCTGTGTTTTTGCACTTGTGAAAAACAGAATAAATTTATATCAGTTGATACTAGTCTTAGGAAAAATCACAGACATTTTAGAAATGACATGACAATACTTTCAATATTTATGCAAATGATTAAATGTTTTATAGTTTATGCTGTAATTCTAAAAATATAGACTTTGCAGGGCATAACACTAGTGATTGGTCTCCAGCAGGACTTTATGCTGCTGATGCAGCCTTTGAGCCTGGGAGTTTAGCCAATTTTCTGTCCCACTCACTGCATGTTTGTTTAGCCTACACTTCATCAGTTTGCCCATGAGAACGTTGTGGGAGATAGTGTCAAAAGTCTGTCTAATACTAAGCTCTCCACCAAGTCATCTCACCTCAGGCTTGATTTCTCCTTCACAAATCCATGCTGACTACTGCCAGTCACCTTCTTGTCCTTTTTATGTTTGGAAATGGCTTTCATAATTATTGGCCCCATCACTTTTCCAGGTGAGGCTAACTGGCCTGTAGTTTCCTATTTTTTTTGGTCCTTCTTCAAGGCAGGACTGATATTTGCTTTACTCCAGTCCTCAGGAACCTCTCCTAATCACTGTGATTGTCTTTCAAAGGTGATGCAGTGGCCTTGCAGTGACATCAACCAACCTCCTCAGTCCCACGGACGTTCATGTGTCTAGTTTATTTGAACTTGATGTCTTCCTTACTCTGGACTATTTTCAGGTATCTGGGATTTCTGAAAGCCAATCTGACTAGACAATGCAAGCTTGGAGTATCTTGGCCTTTTCCATGTCCTTTTCCAGCAGCAGCACATTCACATTTTCTCTAGTCTTCCTTGTGCTGCTGACATGCCTATAGAAGCCCACTTTATTGATGCCTTTCATGCATCTTCCGAGCTCAACCCCAGATCCCTTTGGCTTCCCTAAGCCTGTCCTGCACTGTCCCTGTGCACTGGAACACACATTTGTCCTGAGTCACCAAGTCCTGCTTCTACCTCTTCTGTGGTTTCTTAGTATTCTCCTGAAGTCCAGTGTTGTGATCCTGCTATTTGCCTTGTTGCCTTCTATCAGGATACCGAACTCCATCATCTTATGTTCACTGCAGGTAAGGCTGTCCCCAGCCATCACATCCCTGACCAGTTTTACCTTGTTTGCAAGTGTTAGATCCAGTAGAGAGTCTCCTCTAATCAAGACCTTGATCACTTGTGTCATAAGGTCATCACCAATGCACTTCAGAAATATTCTACATTGTGTACTGCTATACTGTCCCTCTGCCATATCAAGGGGGTTAAAGTCCCCCATGAAGAACAGGGCCTGTGGATATGACACTTCTTCCAGTTGTCTGAAGAAAGCCTCATCTATTTCTTCTTCCTGATCAAGTACTCTGTAGCAGACACCCACAACAACATGACTGTATTGTTCTGCCCACTAATGCTAATTGATAAACTCTCAGATGGCTCTTCATCCATCCCAAGACAAAGCTCCATGCATTTCTTCCACACTCTCACATAAAATGCAGTTCTCCCTCCTCCCCTCCTCCCCTCCTCAGTCTATTCTTCCTAAAGAGCCTGCAATCTACTGCAACGCTCCAGTCACATAAGGTATCCCACCATGTGCCTGTGATCCCATTGAAATTGCACCTCTGCAACTCTTGCACAAGTTTAAGTCCTCCTGATCTCTCCCCATGCTGCATACACTTTAGAAAGGCACTCAGTTGTGCTCATTTCCCAGAAAAAGGTATGAAAGCTTCCCCATAATGCTATCCTGTAGATATTTCCTTATTTTTGTGCGTGTACTTGAGGTGGGCTTTTTTCACAATGTCTCCTGGTCCTCATCACCCTGCATGCTTTGCTCGCTAACCTGATCCACCACTTCTTGCTGTGGGCTGTCATCTCTGTCCCCCATCATTCCTAGTTTAAAGCTCATGCCTTTTGTTATTAATAGAATTAATGGTAAGTGAGAGTAGAAGAGGCAAAGATAAAGGGAAGGCCCCTACATTCCTGTCATAAGTATGGATATTTTTTTTCCCTTTTCATGTCTACATGAATCCATATGGTTAAATATGCACCTTTTACATAAGATTTCATATTTTTAAAAAAGGTACACTTATTTTATTTGCCATGAACACTTTTCGTCTGTCTGCCATCTCTATGTTAATGAATTGTCATTTTCCGCTGTGTCAGAGACCGTACTATATCTTTGTTTTTCTTCTATACTTTTTAAAAATTATCTTCTTTTAGTTTTGCCCTTGTCAAAATTGAACTTTCCTGTTCTATTGTATTTATTCCTCAATCTTTTTTTGGTGCCTTTTCACATTCCAGGGATACAAGAATTTTTGCTTTTTCACAGTTCCAGAAATATACCGTGTCAGCTGAAGAAGGGCTTAAAGAGAAAGCCTAATCTATAATGTGTCCTTTTGTCAGGGCTTCTTCTAGTCATTTCTCTCATCTCTTTATGCAGCTTCAAAGTTAAAGCAGATAGGGTCTAGAAAACCTGCTTTCTCTGGTGTAATTTGCAGGTCCCTTTGATCACCTGGTTTCCTTAAAAATACTGCCTTCTGCCAAAACTAACGCAGCTTAGTTATTATGACAACCTTGGATGACGACATACAATTCAAGGAGAGAAAAAGCTCTTTGCGACATGCTACTGACTGATCACAATTGTTCTCGAGTAGAAGCTAAACCGTTACTATAAAGTTCCATTCCCTTACTTTGTCTGGCACGGCTGTACTTCCGATATTTCTCATTTCCCTGTTCTCTCTACTGTCAAATGTGTTTTTTGTCTCTCTCTCTTCCCATTCTGTCTAGATGTTCTACTTACGTGTGTAAGTAACACGACATGACTAATCACAAACCCATACTCAATGTTACTCTTATTCTTCTGTGAATATAAATTTCTTTCTTGTTACATGTTTATATATCAATCAAAAAGCTTTTCATTCCCTTGCCACTTGCCACCATAAGAACTGAAGTTTAAGAGCATAGAGAATTCCTTTCTCAAAGAAAATACAGTGGAAGTTCAAAAAGGGCAGAAAAGGACTTTGGCCATGGAATTGCTTCTTTAAGAGGAGACCTAGATAAAACTAGGACAGTGTTAAGCCACTTGTACTGTTTCCATGGCATGAACCAAGTTATTTGATGTGTAAACAAACTGAGGATATCAGAGTTTTTGTGGGCTTTTTTTCCTAGTAAATGTTACAAAAGTATGTTAAATAAATCCAAGGACAGGACTGTATTTCAATTTAGTTCTTTGAGATTGAGGCTAACAATCTGATGGTTGTCTTTCTTCACATGGCTAGTATCTATACACAGAACGGGCTTAGTCTCCTCATGTTGTGCCGCCCAAGGATATGAAATTCTGAAGACTGCTGTATGTCCTATAAAGATTGAATTAGTTTTGTTTCCTTAATATTATGCTTCAGGGCTTCTATAGTCTGTGGCTATAACCAGTACTTAGTGTTTGCAAGAAAAAGGAACCAAATGAAAAGGAATTTCAAGTTGATGCTTGCAAGTGATAAAGTAATTCTTCACGTTATATTTTCTGGCTACACTGAAAAGATAGGGCAGATAAAAAGATAATGGTGAAAAAAACCCCCACCAAACTGACACCACCACCCCCACCCCCCCTAAAAAAAAAACAAAACCAAAACCCACAACCCACCACAAACCTCTGCTACCTTTGTATCTCCTACAAGAGCTACATAAATCCAGTCAGTGACTGCAAACCAGCCCAGAAAGGATTGCGCTGTCCTGCTTTGCAGGTTTTTTTCCTTTGCCCAGAATGCTTTGCAGCTTTGAAAGATTTTGGTTTCAATCAAAGCTGAATTTGTTCCTTTGCTTAGTAATGATATTTATACTGTTTTCAATTTCTGCTTAAGGCTCACTTCAATTAATTTCATGATGTAATGAAGAGGAAAAAACTTAAGTAATGGATTTGAGTTCCGTATGCCTAAATATAAAATTATGAACCTGCATCTTTATGACATTCTCCAAATATTAAATTGTTAACTACTTTTGCCTAGTATCCTTTCATGCTCCCTATTAGATAATAACTGGCTTCAGGAATGAAAGCAGCCCAAGAATAAGAAACAAAAGTTGTGCAAAATCCGTGATGAGCATTATTACTTTATCTCTGCTTTCTCTGTTTGAATAATTTATTTTTCTCTGAGTAATTGATGCCTCCATCCAAACCCAGAATTTTCAGTTGCAAAATAAAATTGTATTGGCTTCTTGATTTGAGCATATGACAGTTATTTTGAATGTAAATTAACAGTGAGGTAGGAGGGCCATTTTGAGAAAGGTCTAGGTGTCAAGGAGCAGGATCTATGCACTAGTACGCTTACATCCTCTGGGCAATGCTAAAAACTTTTTCAGACATGACGTTGAACTTTGTCGAGGCTGATGCTCACCAGAAGGCATTTAAGGAATTAAGAACGCTTCTTCACCTGTTTAAGTGAAATCCAGAATTTGTAGGCATCTTGGTTTTGCCCAGACAGTCTAAGCAAATTCTGTTTTTCTAGTGGTGAGTGCAATGGGAAGCAACGCTTTCTTTCTGTATTAAGTGGATTGCTCAATTGTGTTCTAAAATTCTTCTCTATAGCCTTTCTGTAAGAGAACAGAGCACTGTGCTGAGCACAATTTGCTGAGGCAAATTTGGAAGGGGGATTGGGAAATCAGGTCAACCTCCAATAGACAGAGTGTTAATAGGATTGATGAACAGAAATGCTGGGAGTGAGTCTGTCTTCCAAGCAGTTCTTATGCTATTGTTGTATGAATGACCCCGCTGAATTGTGCTTCTAACATGTCATCACAGACCAGAAGTGAAGCACCTCTCTGTGAATTATATGAAGTAGTATTCCACCTGTCTCCTCAACAGGTGAGTTGCATGAAATAAAAAAGATCTGAACAGACTGGGACCAATGCAGAAATGTGGGATCCATGTGTAACAGCGTAAATTTTGTGTGCAAGTAAAGGTTAAAGGGTCAATCGCCCTTTTTGTTTTTATTTGTGAGTCAGCACTGTCTTTCATATTGGCTATAAGCAGCACTGTTACTTGTTCCAAAATGAGTGATAGCAACGAAGGCAAGGAAGGAAAGAACAAAGCAATAATCCATCAAACTCAGTTCAGCAGCTGTCAAGGGGCAACAGGAATGTGAGGCGCTCTTGCTGGTTTTATGCAGGCATGTCATGATTTGCAGGTTCACCACAAGATTTAACTCTTCCGCTTGAAAGAGATCACAGCTATTACCTTGTCTCTTGGCAAGCAGGATTGGAGCAGGAACTCTAAGAGCAGAGGCTCTTGTAAAAAATCAGACTAGCTATTTTGGTCCTTGCAAACAGTTCTCCACTTTGCCACTGCAGTGGTGGAACAAGGTGCGAGCAGCAATCATGTGTAAAGATTTTCTGTCGTGAGAGCCACAGGTACAGGGACTCTGCAGCCCAGCTTCAGGGCGTAATGGTATGTGTTCTTTGGGATGTGTCTTAACGTACATCAGTATATGTGGGTCTGAACTGCCTGAAACTACAGTGGAGGATGCTGACTAGGCTTGACATTCTCCCCAGATGATCACTCCTATGATGTCCAACTGCACTCTCAGGCTCTGAGACAGAGGGGATGATCACGGAATTTGGCCTTGAGAATACCTTTGAGGGGCAATGTAAACACCTCGAGTCAATGAGTGTTAAGCATACTAGTACTAAAACTGTATTCACGCTTTTTGGTTTTTCAATTTCTATCAAGAAAAAACCTGATGAGTGACACTAAATATTGTAGAACACAGTTTACCTGGAAAACCTAAAATCAATCCTTCACTAAATTGCTTTTATAATACCTGCTTCTGTTAATTAATGGGTGCGAGATGACTTCAATTACCTGCATTTTTTAATTTGATGTCTCTAAAAGATATGTCTGTGTGTAGCTCTGTGGATAAATGTTTATTTTGTACCCAACATTTTTTGTCCTTTAATTTTTCAAATTACTCACATTTATTTGAACATGAGAAGTCATTTTCCTTTCCCTTTCCAGTTTTACTGTTAAATTTCCTGGCATTGACTATTAGTCAAAGCCATTCATTAGCTTTGAATATTATGTAAAAATAACAGGATAAAGAAAACAAAGGCTGTTCTTTTCTGCTGAACTGTTAATCTTTTACTTCAAAATGAGTAAACTCTCATAGAACAAAATCACAAGTCATTCAAACCTTAAATATATTATTCCACTATTACTGCCTTTATCTTGCCCTCTTTTGTTTTTAATGAGAAATAATCTGCTCAAATAGGCTAAACTGGGCACAATCAGCAAAGAACACATGGTATAGTAGGAGATTTTTTGGTATTATTCATGTGCTTTAAGTACTCTATTTAAGAAAAAAATAGACATTTTGCAATTTAATAGATGACCTTCAGTAAGTCTCAGTTTCTTCAATAAGTGAGCTTCACTTTATATCCTTGTTGATCAATTACGACCTATTGAAGAGGAAGTTCATATTTATGATCAGTTTTCAAATGTCCCTTTAAAGGACTTCCAGTTTAGTCTCTCAGGGGGATATCTAAGTTACACTTGTTTTAGTCCAGTCTATTCATGTTTGCACATACCTCAGTGGAAATGAGTCAAATCTGTATGCAGATGATACCTGTGAGAAATACTTTTTTGTTTTAAAGAAATGAAACTGGACCCTTCACAGCATTAAAATTAGGTATTAAAATTTACTCTACTCTAGAAGGTTAAGACTCCTAAAGAAAGTAAAGACAGCTATCAGCTAGGATTAAATTTAACTGCAAAAAACAACAAAATACGTAGAACTCAACATATTCCAAGGTGAATTGTGTATGACTCTGTGGTATGAAGTTTCACTGTCTAAAAGACCTGAAATACAATGTAAATGGAGAGACTGATGTTAAGATCAGAGTTTAAGTCTTTTTATGGTTTTTTTCGTTCTGTTACGTCACTGACACTATGGATGATTGTTTACAGTACTTAATTAGAGTCTGATTCATTTAGAGAAAGGTCTTTATTTTGAATTCTAAATTGGTCTTGTAGGGTTAGAGGTATATTCAAAACAAATGTGAGCTTTCTGCTGTTCGTATCCTAATATGCTTTAGAGGTAATTGTTTCTGCTTTTTTGGGGTTTTTTTGTTTTGGTTTGGTTTTTGGTTTTTTTGGTTTTGGTTTGGTTTGGGTTTTTTTGTTAAGACTTATCTTGAGGAACAAAATAGATTTGGGGTTGGGGGAGAAACAGTGTGGATATGATAACTTATAAGCCCACAACAAATGCGTTAGTTATATTGGAGAAATGTAAATCAAGACTACAGAGCAGCTGAATGCTATGAAAATGTAAATACAATTTGTGGAAGTGAAATAAGGCTATAGAGGTTGCAAATCAAATTATGACCTGGAAAAACTACAAATGTTGACATCAGGCCACCTGGTTATTCCTACAAATATTCTCAAATATAATCTATATAAGTGGATGATAAAAGATTGTATCTTGGAAATTTGAAAATATAGCCACATTAGAAACAATTTTGTGCACTATGATTTCTCTAATTAGTTTTTTCTGGAATGGGTGCCCAATTTACATTTATGCAGCCACTTCACTTGTTATTCTCAGTCAATTATTTTGACAAAACAAATAAAAATTTCTAAGTGGAGATAAGCATGGCCTATAATTTTTCATGGAGGAAAAAAAGGCAGAATAATGTGTGTCTTTTAAAAGAGCTCCAAAATTTAGTATGATGACTGTTTTTGATTCAAAAGCACAGAACTTGCCAGGTTCTTGCTTTGCAAGAACAACATTTTCTATTTATGTATAGGCTTGTTGAAACTTTGTACAGAAGCTTCTTATAGCACCACACCTAAATCAAAACTTTTGTCATTATCAAATTTTTGCTAAGGTGATAATTTAATTAATTATATTGTAACTACTCTTGTTTATTACTCTGCCCACCTGCTACCTGCAATCTACTTTCAGCAGTTCCTAAGAATTTAGTAGCACATCTTATTGACTCATCAGTGGATCTGGTAGTCTGAAATCAGTCCCTTTTTTGGAAAAATCTCTCACAGGTAACCTTCCCAAGAGAGCTCTTTAGGAGAGACATAACTAAGCCCGGCTAATTTCCAATATGAGAATCTAGTTCTTAACTAGCAAGAACTAGAAAAGAAAGATCAGAAGTTTTTCTTTTCTCTGTACCATACAGAATACTGAAGTACTGAAAACTACTCAACGCAAAATGAATGCAAGCTTATTAATATTTCCATAGAGTATATAATTCACCTGCAGCACTCATTGTCAAAGGTTATCCTTGAATATAGCACGATTAACGGATGGATTACATATTTACCATAGCAGCTAAATCTTGTTATAATTTCTATTTAGAAGGATGAAAACTTCATGATTAAGGTCTTAGGACATTAAGTATTAAGGGTTTATATAAAAATCCTTCTGCAAGTATAAGTTGTCTCATCTAAGCTTTTTTCCACCTCTTGTACCTGATAGCTGTCATTTTTGGGAACTGGGATCCTGAGCTGAGTACCCTACAGATCTGATCCAATGTGGTAATTTTTGTGTGACTGGATTTTCAAGTAAAGGAATGAATGAAGAAGAATGACTTCATATTAAATCTGGAATATAGCAATTCCGTAAGGGCTGCATTATGTTTTACCAGGTCAATATTTGAACAGAATAAAGATAGAAGACCGTCTGGAGGAAAAATGTATTACCTATCAGAGCTTTGGTTGGCTCAGAAGATTAATCAGTAGATTATATCAGAAGCAGGAAAGAGAAGGAATTTGAAAACAATAAACAATTCAATGCAGATTTTATATATTGTCCAAATAAATATGTCTGCTCATTACAAGGACCAGCAATCCATATAGAAATAATGAATGTGTATAGATTACATATAGATGTGAAGAGAAGGTGTGGTAAAGAGATGCTAATCTATTTTAACATTAAGAGACTTAATTTGTAGCAGCATGTCAGTATAAACGCATTAATGTAAATCCAATTCAAGGCTAAGTAACTATGAGGGAAGGGGTTCTCCTACTGTGGCCTCAAAGCCTTGCTAAAAGCCCTTCTAAGAACCTAACTATATTGCTCGGGTTAAAATAGACTCGTATAACTGAAGGAAATCCTGATCTGCAAGTATAAAAACACCTAAAATATGATTTGCCATCCAGAAATACCCGCCTCTTACTATTTTTGGTAAGCATTACTTACAAAGACTTCACCAGTAACCCTGACATGTTTGGTTTCTAAAACCGGGAAGTATGAATTATCATACTTTTGTATCTCTATTTTGTTATAATAAAACATGTTACTCATATATATATGTTCCATATAGGTTTCATCATATTAGCTTTGTGTAAGCTGAAGACAGTACTTCAGGCGACATTATTAGCTATGTAATATTGAATAAAGATGGAACATCGCTGTAGTTTTCTGCTTCTAACTTTCATTTGGGGATACTCGAACACATGGCTGTTCTGTTTGGGACTGATACTGATACCCCTCATTCATGTCCCTTCTCTTATTCATGTAAAAGGTCCAGGATTTTTTAGAATAAGGCCTTTTGTTTGATCATTCAGTCCACAAAACATTGGGGGTGATTACTTGACAGAGAGAGACAAGAATTGAGTCTGTGCCTGATCAGCTATTTCGTAAGTCATAAGAATCAGCAGTTATTAGATCATAGGTATAGAAAGAATGAACTGCAGTGGGAGCCTTGACTTGTTTTGTTTAATTTTCTTGTCCTGAGAGAAGGGTAACTGTGAGTAATGTGCAAAACCAAAGTGTTACATACTATTTCTCTCTCAAATATTTGCCAGGTATATTGTTGTTTTTGGTAGTTTAGAGTGAGTTAAAATTATTCATAATTGCACTAGTGCTTATTCATACTTCCTTTACTGAACAGAAAAGATTAAGAAATTGCAAAAAATTAAAAGAAAGGTCTTGGGGAAAATAACAGTGATGTTAAGAAATACATCTGAGACATGCATTCCCTTTCTCTGTCTCTGGCTGTATACTAATGAACAGTTAGAGAGAATAAGAGCCTGAATTTTAAAATATTCAGCAAGGCTCCCCAACAAGGACAAAATTGTAAATCCATGCAAGATCTATCTGATAACAAAGATGTTGAACTTTAAATGTTCAAAGACCATGTCCAATACCTATGAAAATTGCCCATTTATAGGAAATGCATTTAAATTGGCTTTGTCCAGGCCAAATAGAGGGAAATGGTAGCTGGAGGACCATAATTATGTTAAAATGATTCAAGAAGGGTGACAGTCTTTCATGAAGCCTAATCAGCACCTTGACTGTATCTGTGCGCTCAGAATGGTCAGGAGCAATCTACTGAACTGCTAGTCCTCAATTATCATCATCTTTGACTTGTTGCCTGAGTACATGCAATATTCCAGACTCAGTGCTTATGCAGTCTGGATTCCCATATGACTAACCATCCTTGAGGACACTCAAACACAATTTTCATTGTCTTTTCACCTTCTTTTATACAATTCTGCATTTTAATAGTTCAACAATACAAAAAATCTTGCCACGGGATGATGTGATGCAACCTCTTTCACTACAGTATTAGATTGCTAGATTATTCCATGGAACACTGATTTAATTTGTGATCTGCAGTGTTAGGTCAAAAGAAATACTCAATTTTTCAGTTGTTTTAGAGGCATGTCATTATTTTCTTAATCGTATTTTTTTGGCAAAATCAATTTAGAAAATAACTTATTTTAATCGGAGTTGCAAAATTACAGACCTGAGTTGTATTATTAGGCTTTGTAGATGTGTGCTATACAGTGTATGTTATTTAATTTTATGGCTCTAATTGATCTTCTTTCACCTCTTTAATATTTTTGGGTTTTCCAACATACTTCTGCTATTGTTTCTTGTTCAGTAGTTTCCCTGATAACTTTTTTTTATTTCTATAGGATACAATTTCAATATGGTAATATTGCCCCTTTTCAAAGAGAATTTTAATCAAGCAGCTGTTCTACCCATGTTATATCTTATTTTCATAGAGTTCAACATATAGGTAAATGAATACTATTCTGCTACACATTTTTTTCCCCCTAGCATCGTGCATCTTTTACTAGTGCCAGTCATTACAGTGGCTAATCTCTCTTATTTCCATATTTCCACTTCATAGTATTCAGTTTCACATCCTACACTGTAAACTCAAATTTCTCATTTAATCAGTCAGGTTCTTGACATTTTAGGGTATAAATACTTACGATGCTTCTTTTAGATCACACTAAGTCTCCTAATAACATTAGGCATAGTCAGAACTACTCAATATGACTATTATTACTCTTCTTATCCTTCCTTCTTATCTATTGGTATTGGATTGGCTGTTGCTATAGATTTATTTACCTCCCTCTACATACTAAAAATGCATAGGAATCACTTCAGTCTCTTTCTCAGTCTTCTCAATTCTTTTGCTTTACAGTTCCTCTTCTCAGGTGCACCAGCTTCAAACCCCAAGGAGACACAATGCCAACTGCTCTTTGAGAGTACATCCATTAATTCTGTGTCTCAATAGATACGCATGCAATATAAGTAACACCTGTCCTAGATGCATCTGTTGATTTCATGATCTTGTTCTCTTTGCTCTCTTCCCTTAAGGATCAAGTGAATGCAACTGAAAACCATCTGAGCTCATTTTGCTGAGGTGTTCAGTCACGCTTCGTCTGCTGCACTGGGGAACCCTAAAGTATCATTTGTTGTGATTTGAAAAAAGATTAGTGGGTTTTTATTTTCGCTCCTCAAAATCCATTCCTACCTAAGTTTTGTAGCTCATATCTTTGCCTCTGTTACGCAGCACAATCTTGTAGCCTACCGTGCCTCTGTGATAACAGGTGGTTTATTCTTCTTAGCGAAGAGCATTGAGTTACACATTCTCCTCTTGCTGTTTGTATGACTCTTGAGTCATCTACTGTTCTTCCCTCTTCAAAACTCTTGTCATATCTCTAAATAAGCTAATGACATTGCCAAGATTGATGTTTTTCAAAACACCTAATATTATTCTAACAAGTTGCAATTAATCAACTGTGGGAGCTAGTAAAGCGTAAAAAAGATTGTAAATACTTACTACATTCCACTCAGATAAACTATACAACTGTTTACAAGACTGTGATAAAGCAAAATATTTTTGCAGTGTAAAAAAATGAAAGTGCCTATTTTTTTTTCCAGCATTCTCAATCAGGAAGAAAAATTGTGTCTCTGGAATATTGCTTAGGTGATTACAGCAGGACATGGTCTATCACAACACCAAGTCTAAATATAGAAGACCTTTATGTTTCGTGACTATATCTCTCATTTTTAATTCAGGTGCATGCAGAAAAATCATGATGAAGAAGGAGTATTGCACTGCTGACATTGAGAGTATGTGTATTTGAGCACGTCCTAAATCTATTGGAATTGAAAGAGTTGTTTCAGAAGGTATAATTTATTATAATTTATTGTAATTTATTGTTTTTACAAAGTCACTCCTAGCATTGCTCTTTCTTTCCACACCGAATCCCTTTTCATTGTGGAGTACCTTAAGCAAATCCTGATCTGCATAACAGATGACCGTACTTCTGCACGGAATATGTAGCTGTATATCGAGGAGGGAGATTTCTCACTAGTCAGGTCCTGTATCTCTAGCAATAGAAGATTATTTGGGCTGTTAGTCAACTGAAAGTACTGTTATATGATGAAAGACACTTTTAATTGCTTGATAACTTGTATGATGTTACAGTTTGTTCCTGTGTACAGCAATCTAATACTTATTTATGTACATAGTACACTAAATCTGTACTGACAGGTAACCGGGTGCAGGGGGAAGACAAAACTTGATGGAAATTAGACCTTGAGTGACCTGGTCTATCTATGAGTTTCCTATGAAGAGAATACTGTGGTTTGACCCTCCCTTTCCATGTGTCCTCCCCAAAAGATGATTTAACCTAAATGTATGTAATCCCAAAGATTCATGGGCTTAAGTAAAAACAGAATTTGGCTGGTAGAATGTGGTTATGTGAAAATTCTGGCATTTGGGGAAATGTCTTATCAGCATGTTGATGGTCTTTGTTCTTATCTGAGCAGAGTACAGAGCTGGAATTCTTAATTAGCATCTCTGAGGGTTTCCTTTTCTCCCTTTCAGGTTCTAAGGTTGTAATCCTTGCATTCACTAGCTACCTCTTCCAAAGTCTACTCTAGCTACCTCCAGTTCCACAGTGGGACTCAAGAACTGAAGACTGGTGATTGTATTTCAATATTGTATTCAGCTGATTGACTACCTGGGACTTTGATAGAAGGCTATAAATTATGTAAACAATAGACCTATTTGTTTTAATCTTACTCAACTTTGTATGTGCTTCTTCAAATGTGCCATGAATTAAAGATTGATTTTTAACTGAAGAATATAAAAGAAGCTTCTCCCTCTTTACACAAAAAGTCTGATTTCAGAGGGAGGAAAAGCTGGAAAATGGAAATGGCTGGAAAGCCACAGAGTACTCTGATAAATCCTTTGATTTGGACAACAGGGAGGGCAGACGGATGTGAGAGGTGTAAAGAGCCTCTGTAACACTATGGCTGCATATGAATCACAGAAAAACTCTGTTGATGTACAACCCACACACAATGCCTGTGAGTATGAGGTTTTGACCAACGGAGGAGTTAAGGTCTGATATTTCTCACAGTCATGTGTGGGATGTCTAGAAAGATTAGCTTCAGTATACTGAAATAATGATTGAACAGAATTGCTCATTTCTTCCCTTTCTTTTTTTCTCAGGGTAAGAAGAATTAGCTACAGTAAGGAAAATACCCAAAGAAAATGTTTTTGTTAATTTGTTTTGCAATTTGTTCTTATGGATGAGTTTACAAATATGATTAATTCATAGAAATAATAATAGGAAGTATACAGTACATCTTCTTGTAGCTCATAAAGCCATTGTAGCAATGAAGTTTTATATTACATATAAATTTATCAGCAGTAGTGTCGTGGCTTTTCAAGCTAGTGTACTAAATACAGGAAGGGAACAAAAATAACAAATTGTTAAATTTTAAATTGACTAAAATATTTTAGATTATATTTAAGGTATTAAGTTATTTAACAAACACAAATGAGTGGTTAAAAAACTCATGTGTGTTTTCTCAGATTTTTAGGATTTAAGTATATAAAAGTAATTCTGCTCCATGCACAGCATCTTAATGCTCTTTAGTAGGGTGAGAAGACAACAGAGAGAGAAATGGATGATTATAAAATGCTGTGAAATTTAGTTATTAGACTTGAGATTTTCCAGGATTTGGGGCCAGAGGAGATAAAATATCCAGGGAAAAAGAGGCATAGTGGATAGACTAGGTTTCTTTCTGACTTTATTTTGATTGCTGTGCTTTATTGATTTCTTTGATCTCAAAACTTTCTGAATGTGATGGTTTCAAGATATTGAATGCACTTGAGACAGGATAATAAGGGCCAGACTTGAGACTATTCATCATCCTGATTTTTTTTTTTTT
The DNA here is from genome assembly GCA_009769605.1 of Bucorvus abyssinicus. Classification (NCBI taxonomy): domain Eukaryota; kingdom Metazoa; phylum Chordata; class Aves; order Bucerotiformes; family Bucorvidae; genus Bucorvus; species Bucorvus abyssinicus. Next base: position 7,879,347 of record CM020042.1, read on the forward strand.
TTTTTTTTTTTTTTGTGGTACTGTCTCAGCCGTACTCAAACCCTTAGTGTACAAAGTGTGATAGAAATACTAAGACATGGGAAAATTAATAAGCTGATCAAATCTAAGAGGTTCCACCGGTTTGATAGCAGGTGAAGGAAGAGAAATATGTGTAGCACCTTGTTCTATTCTTGCAAGGAACAATGAGAATCCATCCTGAGGCTGACAGCAAACATTGTTGTATAACAAGCCAGGGAAAAAGGCATTTGTGCCTTTCTCTTTCACACGATTTCTAACACCATTTGGTTATTTTTTCATAATTAAGGAAAAAACCACAAAGATAACAATGAAAGTGTTTTACAATTTCCCTATAGACATAATAGAATAAAGATAGTGTTTATTCCATGTATGTATTTATGAGATCTCACACAAGAGATCAGACTGTGATATTTATGGAATAGCTAGGAGATTACCAAAATTAATTAAACTAAAAAACTAATATAAAACTAGCTGCTACTGGACTATGGTGTCTTTACATTTCCTGCTACAGCACCTTTTTTCTTATAAAGGCACTTTAGTCGTAAGGAGAGATGGCTGAAAAAACCTTAACATTTGTTAGAAATTTTATTGCATCTCCCATACTCTATACTGAACAATACATTAACCTCATTGCAAAATACATAACCGGGCACCTCTACCAGGAAATTCCACGTTTATAAAATATTTTATTTTTTAAATGTAAATGTTATTCTTTTTACTGCTGGCACACGGATTTTCTGTGATCTATGACTGACCTTTCATTGGTACTATAAATGTTGTATTAATCATCCTCACATTATACATCTTCTTGAGTGAATGCATATATGCACAACTTTGCCAAGTAACTCCCAGAGGCTATTGAAATGTTAGGCTTTATCCAGCCTAATGTATGTCTGAGGAAATTGGGTTGGAGGAATTGTTTGTAAGCACTTCAGCATATTATTTAGTGTAGTAACTATCCCTTAACACATTACACCTTTGAAAGGTCTGAAGAGAGCATATGTCAAGATTAGGTTGTTTCATCTATTTTTTTTTCTGAATTGAAACTCCTTTATTAGAGGACTCTATGGGACCTGATGAGATGCATCCCAGAGTCCTGAGGGAATTGGCTAATGTAGTTGCCAAGCCACTCTCCATGATATTTGAAAAGTCCTGGCAGTCAGGTGAAGTCTCTGGTGACTGGAAAAAGGGAAATATTGCACCCATTTTTACCTACTATTACAGTGTAGTTTTATTTTTGTTTCACAAGTTTTTCTTAATTAATGTAGCTGGTACTTGTTCAGGATGAAAGGTATCTCTTTGCAAAGACTTGTGAGGCAAAGCAAGAGCTCTCAAGTAATATATTCTTTGCCGAACAGTTAATTATCCTTAATGCTGTGTTTAGAAACTTGGAAATACTTTAAAGTATGAAGGCTGAAAACGAACAGAATGAATCTTAGATTATATTAATAACTTTTTTACACATACATACTTAAACTTTTATCTCACTGACTCTGGAATTTATGAATATGAATCAACAAAACAGACCTAAATAAGATTAGTGTCAGGGTTTCGTATGGTAATAACATTTTCCATGATCTAAAAATTTATTTATAACTGTGCTTTACTGGTATTCGAGGTTGTTATTAGCAATCATTTTTGTAAGCTATGTGTTCTACATCATATAGGTAGGCCTTAGGGTACCATATCTGATCACTGTAAAGATTTTGTGCTGGTTAAGACGTTGGTTTTGTTCTCTAAATGACTTACATTTATTTCTATTCCTAGACAATGTTAATATTTCAATTTTTCATCAGGTGCTTTCTCTTCATCTCTGTTTTGCTTGGGTTACAAATTTGTGTAATGTTTTTCCAACTACTTCTTAAATTAAGTAAGTTACATAAATTAACTAGATCAATGAAATGTCATCATAGGACTCCACTAAGGTAATGAACAATTAGTCTAAATGCATGTAAATACCACAGCAGAATTTCAGTAAGAAAGTAGAACTACCAAATACTCATGTAAAATACTCAGAACAAAAAGTTCATGAGCAATACAAAGGCTTAGATTTGAGGGTTCTTCTCTCTGAATAATTTTCCAGTGCCAAGTGCTGTAATGTAATTCAAAGCTGACATAGGATTGACATAGTGATCTATTCATAAGATCACAAAATCAGAGCTTTAAATAAGGAAAATTAAAGAAAATTGTCCGTGGGCATTCATAAACAGAAAAATGAAACAGCTCATAGCAAAATATTATTTTGTAGCGATAAGAAGGTTTTGGCATTGCTTATTAAGAAGGAAGCTTATATAAGCAGGGTGTTTTGTTCATAATTCAGGTAAGGTGATTCTTCATACTGAGATAGTTCATTAACTATTGTAATCAAATGAAGCACAACCCTCAGAAGTATACTTGCTGACTAAAACTGATCAAACAGTTTGTATGATAAAGCTCAACGTTTTTCATCCAGTAAGTTTGTTCTAAGATTTTCTTCTTGCTTCTTTGCACATCTATTTCCTGTTAAAATATTTAGTGCGCAGTAATGCAAATTTCCTTGACAACTTAGCTGATTTATAATATTCTGCTACACTTTGCAAGTGACAAAAACTATCTTTACTAATCTAGCAGCTGGCTGAATGCTCTGCAGGTTAGTATTCCAGTGATTCTTAACAACAGATTTGAGAAGAGTCATTTTCAAGGGCTTCCATTTTTCTTCCTGACATCTTGCACTAACACCCTCTGAAAAAGAATTACATTATGTGGTTCCTCTTGTGAAAACTAGAGCATCTGTTTCATAAGAAACATGAATATAAACAAAACACAACAGAAAATTCATCAGTATTCTTTGTACTAAATGGTAATAAGTTTTATCTACGACCTCAGCCTTTCTTTTTGGAGATATTACCATATTCTCTCTGAATATATACTTAACACAGCTGATAAAATATGCAAATTACTGTATAGATTAGGTCTTCTGATGTTCAGCAAAAATTAGTTAGTATACTATGGAAAAATAAATAATAATGTAATAGAAGAGAGGACCCCAGTTTTAAAGATACCATAGCTCATTGTGAAGTAGTCTATGTATATCATGGAGTTGGCTTAAATGGTTTCGCTTCATCCTATTGTGTAGAATCATCTTGTGTGCTACATACTCAGAAAGACAGAAAAATACATTGTAGCTAAGGAATACAGAATTTTATTTAAGCCATTTGGCATTTCGAACAGGCTTGTAGCTTTTAACTAAAAGGGGAAGCTGAGAACTTATAAAAGATAAATTTAGATTAGTATTGTTAAGGCTACCCCTACAGCTTGGACCACACTTGACATAACGCTGTAGTGGAGGTGTATGCTGGTTTTCAATTGACTTTAAATACTTTAAAATATAAAAAGGCACAATAATCAGAGTTAGAAAACATACCAATACATGTCCAGAAGACAGTTTTATCCAACTGAATAAACATCCTAAATATGCTGGGAGATTACAAAGCTGTGGAAATATTTTATTTCATATAAAGAGAGATGATAATTTATTAATTATTTTACATGAAATGTGGTTAATACAATTTTGTCTGTTGCTTGTTTTATTCTTAGATTGTGCCCATCACTGTAACACCTAGAAACCCGATTACTATAGTGGCATGGTTTGTTTCTTCAATGATTTAGGCATTCATGTGGTCTGTGGGGAAACATGAAAAAGGCAGTCAGTACAATGAATAATTTGCACATAAAATGCGCTCAGTAAAACAAATAAACCGCACATAAAATGGCTGTCTTTCTTTACTGAGTTCAGAGCCATCAGTAATATAAGGGTTCGAAGGCATGTACTTGCTGCTCTTACATCTAATAAAACCTCTCTCTGCTAACAATCACCAGACCTAACTATAATCACCTCCTCTCTAACACCAGCTCTTTATAACTCACACAGTGTTCACCTCCTAAAGGAGAAAATATACTTTACTGTGCCTTTCTTCTGATTAAGAAGGTAGATTTTCAGCTACCTCCAGGGCTGCTATAAATTCTGCATTACAAATGAGAAGAAAAGATAGGAAAGGAGTAGATTAAATATCTCTTTCTTCTAAACAGAGAAAAATCACCCCTCAAAAAAATTCTTACTCCTCAAAAACAGCTAAGTAAAAAGAGGAAATCTCCATTTTATACCTAAATGTACATCTTGCAGGTGGCAGCCCAACTTTCTTGCAGTTTTCAAGTAACCTGACAGCCAGCATCAATGTTAACACGAACATTTCCTGCTAAGCTCACTGCCTTCATCAGTATTATGGGACTGCTTGAAGATTCTTTTGTTTTAATAGCTAAATATTTGTTACTATGATTTATGTTATTTCTCCAGTGATTGTTAAGAACTTCAGCTGTCTCAATAAGCTTTCCATGCCTCTCATCAATCACTAAAGATGAAAACACAAAAGAATGGTTTCTAAATCCTGTAGCCCTATCATCTTTTAAGTCTCTTTGCTGTAATCAACTCCATGCATACTACTGCTTTGAAGTAGTCATCTCTTACTAAATGGGAAACAATATTCATCATACACAGAAAGGAACTGCATGATGATCTGGGGGTTTTACAGCCAAAGATCTTTCTTTATGGGAAGAAGGAGTTAAAAACATGAACTACAATCACTCATCCACTGATTCTTTCAAAGTAGATACCCTTACAGTCTGAATGCCAGTGATATTCCTACTAGTAGAGTAACAAACCAAACACAAACCCAACTTTTGTTAGTATCTAGATGCTTTAAATTATCACAGAAAACAGGATTCAGTACAGATACATAGTTATATCTTTTGCAAACAGAATACTCTAAACCCAACTGATGTTCCAAAAAAATTGAATAAAATATCTTAGAAAACAAAGAGTTCTAGTTTTGCACCAGAAAATCACTATGTGGCTTATACGCTTCCAAAAGATTTAATGAAATTTAATATTCTTCCATTGCTTAAAAAAAAACCCAAACAATTGTGATCCTAATATATTCATTTTGTAAAATCAACATTTCAAAAACATGTCTAACTTCACTCTTGCTGAAAGATTAGTTTCAAACCTTCAATAATCACCCAGATAGCACTTACAACTACTTCTTTGAATGTCTACATGACTTCTATCATGAGCCTGTATTCATCTTTACAATGAAGATGTCAGAGAAAAAGTATTAACATCTCATTTTAATAATGGCAGACTAGCACACAGACTTGTTCAAAGGGAGCTGAACCTTTGCATCATATGTCAGCATTATAACCTGAGAGATACTCTTTACATTCCAGTTAATAACAACTAGTATAACAGCTCTCTGGCCATTGACTAGATAATTCGTACTGATATTGTGGAGCTGTTTAATGTCATTTGATCAGAAGTGATTTTACTCTAAGCTACACAGATATAGCAATATCCTGCAGTCTTCAATTTGCACTGACCTTCGAGAAGCAAAACCACAGTGCTGTAGAAACAATCCTCTATTCTTTATTATCACATAGATATTTCCGTAGTAAATAAAAGCATTGGGGTTTTGTACTGAATTTTCGGATATGCAGTTTATGGTTTTTTCTGCAGTGAATCAACATGCATGTATGGATTTTCAATAAAAATTTGCGTTAACAAACTGTATGAAGGTGGACTCTGCTTTAGCTTAAATGAAAAAAAATCATCTATATATGTCACCTTCTAATACATTATATTGGGTGTAAATGACAAGATTTTGGTAGCAGGAGGCCACAGGAATGCCTTATGTGGGAGGAGGTCAGGGGCTGCCCTGTCCCAGACACAGCTGGTTCCAGCCAGTTCCAAATGGACCCATGGGAGGCCAAAGCTGAGCCCAACAGCCAAGTGTGTGGTGCCTGTCAAAACATTTAGGAAAGGTCAGAAGAGTAGGAGGCATGGAACAAGAGAAAGAGGGAACACCAATGCCATAGGTATATGAGATGCTCCATGGCGGAAAAGGAAGTCCCCCAAAGGGACTGCAGCTCGTGGATGAGTCCATGTCAGAGGAGGTCACCCCTGAAGACACTGCAGCCTGTGAAGTACACATGCTGAAGCAGAAGAAATGAACAAGAAGGAAAGAGAGGAAGAGAGAAGCTGGTGCATTCTGATCCTGACTGCCTGTGCCAGCCTTCACATCACTGAAGGGACTGCATGTGGTCTGTGGTGATAACAAGTCAGTGATTGGAGCAAAGTCGAGCCTGGGAAGCAGAGAGGAGAGATATCTGCCCCTAAGTGTTTAAATGTTTGTCTCCTTTGTATTCCCAGTACCTGAACCAGTAACTAAATGTTTATTGTCAATAAATTAATTTAAATTCCTCGAGTCAAATCTGTTTTGGCTGTGACAGTATCTGATGAGTGATTTTCCTGTCTTTATTTCAACTCATGAGTTTTCTTATTCTTGTTCTTCCTACATTCTTTGCCCTTCTGAGTGTGGTCAGGGAGTAAGCAAAATACTATGTGGATGCTCAGGTGCTAGCTGGTGTCAACCCACCACATATCTAGAAGCAAAGATCATTCATAAAAAAACAGCCAGTAATTACCCGGATTTTTTTTTTTTTTCCCCCCTAATAATGGCTAGGAAGGCACTCCTTTATTAATATTGTTTCTGTGTGAATGGAGCATATTTTAAGTGTACTTTTCAGAAAAGAAAATGCATATTAATTTGCTGCATATTGCCATACAACATAAGACACTGCAGTAGCATCAATAAAATGTAAGACCTAAAACCATATTTAACTATGTAATACTTGTTTGCTAAAGGTAGTAACATTTTTAAGGTGACATCACCTAGAATTATTCACCCCACTCCCCATGCTTTTCAATGTGTCTCCCTTTTCATGTCTAATATGGTGCATCACACCTCCAATCAGTTCACCCATTCAGCACATATTCTGTTCTTTTCCATAAGCTTCCTAATTGCTGAGGATAGACAGCAAAGTAATTTTATAACAGATGAGTCAAGATAATAAAATCATTCTTTCTTCCAACGCTCTGTATAGCGTCATTTTTGCTGATACCTTGCAATGTCTGACCTTTTAAACTGACAGGATGTTCACCACTGAAGCTTTTCAAAGGCAGCTATCTCATCTCAGGAAAATGGAAGCCGGGCATTCAAGACCAGCTTGTATTTGTCTCTGAATCAAACTGTCATTTTTGCTGTTAGTGTCTGTTATCAAGTCTGGACAAGCAGTTATTCTGCAGGTTAGTTCATATAACCTTGAATTTTTCAGAAAGTCCTTGAAAGTTAATGCAGCTGGTTTATGCAACTACAATTCATGTGTATAAGTGAGTTGTACAGAATCTTGGCAGCTAGCAGTGCTAATAAACATTTAATTTACAACCCAACAATCCTTTTAACTTTGCAAAGTGCTTCATGTATCCATCTATTTCCTCTGATTTATTATAATCCCTGTTTAGCTCCATTTACATTTATGGGGAACTCTCCATGGTATAAAAAACAGCACTAAGATATGAACAGTTCATGATTCATCAGGAATCATGTTGGGATTTCAAGGTGGACATCAGGACCGCACATTTAATAAGAGGACAACACCTCGTCAAACAAATCAAAACAAAACAGGTGCATCAACATCCCTTTTCCAGTGGAATGAACGTATATGACTGAAACCAAGGAACTCACGGGATGGTTGAAAACACTAGAAATTAGATCACTTATACTGATACAAGCGGGCCAAACTACAAAACATTTCTAAGTAGCAGAAGCATCATTTACTGTATTATATAGAATCACAGAATCATCTGGTTGGAAGAGACCTTTAAGATCGAGTCCAACTGTTCACCCTGCACTGCCAGGGTCCCTAAACCATGTCCTTCAGAGCCACACCTACACAGCTTTTAAACACTTCCAGGGATGAGGACTCCAAACCTCCCTGGGCACCCTGTTCCAATGCTTCACAGCCGTCTCTGTAAAGAAGTTTCTCCTGCTATCTAACCTAGATCTCCCCTGGTGCACCTTCAGGCCATTTCCTCTCATCCTGTCACTTGTCACATGGGAAAAGAGACCAACCTCCATCTCTCTATAACCTCCTTTCAGGTAGTTGCAGAGAGCAATAAGGTCCCCCCTCAGCCTTGTTTCCTCCAGGCTGAACAACCCCAGTTCCCTCAACTGCTCCTCATAAGACTTGCTCTCCAGACCTTTCACCAGCTTTGTTGCCCTTCTCTGAACATTCTCAAGCATCTCAATGTCCTTCTTGTAGTGAGGGGCCCAAAACTGGATGCAGTACTCAAGGTGTGGCCTCACCCGTGCTGAGCACAGGGGGACAACTACTCTCCGGCTCATGCTAGCCACACTATTTCTGATATAAGTCAGGATGCTGTTGGCCTTCTTGGGCACCTGGGCACATTGCTGGCTCACATGCAGCTGCTGTCGACCAACAGCCCCAGGTCCTTTTCTGCTGGGCAGATCTCCAGCCACTCTTCCCCAAGCCTGTAGCATTGCAATCTGAAGACCATATTACCTGCTAGGTTTTGAGTTTAGAAAACTATGTTCTCAAAAAATGGTGATTAACAAGTAAATGAAACCACAGCAAGAATCCAGACCACTTCAATTTCATTGCCATTGCTGTTTTCAGAGATTGTGGAGAAAAAAAAGAGATTATCCATAACCTTTTAGAAAAAGGAGAGTTTAAAAATTTGTGCGTCTACATGTGAAAAAAAAATCTCTTGGGTATGATAATCAATGCCAGGAAGCAAACAGTAAAGTTGGCTTTGTTGCTACCTTTTCTATACCTTTGAGCATCTGATTGCACTCTTCTCTTGTTTGGTCTCCATCCTGATTTTGCTCATTTGTTTTCTACTTGCTTAGTGCCTACCTCACTGCATCATGGTAGAACTATGTTAGAAATGCTGATTCTCATGTATTCCATGGCTTCACAATACTGACAAATAGTATAAAATAGAAATAAATTTAAATCCGTGTCCATGGAATCACCTAAAATTCAAGACAAAATCAAGAATAATGGACTTGCAGCACATTTGCTTGTTAAAAAAACTCTTTCACTTATTCCAGTTCTGTTGTCACTACAAAAGTAGTAGGACCTTGTAACCTTAGTATTCAGAGATATTTTGCTTATAACCATCCCTTACATAGCAGTTGCTTTTATTGCTCATTATGTTTCAAGTGCTTTTATGGCTCATTATGTTAGATGAAAATATCATGTCAGATTTGCTGGCATCCAAGAAAGAAATATGAAAAGTTCAGGTTTATCAGTTATTATTTATTTTTTTAATACTGTACTTAATAACTATAGTTATTTGGAAAGTCTAAAAATTTAATTAATTTTAAAAGCTTTTCTTCATCTTGTAAAATAAGAAAGGAAGAATCTATTTAGTTTGGGTTTTTTTCTTCATTAATCTTGCACTAGGATCTTCCTGCAATATCTAGATAATATAAAATAAAATATATAATATAAAAATAATATAAAATAAAGGTAGGGATGCATACTTGACACTGAATAGGATTAAATCTGCAGAGAAACTAGTGTGATAAATTTTTTCATCAAGCCCTAGAACTATAACAAAGAATATGAGGAAGCCTAAATCACCATTCCTCAGAAAATATGGTGACTAAAGTCCCATAGTTTTTCCTAGTGGTTTGCATGGAACATTTGCAGTGGTAAACTTATCAAAATTTAGATTTTTGGCTTTAAAACATAAACACAACAGTTTGTACCATATGCCTGATGTGACTTCTGCTGCTACCATAATTCAACAGTCTTTAATCCCTTTGCCAAAGGAATATTTTTCTTGGTCACTATACCTATCTCCTCTATCATCAAGAGAGAGGACACTGCAAAAGGAACTCTGTGTAAGAAGTATAATCATAGGTAGAATAGTGTTTCTTATGGAAATCTCTACAGTTTAAATCAGAGATCGGGTCAGGCTCTTTTTGGATGAACATAGATCCATGGTGTACCTGAATCATGGAGAAAACAACTAATGGAGTTTTGATGATTTTTGCCTGGTTCTGATTAAACAAAAAAGAAACTTTGGGAAGATGAGTTCAGAGTGATAGCAAAAAGTGAAAGCATGTTGGAAATAATTCTGAAGTAATAATTCTGCCAAAGATCCTGTTTTGGCATTTTAAAATCCAGATACTCCTTCTTAGTTAAAAGTAATTTTCCAATTTGAAAAACTATAGCAAACTAAAAAATATAAGACAAAAAGATGCCAAAATAAATATCTCAGGTTAATCCTCTTAAATCCTATTAAATCATCTTGGCTTCTCTGTAATAAAAACCACTAATTTTTTGTACTGTTTCAGATGCCACTTTTATGTCAGCCTGATCCCTAGAATGCCAATTCACTGGACAAAATTGCATTGCAGTTACAATCAGTTAATTTGTTCAGGTAATTACTCTCAGCAGCTGAAACAGGCGAACATTTTTATGCAGAGCTAATTCTACAGCATTCTTTATTTTTATAAATAGTAACACCTGAAACATGTTGATCTCCTCAATAAACTGCTGGCCATCTTTTTTCATTTTTGCGGTGAAGGTGAATTAGCAATTTTGGAATTAATAATTATGAAAATCCTATTTTGTCATTAAATAAATGTTTTTACTGTATTAATGAGTTGTTCTATTTATTTTGTGTGTGTTCTCAGAAATCAGTATACAGAATAATATTTTTGGAAAGCATAAACAAATGGACACAGCGCACATGCTGCCGGTTAAAATGAGATCTAGTTTACCCCTAAAATTTTAGCTCTCAAACTTACACTGTTTAGAATATTAAGCAGTGCCAGCTTTCGTGGGAGCACCTAACGCAGAAATACATGGATTCTATGTACCACAGTGCCAGCTAGAAGTACAATAGCCTTTATAAATTTATTGTTTCCAGCTGTCAAAGGTATTCCATTGAGTGGATGTTGAAGACCCATCAAATTCTAGCTGCGTATTACTGGCTGAGGACTGTATCAGGAAAGATGTGAACAAAAAAGGGTGGGTACTATGGTGTTTTGACTTGTGCACCTCAAATTACTAGTCAATGACTAATGGAATTTGAATGATTTCTCTGCTTTTCCTCTATTAGAAAATATTTTTCTTAAATTACTACTGTGTCAAAGAGCAGGTCAGAAGTAAACACCTAAACAGAATGCTGAAAGTGTTTCCATTGTTTTCAAATCAGCATAGCAACATACTTTCAGGATGGAAAATGCTCTCAAGGTAAGTCACTATGCTTATAACCAAACAGTGATTAATAGCTTCCATGATCATGTCTGTCCAAAATAAATCTAGGTAGCTCTCTGCTAGGCTGTCCATCCTGATTCCTGCTTACAGATGATGTCAGGCTGTGACAGTCAGATTGTCTGAAGTGCTGAGGAAGCCTTATTGATAATCCATTTCCAGATTTCATAGCGTCCTAACTTTTCAGGCTTTCAATGGACTAAAATCCCCAAGCTCCTTTTTACCATATCCTCTTCGCACTCCCTCAGAGACTCCTCTTGCGTCATATGCCTAGGTCTAGTTCTTCAGATATTACGCATTGATACCAACCAGAAAGACCTCTTTTTGTAGTGGTGTGTCTCTGGGAAGGTACAGGTCAAGTAGAATAGCTCATGTTAAGAAGATGCATATGGGTGAGCAAAAGATGATTCTAAATGGTGATTCTAAATTTGCTGCTGGGAATTTTCAACTTTAGTAATGAAGTAAGGTGACTACCCCAGGGCTCCTGTGTGATGTCAGCACTGCTGAAGGGATCTGAAATTCCTCTGTCTTGTAACATCTCCCATTTTAAAATCTTTGCAATTTTTTCCTTTTTTAGGCACACAAATATGGCAACTGTGTTTTCTAGACCAGGGTGGTAGGCTTGTTTCAATAAATGTTATTGCAGGCAAGGAAATGGTCACCATTCCGAAAGTTTTCTGCTATGTGGAGGTGAAACAGCAAGGAAATGCTTTTCAAGCATACACAAGAATGTTTATGTAAGTAAAAAAATAAGCCAATTATTAAATGAAAAACAACTGCTTCAAAATAGTGGTGGGAATATATGCAACAATGTTTCTTTATAATAAAACTTGCGTGGTTTTCCCCCTAAAATCTAGGTGCGCTTGAGTATGTATAAAAAAATAACTCAAAAGGGTGAATACAAAGACCTGATGAATTTAATGATTGCTGGTGGCAGCAAGTTGAACAGTAAGAATACTGCAAAGAAATTTGGTATCATAGGTAAAGAGAAGCAAAGGTTTAGCTTAGGTTTAGCATTTTTATATTCAAATATGTTAACAGTGGGCACCATACACACTTGTCAGTCTTGATGTTAACAGTCCACATCACCCTACATTTCCCTTGCCTCCCATAAAGGCTGCTTTCAATGTCCTCTAAGAGGTATGAAGCTTCAGCTGAAATTATTTCTTTTTTTGCAAGAAGAAAAACACACCTGTCAGGTTTTCTACAAGTATCAGTGAAAATCTAGATCTCCTGGTCTTATTCAAATTCTGATTGCTTATTCCTTTCCATGACCCAGCAGAGGCAACTCTGCTGGCTTTGAGACATTCACATTCATATTCACATTGCGTCAAATTTCTCTCCTATCAGCTTTTAAGCATTTCAAGATGTTGGGAATATCCAAAAGAAGAGCAAGGAGATTGGGGATGAGGGCTCAGAGATTTCATAAGAAGGACAATAATACTGGAGAGGCTCTTTTCAGCAAATGGTGGTCTATTTCCTCATTAAGAGAAATTCTCTTAAGGAAGGACGTGAAGTAAAGAAAGTTAATATATCAGTGGGAATATTGCAAATTTTTCAGATATATTCATCTTGGTGATCTCTGAGTTTCACAGATAAGAAGCATAAGTGTAACGGTCTGAGCTGGCCCCGGCCGGGCTGAGCCCTTTGTTCTCCCCTTCTCCTCCTCCCCGAAGCGCGGGAAAATTTCCCGCCCCTTTCGGAACAGCAGCGCCCGCCCTCTCGGTTCCTGACTGGGAGGCGAGATGCTCAGACACGCCTCCGCGAAGGAGCGCATAAAAAGCGCAGTTTCAGACCCTCCCCCGGGCTGGCCGCGGCACTTTCGATTCTCTGCGCCGCGGGACTGCGAAGCGTCACCCGAGAGAGAGAGAAAAGCGCCCGCCGTGCCCTCAGTGCCCTCGGGGCAGTAACAGACTCCTTCTGCGGAGCAGGTAGACCTTTCCGCCCTGCCCATCACCGGCGGGGGCGGCTTTGGACTGAGTTTAACCCGATCAGGGGTAACACCGTCTGTAAGCCCCAGACCCTGCGTGGAAGGGACAGAAACCGCTGCCGAGGGGAAAAGCGACGAGGGCTCTAACGGCTCCGCCCGGGGCTCCCGCAGCCCCGCGGGGAACCCCCAGGCGTTCCCTGAGGGTCCGCTCCGTGCCCCGCTCCGCAGAGAGGAGAGCCGGGAGCCGCGGGGTTCTGCCCCCGGGGAACTGCAGTCTTCTCCCAGCTCGCCTGGAGGAAGAAGGACCGCGTTCCTGCATGGAGGTTTGCTCTAGGAGAAGTTTTTCTCGGACTGAAAACTTTGCGAGGTGAGGGACAATGACTCCCTTCCCCCCCCGCCCCCGGCGGTGCGACCGCGTGGCGGGTTCTTTGTGTGTGAGCGGGAGATGGGGGTCGGGATGGGAGGCTGGGTTATACCTGTAGGTGCCTGTGGATGTGTTTATCAATCTCTCCCTCTCTCTCCTTCCAGCCCTATCGGTATTTAAATGATCGCTTTATGGTTTAATTGCGTTCACCATTAAACGCTTCTGTTTCTCACCGCCCTTCAGTTCAGCCCTGTGTGTCACATCCCTTTTCCTGTGCCTAAACAAAGCCGAACGAGCCGTTCAGTTCTTTTGTGTAGGTGTGGGTGGGTTTACCTTGCCTCCAGACCGTGTAGTCGCGAAACCTTTTCGGATAGAACAGCCTCATAGTTTCACCCCGCGACAATAAGAAATATGGTTTATAAGACTTCTGTAGGTTTTTTTTAAGGGGAAATTAGATGCAGTCCGATCTTTTTCCTCTTTGATTTCCTCTTTTTCCTTTTTGATTGTTTATGAAGTGTAAAAGGAAAATCCCAGTACTTTATACAGTATTTATAGTCGAGAAAGCTTTGAAACACTTTGCTTTGTGTGGTAATTAGAGCTGTGCAAAGAAAAATTAATGAATAATAGAAATAATGCAATAAAATTTCATCATTCCTTTTTCATAAAGAGAAGAAAATTGTCTAGCAATGGATTCCATATTGCTTCAACTTATTTAATTTATAGAAATATTTTTATGTTTCTTTGATGAATTATTCAGCTCTTTCAGGTAAAATGCAAATGGGAACATCTGATTGTATATTCTAGTTACATGGACTTTGCTTCTCTTCGCTGACTAACTTAAGCAACTGATGAAGTCCACAAGTTTTAAGTCCAGATTTTACATAATTCTTGGTTAATTAAATAATTCAAGTTTTCTTTAAAAATACCCACCCAGTTTCTATGTCCTGTTCATAGCTGTTTAGAAAGACAAATTCAAATTCTGGCTACTTCATTGATTAGAATGCACCTGTAATAATTAACATGTCTATACAACCAGAATAATGTGGATCTGATTTAATTATAACCTAACTGAACGTTGAGAAGTAGAAACTTTCTACAATATAGAAATATGTGCTGCTTCTCCCATAATACATATTCTGATTTTGGAAGATGAAATGGAAAAGTATGACTTTCTTGAATCTGGTATTCTGGAATCTGCTTTCTATGGAACTCTCAGAATGAAAATTAGGATACATATATTTGTTTATAATATAGTATTTTCCAAATGGCTGAGATGATTCTTCCTAAAGCAACAGATTGTTATATTTCTCAGTCATGGTACTTATTCAAGTATCTCAGTATATCATTGAGTCCCATTTCCAGACATGATTAATAGTTGAAGCTTAAAGACTTATATTATCATTTTATCTTAACATGCAGATACAAGGCTGAGGTCTTGAACTGACTGTTAGGAATTTCAAGCAGTGAAGGATTACATAGTCTGTTGACTGCTCCTGATACCTGAGAGGCTTTTGGTAAGTGACTGAGTGAATGAGTTTTCTCATTAAATATAACAAGCAGTAAGTGTTGGGAATGAATCAGGTAAAAATAGTTTTGCTATTCCACTTCAACTAATCACTTTCCTGACAAACTCTTTGAGTAAAATGTTGAAAGCTATTGCTATAGCTCCAGTGAAAAGGTATCAAAGGAATGTTCACTTGAGTGCTGGACGTCAATCCCACTGTGAATATTAGCTTATAAAATGTTTTCCCCTTGTCAAGTGTATCATACATCTCATTTCTCTAAAATCACTTTTGAGAGTAATGGGATGAAAAGTCACTTTGACCAGCATGAAGTTGCTGCAAAAGCAAAGACATACCAAGCTTATTGGGGTTTTATGTGTTCTGGGACTTCTCCATATAATCAAAAGCATTTTAATTAATAATGGATCTCAGTTCTGCTCATTTTCTTACTCTGTTTTCAGTCTATTAAGTTATTCCTATATCCTACATTCCTTCCCGCCATCCCCTGCAACAGAAAGGTTAGCAACAGAAAGAAGTAACCTCCTTTAATTTCCTTCACCAGTATCTCTGGGAATGATGCAGACTACTGTAATGCTGTTGTATTTGTTGGTTTCATCCTTCCTTATTGCAGACTGAAGAACTGTAGGGTTTCCTCACGTTTCTTAATTTGTCTCATTTACTATTGTAACTATTTACATGTTTTCCAGTCAGTTTATAGCTCCTTCTGGTTATAATTTCATTTTTTTAAAAAAGCAAAAGGTTTAAGCGGTATATTTCTGTATGGCTGTGGAACCTCTGTCAGAACTAGTTTATTCAGTAAATGAGAATAAATACAAATTTGTATCATACTTGATACAGTCATGCTTTCTGTCATTTTCTTCACCATAGTTGCTTATGCTTGAGATGTAACATAAATTTAGCATGCAGAGAATTCTTTGCAGTATTGTGAATTCTTCTGTCATCAACACTGTCTTAACTTAAAAAGTGTATATAACAGTCCTTTGGCATAAAATACAACTTCACTACCAATTAGAGGTAAAATATTATAAGCAACAATATTGTCAGGAATTTCACCAAAAAAGTATGCTCAGGTCAATACTGCTTTTGTAAAGTTTGTTCCATTTGCAGATTTCATTTTGGAATTGTTGCAATTGATCTGCAGCTTCCACTTGCACAGGGAAGGTCTAGGTTTTTTTAGCACAAGGTACTAGACAGGAACTATGAGCAGTCAATATCCTGTACTTGAGCTCATGAAGTCTTTAGATTACTTCATTATTGATTTGAGTCGATTATTTTGTTAATGTCAAACTATGTACACTGGCTGTTCTTGTTTGTGCACTTGTGGATGTGCTGCAGAGTGAAGGTCTCCCAGGGAAGTCTGTGATAGGGGTGCAAATATTCATTCAATAATTGTGGTGAAACCACTACATTTCAGTACTGAATTGTACTGTACTGTCATTCAGTACTTAGTTCCTTTCTAAGGGCACAATGGAACCCACTTAAACATTTCTTTAAGAGCTAAGTAGCTCTTCTACACAGCTTGCATAAACTGATGTCCATTAAATGTAAAGGGAAAAGAAATGTAGATCATCAGAAGTGAGATGCTGTGTATAACTTTGATTCTACTACCCACATGCTACTGGCAGTACAGATGAGAAAACATCTGCTCTTAGTGTGTGCCAACACAGGTACCTCTGTGTTTTGGAAAAAAACCCAGAACACTAGGGAGAGAGCTGTGACTGTGATTCACATTTCTTTAGTTGCTCCTGTTTTCTTGCGTTTTTTTATATATTTGTCAGACATCCTGAAGAACTTTCTGTTACCAAGTAAGAATTATTTAGTCTTCTAAACTAAGGTGAACTGAAAAAACTACAAAAAAATGGATAAAGAATTAATTCATAGAACTGTAAGTCTTATTATACATGTTTTTAATAAGCCTCTAAACAATGTGAGTATGGAACAGCAAATGTTACACTAACAAAAAGGTAAAAGGCTGGAGGAAAATTAGTGTAGTATCTCAAATCTGTAGATTGCTTTTATTTAATATTATAAAATATAACCTTGGCGTGAAAATGTAGAAACTTTCTGATAACAGATTGGAATCATAGTTATGCAAAGGATAATCAAAGTATTATGAAGCAGAAAATAATGACCGATATATTGAAATAGTGAAGTTTTACAGGATGAAGTATGGAGTCAGACAGTTAGAGACTAATAAAGTGGGTTTTTTTAGAAAGTGGAAGATCATTGTTTGAAATAACAGCGATCAAATTCCCATGTGGAATCTCTTTCTCTACTAATTGTCATGTGGCCATGAAAAAAAGCAGTGAAGTCCAGTAATCAAGGTAGTTCCAGCTCACATAGGGAAATATTTGTGTTACTGCAACCCTTATGAGACTTCATCAAGAGTACCATTTACAATTTTAAAATTCAGTGGTCAAGCAAAAAGGACACAAACAAAAAGAGTTTCAAAGACAATCTGTAGGATGTAATACAAATTAAAGAGACTGTGAAATAAGGTATCTCAATGGCTTTGCATTATTTATTTTAACAAAATGAATCCAACTAGATGAACTATTTTGTCTATAAACATACAGGGAAACTAACAGTGTTAAAACTACTGAAGTTAATTGAAGATCTTCAAGCAAGAATGAAGAGACCATGAGTATGAATAGACTTAAAACCAGAAGAGACTTGCTTGCCATCAAGAAGTAAGGTTCTTGAATGGCCTCAAAATACAAAAATATGCACCACTAGTTCTGTTACAGAACCTGGTAAAGTTATGAGAGTTAACAGGATTGGTGATTATAGTAGTAAGGGTATATATGTGATAACCTAGTCTTTTCACTGTAATCATAACTTTATTTTAAATATTGTCAAATTTCTGTTCACGATAATCTCTTTAGAGTTGAGTAGCTACACTTTACAAATGCAGTCTTCCCTCTGTGTGTGGGAGAGTATCATGGTTTGGTGATACAATAGTAAAAGGTTACCACCTGTCATTCATATTTCATTTTTTCTTCCAGTTGACATGACCCATAATGTTTAAAATCTTTGAAATGCCTAGTGTGTTCTATATTCTAGTAAAACATGGTCATAAGAAGACAATGCTACTTCATTTTACACTTGATTCTCCTGAAAGTCTTTGATTCTCTTGAATCTGAAGTCAGTGACTTAGAAAGGAGTAATTAAGGTTGCCTAATACAGACTGCTGGGGTGGTACTTGAATTAGTCGGTGTATCTCCTTAGGCCTACTAGCCTTAGAAACTTACTTTTGGACTATGGGGCTTTCCCTCTGCACATCAGCTCTTTTCCCCTTGAAATCTCTTCCAACTAGGATATAATCAGTGATTTGAACATCAGCCAGACCACCTCATCAGATTTCAGCAATAACGGATAGATGAAATGTGTACTCATAAATTAACAATTTATAATTGCTGTAATTTATTACTAAGGTTCCTGGAAATGAGCTCTTATTTGAATATGGTTCTTCCAACTAGTATCTTGCACTTTTAAAAATAAAGCTGCAATATTTAACTTCTCCTCCATGCTTTCATGGAGGAATTAATTACTGATAAACTTCAAAATCCTAATTGGTCAAGGGCCCAAGATATCTAGGCACATAGCTATGCAAATTAAATTGAATTATGAAAAACAAAGATCATAGAGTGATTTTCATGAATTACTTTTAGAGTTCCCTCTCCTCTCAGCTCTGCTAGAGCTCAGCTATAGGAAGACTTCAGCACATGGTCTGAGGGATCAGGAAACCTGGTTGCGTCTTCCATCCAGAATAAAGAATTTACACTGTTGAAAGGCATAACTTAGTTAGACCAAGAAGTACTATTACAGACGTCCACTAAAGAGAGAAATGCTATTCAAAATAGTATTTTGTATCAGTTTCCACAAAATTTCTTTCATACTTCTATATTTTCACAAATTTTCCTTTTAGTCCTTGTAGTGGACAGCCAAATGAGTGAAGAGAAGCACCTGTTAATATTTGAACAACTTGTTGGGATTTGCTTTGCTTTCTCAATAATGATATACCTGAATGTCTTTCTCTACTCAGTTTGTATGTTATCATCACTGTGCTTTGTCTATCCACTCACATTTGACTATCCACTCACATTCCATCTCTTTCAAATTCTCATACTATTTTCAGTTTTCACAGCCAAGTTTATACTTAATCTGGGTTTCTGGACCTTAAGTAAGTTTTATAATTAACAAGACTGTCAAAAATAACTTCTGAAATTTTCTTTTCCATTAGAAAAATTTCAGTTGCGTTCTGCAAGATGTCTTCATTCAATCTTCAAGGTTACAGTATCTTCAGCATTAATCAATAGGTGCTTGACTCCTGGATGAAGGTTAAAATGCTTTTTTTCTCACCGTCAGCTCTGGCAGAAATAACCTGTTCTTTTGGCAATTCTATTACGTAAAACTGGCCTGGATTTTTAAAAGTAATTAGTCAACAGATAGCTCTCTAGGAGTGTGTCATTCTTTATTAAGTGAACAGTGAAATTTCAGCATCTTTTTTTGGACACAGATATTAGGCGATCTGAAATTCCTATGAATTTGTAGTTCTAGAACAAGAACTATATAGAAATATTTTTCCTTCCAGTTTGTATTTTGTGTTCTATTGGAAGCATTGAATTTCATCTACCACTTGGTATGCACAGATCTTGCTTTCCCCATTCAACTGTCATTATCTCCATCCACAAGTTTTCTCACTTCCCTCTTGTTTTCCCCGACCCTGCAGGACAGAGGGGTGGTGAGCAGTGGTTGACTGTCAGCCAGGGTCAACCCACCACCCCTCAAAAAATTGACCTCTTTTTTGAACCTTACTTTCTTCCTTTTTCCTGTTTTTTTTTTTTCTTTTTTTCCCCAAATCTATTTTAGGAAATAAATATCTAAGAAATAAAAAGGCAATATTACTCTTCTGGGAAATTTACATTAAAAAAAAATGGTCAACCTGCTTTTCAAAGTCAGTTGACTTGGAATAAAAATAAGGCAGATTATTTCATTATCTTCCCGTTTGGCACATCACAGTGATTCAATACTTAAACTCCTTGCTTTACATTTAAGGAAGTCCCCAAAATCATGTCATTTCTATATACTGGCAGATTTTAGCAGAAGTGTTGAAACCATGTAAGAGATTTCAGGAAAGTTGCCTTCATAGAATGGATAAAAAGGAAACATTACTTACTTTAACCTTCATGAACCTAGTGAGAGGTTTGTATCTGTTTTTCAATTTGTCTGTTTTTTTTTTTTTTCATTTTTTCCCCCGAGTGAATGTACTCTTATCCCTACATAGTAAGTAGACTAGAAAGAGATTTCAGTCAAGGCAGATAATGATAATGACTCTTTAGAAAAGTAATTGTTTATCTTTCAACCCAGTGAGTTAAAGAGAGACAAAAAGTTAGCTGTGTGGAACACTGCATAGGGGATCATGAATGCAGAAGTAAAAGGAAAAGATACAGTGGTTTGTTTCAGAACATTCTGTATGATGAGGTGGTGCCACCAGTCACTGGAAAGAGAGCTGGCATAGATTAGAAATGCAGGAGAAGCAGAGAGTTTAAAGATAAATGTATTATGTGCTAAATAACATTCGTTTAAACTCTCTTGCTAAAGGAAAGAACAGATAGTATGACTTTTGAGTTAAAATTGCTCAGAGTATTTAAACAGCTGTTTTTTAGTCTTTTTGGGAGACTCCAAAAAGACTAAGGTAGAGATTAAGTCTACCAGAAAAGAGGAGATGATATATAATAAAACTACAGATGGATAGAAAAAGAGTTTAAACATTTTAACAGATGAAACAGTTCAACATAAATGTAGAATAATGATGACTTTGATGGGTTTTAAACACAAGGCCATGTTCATAATAAATTATAAGCTATAAAAAAGGAATTCTGCAGTCAAAAGACAAGCCTGTTTGTATCATTAATGAATGATAAGCACCAGAAACACAAACTCCAAATCTCAGTATGAAGAATAATGATAACTTTAAGTCCACTACACAAGCATCCCCATGCTTCATAAAATATGTAGAATTAAAATGATAAAGAATTTTATTTTAAATCCCACAAGAGAAGCCTTTGTGTGATTAAAATTTAGTGGCTTGCTGTAATAACTTTTAAATGAAAGAATGAAACTACTTAAAACTGAGAAACATGTAGATTATATGCTTAATTAAAACAAATCAGAGTGAAAAGGAATTCAACATTAATTTATTTTAGAGTGCACTTATCGACACTTCATGAATAATGGATTATTATTTCAGTGAATCATGTCATATATTACACATCTTATACGTAGTATATTCTCTTACTATATGTTAAGACAGGATTCCAGCATTTTGTGCCCCAGTATCCGTTCCAACAGACACAAAGAGCTATTGGGGGCAGCTATCAAAAAACCGCTTTACATTTGCTAAAAAGTCCTTTTCCCCAAAGAAAATCTTTTTCAAAGATATTTCTTTGAATCAGATATTAGCATGAAACTCAGTTTGCAAGGAACAGTGTATGCTCTGAGAGCAGTCTGTGTTGCGTCTGAAGGACTCACAAAGGGCAGAGGATTCAACATCAGTTTGTGGGAAAGAAATGTAGAAGGATCCTCTAAAGAAATAAAGTTGAATACTATTCCTAATCTGGAGAGGATAGAGTAACAATAAGGAATAATGCTAAATTAATAGGAAAGATAACCATAATTTGCATATGATAATCTAATTTACACAGTGTCTGTTTAAAATGACAGGAGAAAGTGAGGGTGACATGCATGTGGACTCTGCAGACTCACCATTCCCTCCTGCTCTTGCTTTACGTCATGTTTGCCTGTACTCCCACAGCAGCCCAACAGTCAATCCAGACTTTCCTCACACCTGACAGTTTTCAAGGCGGTATCATTGGACTAGTTACTTTAGAAGAGGTTCTTTTCCAACGGCAAAGCCGTAAAATGTTGTACTGGTTTATTCTGCTAGAAAACGTGGCTGAATTTGCGTGGCGCCAAATGTAGAATCGTTGCCCTTTTATGAAACTGGAGTGAAGAGATATGAACAATAAAGACGGTGTTCAGAAGCACAGCCAAAGTCAAGCTTTGGGAAACATTTTATAGAGAGGTTCTGAAACACCTATTCAAAAGATTTCTCTGAATGGTTTTAAGAAAAGTTTTACCAAATACCTTTAGGGAATAATTTAGATAGAGCTTTGAGAGAGAAGTAGCAGTAGGTAAGTTTGTGATGTTCCTTACTGACCGTGATTTCATGGAGGTGATAATACAGGCAGTTATTCCCTTATTTTCTTTTTCAAAATATCTGATTATATGTCTAATTTTGTGAAATTTTTGTGATAACCTCTCATCTGAATAATTTGTATCTAGGTATGTGAAAGAGTGAAGGCTTAAGATTTTTTTAGGGTCTTTCCTGAGAGAAGATGAATGTTTTTCTTCTGTATTAGATAATTAGGCTTGTTTTCTTCATAATCAAAGAGAAAATTTGCTGGGAGGCAAAGGGTGGTGATTTTAGTTAGAATTCTATTGTAAACACAAATATTAGGGGTTTTTTTTTGTGGAGGGGATAAAATCAGAAGTCAAGACACTATGGCCTCTTTTGATGGCTCTAATAATTTTTTTATAACGATTTCTCACCCTCTTTTTTTTTTTTTAAAAAAAGAAGACTGTTTTTGTCCCTCAAAAAAGAAGCATGAAGCTCTCAGTCTATTTTAGCATGCTTTGATATATATTATTCTAAGAGTGCCTGTAATTTTTGTTGGTATGAAATTAAACAGGAGTCACTTGGAACTATATATACTTTCTGATCACTGAACCGTGTTACTCTAACGGACTTCGGCCTCACTGATGTTTGGAAATTGTTTTTAATCAATTTTAAGCACTTTATACCTTTAATATTTGAACTTGACCAGCTGAGTCAGGATTATTGCCAGCTCTTTGTCACTGATGTCACTTGAGGCTTTTACTTACCCACTGGTGCCATTTTCTTTCTCGCGTTATTGTGCCTTTCAGGACTTCCAGCCGTGGCTTCGTCCTTGCAAACTGCTGTTTGGAAAATACAAATATGAAAAATGCAAACATCCAGTTCCAGATTATTCTACCTTTCTTATGAGGAGGATTAGCTTCCTCAAGAGGTGCTTCATTTTTCAGAATCACTAGTAAGCAAAAGTGTTCTGAAGATCATAATGTCAGCACTCTACGTGCTTTGACCCTGTAGAGTTCAGAAACTTTGCTATTGATTTGAAGGGGAAAGAGTGGAAGAGGCACTGTTTGGGCTGACACTGATCAGCTGTTAAACTTGCTAGAGATTTGAAATCTTCTTGGAGAAGAATATCAGAACTGAATGTGAATAGACTTGATCTAGATCAGACTCTTAGAAATATTTAATGTTTTATTTGGTTTAGAACAGCCAGGTGTGTGGTATTTATGGTTTGTCTGCAAGGCTGCTTTAGGATGCCAATGTATCTCGCTTCTTCAGTACACCAGGACTTGTTGTTTCTCTGCGCTTGTATCTTATGCTATCACCTAGGAAGGAAGTCCTAAGAGAGATCCAGTTTTCCATGCCTATGTCCCTGTTTAAGTGGCAAACGTGTCTCGAAATCTCAGACAAACTGAAACCTGCAACTGATTCATGTACATTCTCAAACAGTCCAATATGTTTCAAGCCACAGGTTCAGTAGAGAAAAATATGTGACAAACGTTGGCTTCATCTTCCCTGAGCAGAAAGGAGTTCAGAGTTACAGTTAGAAGACCTTTGTTTCACGCTCTCTGAATTTCCATGTTGAGCCATCAATATTTTGGTAGATAATGATGACATCATAGGTGAAAGTCTCTTCTTGACTTATGCTGATGATAAAGTGATAACTGCTGATAACATGCTGATGATAGGGGCATAATTAACACGATGGCACCCTAGTCTTTTATCGCAGATTTAGTTTTCCTAGGTCCTGTGCTGTCCTATGACAAGGTTCTTCCTCTCTTGGTTGAAACAGTCCCCAACATATTGTGTTTCAATATCCTTTACGTAGAATATTATAAAAGATTTGCTTTCTGAGTTACGTTAACTTTTACCTTCAACAAGGAGTTCTTCAAATAACTGGTGCCTTATCTGGTTTCTTTTTAAGTCACCAGCATGTTGAAGCTGCAAACTCTGATTGATAAGGCTAAAATTCATTCAGATATCTACCTTCAGAATCTCTGGAAATATACTTGACATCAACTCTATTATTTACCATGAGCCTACTTCCAGGCTAAGCAGATGTTAGAAATTTCTGACTAATAGCATTTTTTTTGACAGAGAATGATGACTTTAAACAAACAAAATACCCCACAACAGGTGAAGGTTAGTTTAAGGCATTTCTTAAATTTACAGGAATAATCTATTTTAAAATTTTTTAGTTATCTGAACACTTTTTTTTAAGGTACGTATTTTCAGGATTTTTCTTTTTTTGTTTGGAATAAAACAATACATAACAGTTTAATTTTTATGATACCAGAAAGCTGTAGCTGACGTAGTGTATAAATTAACAACATAAAAAGTATTATACAAAAAATATTAAAAGTATAATAGATAACACAAAATATTGGATACATAAAACCAGTGCACATTATAGCCACAATATGCATTAATAGTCTATGGGAACCTTTAGAATATACTTTTTACCTGCATGCATAACAAGGAATATACTACTCATTTTTATCCTTCTCTCCAAGAGCTCATTTGTAACAGTTAAATAGAAAAGCAAGACTTTTTTTTTTAAAAAAAGGGTTACACAAATCTAATTGAAACTTTTAATTAGTCTTATGTTATTTTTAGACTGTCTCAAGGCTTCATAATTGAGCCTTTACAGTTGTACAAACAAATAGAAGACCGGTAAGAACCTGAAATTCATGATGTTTGCTAATGAAGTCAGCCTGGAAACCTCTTCATTGAATATTGCAATTTGATTGCCATCATATTCTGATTGGACCCTTGATTTGCATTTTAATGAGCACATAGTATTTGAAATGCAAAACAGGGTGTTATCAGGGGTATTTCACTAGAACTGACAAGATTAAAATGAAAAACATCTCATGTTCTGTTTTATAAAAATATTAAAAAAGGAAGTGCCAGCACATTTTAATTTATTAGAATCAGCTTACAATAACTGACATTAATTAATTAGTTTTAAATTACAAGAAATTCCTGTGAAAAAACATTTATTAATCTCATTATAGAGAAATGTATTCATTAAGCTTATTGTTTTTACAGTGGACATCCAAATGGCTATCTAGACTTTTTCATTCTCTTTGGCCTTGAAATATTTATTTTTATTACGCAGAAGAAATATTACAGGAAGAGAAATAAATTTCTTAAATAATTCTTTCTGTAGGTAGATATGAAATGCTTGCTCCAGTTTCAGAAGTTCATCAGTTTCATCAATATTATATTGAATTTCTTGGTTATTGTTTATTTTCTCATTTTTTTAATTACTATTTAATTTATTTAAATATTATTTAATTCCTAATTTACTTTATTAAGGGATTTTCTTAAAGAGTATTCTGATCTTTACTATAGTTTAGTGGTAGTACATTTTGCAGTAGAGAAATAATTTGCCTTCTTACTTCTAAATTTATTCACCAACATATCGAAGCATGGAATTAATTGCTTTTTGTCCCCTTGCCTATTAATTCTTTAACTGGCTAGAGTACCTACAAGGAAAGGCTGGTAGATAAATATTCTGCTGGAGTAAATACAGAAAACTGGTGAATTGATTGAAGTTTTCCTCTATTGAAATAAATTAAAAAAAAAGAATCAAACACACAAAATCACACACAAAGCTAGGAGAAGTGAGAGTTCTTTTTAGCATGGCTGTAGGAAGCTGGCATGGGCTAGGGTCATTAAGCCAAACACTTGTAAATGAGCAAATTATTTGCTCTTATAAATGGCTGAAACTCTACTGCAGTTAGTGAAGCTGTCCTGTACTGGACTTAATCCAAGCTGTAACAATAAAAAAAATTGGCTCTGAAGTGCTTGTGTATTTTGCAATGCTCCTGAGAATGAGAAGAGAGGTATAGATGACAGGAGGAAAGGCTATTTGCACGCAAAAAAATATTGCTGTTGTTGTAGTTTGCTACTATTTCCTGTTTCACGTCTTGTTTTAAACACAGTGCAAGTAAGTGTTTGTGTAACTGCCAAAAATTTGTGGAAACCTGTTATGGTTTTCTTTTCTGTATGCGTATTTTGCATGGTTTTAACTGATTGCTTATGGGACAGTATTGTCTGTCCTGCTGTATAAAGGACTTTGTCTAAATCTGCCCAGGCTCTCGACCCTACTGACAGGGTAACCACTACTGATCAGCATTTTATGGAACATGCTTCACTTTTCAGTTCCTTGAAATAATCAGTTATTAGACTGATGCATTCTTCTTTGTTGAAAACCTTTGCCCCTCAGTAATCACATTTTCATTATTTTCATCGTGCATATTTTATGGATATCTAGACAATACTACTTAATGTATGATCCACTTTGGTAAAGCAGGCTCTCATGCTTGTTTCTTGAATTTTTTAATGTGTCATTCATTTGAGATATTTCTCTTTCTTTCCTAAAACTTGTGATGGATTTAGCTATTTCTTTTTTAAACTTTATAATTGCAAGCCAGTTGGAAAGAGTTGATAGGTAGCATTTCTTTTCAGGAATTAAGAACAACTGAACTTTTCTCTGTTTCTCTCTGCAGTAGTTTTTGTTCCGTGTTAAAGTATTGAGGATGTTGATAAACATACCCATTCAGTAGCTGATCTAAGGATTTGGAGAGCCACAGCAGGAAAAAGCTAAGGCTGTGAATAGACTGCTATCTGAATGGTACATCGTATCCATAGATAAGCAGTTGAGTTTAGCTTTATTTTCATTTTATTATTCTGGAAAGAAAATCTCTGGTGACAAGGTACTGTAATTCACCAAGCCGGTCGATGACCTTTTCTTCTTTCCTGCGTGGTTCAATTGCATCCCTTCTCAAAAATGATAAAAACAAATCAGCAATAGTTGTAAAAGGTTCCAGGTCCATTTATGTAGTTATGTCAGGTCTGGTGATCTTGCTTTCAGCTCATTCCGCATCAGAAAGCTTACATGAAACAGAAGCCAGTTCTTGAGAGTGGGAGCACTCAAATGAAACTTCGCATTATCCACAGAGACTCTGATGCAACTTTAACTTTCTTTTATAAACAAGTAGCAATCATTAATTTGTGGTTGACACAATGACAATGCATACAATCAGAGATTACACTCGAAGTTCCTAGTGTGACAGGTAGCCTAATAACGCAAGGTATTTGACTCCAATTAAAGCTGTCAGCTTCACCAGGGCTGAGAATTAGCAAAAAGATCCTGAAAGCCTCCAAGTTTTATTTGCCATTAAATCCTTATGTTCACTCTGCATTGCAAACTAAATTTGCCCATGAGGTGCAAAATGGAAAGTAAACTGCAGAACAAGAGAAAAAAAGAACAATGTCTCAGAGTTGACAAGTAATTGAAACTTGACCAGTGCAGAAAGAAAAGCTCCTCCTCATGTATGGAGTAGCATTCAGGAGATAAATGCCATTGTATTTCTGATTTTTTTTCCCTAAATGTGATGTTTTTAATCAATCATTATATAAGACAAGTCTGAACAGCGGGCTGTGTTAGAATGATTAAGAAAGGAAAGGATGAAGATATCATCTAGAGAGCTTTACTGGATATCTTCTACTTATAAAAGCTATGCAAGACTTTGAAACAGCTTGGTGGGGAAGAAGGGCATTTTTAGGCACATAAGGAATTGCAGCTAACAATAATCAGGATTGAACAGTGAAGACAACAATTTTCAAGGACTTCTGGGGGACTTATGCACTGATGTTCCACTGGCTTTCAGGGGAAACTAACTACCCAAGTGACTTACCCCAGAATTCATCTCCCTGAGTTCAGGCTCCTGAAATGTAGGTGTGTAGTAGTATACAAAGGGACTCTCTCGGTATCTTTCACAGTCAAGCGAGACAAATAAACCCCAGTAAAGAGGCTTTGTCACCCCTTTTATCTTCAGGTGAATTGCCCTATATAGATTCTCATTTCTTGCAACAGGTCACAGAGGGTGCAAACAAAATTTCAGTAGCTACTTAGTTTTCAATGGCTAAAGCTGGCTGAAATACATCCTCCTGCAAAAGCGTTTGGGAAGCATTAATGTGTAAGTTGGATTTTGTTTTGGGGGAGGAGGAAGATAAGTAGTCTTGAGGTAGATCCACCAGCAACCAATAACCCCGAAAGGGCTTTGCATGTAAAGCTCAATTTTGCTGAGAAAATAACAGTAAAAAAAATGTTATACAACAGAGAATATTTGGCATGTTGCAAATATCTCTTGTTCGTCTGCTGTTTCCTTGCCCAGAGGACTTCTTTTAAGTTCGACCTTACTCCAGCAATCTTTCCATCACTTTCTTTGTTGCAATAGTTTGGTAGAGTCCCCTCCAGGTCACAGGTAAAAAAATTTCTGTCACTCACTTTTGAAAGGAAAATATTATTTAAATTTCTTCTGAATGACTGATAGATCTGTTTTAAATATAACAGTGCTTGGTACAAGATAAGATAATCACTGTTTTTAAAAGCATCTCCAGAATGTTATCTCTTTGTCCCTGGAATAAGCACAGCTTTCGTGGATCTTCACTGTTTCAGGTAAGAGGTATAAAAGTGTATCTTGTTCTCTATTTTGATGTTTCTGAGAGTTACTGCAATTCAACAGGCAGAAAAATGAAAATTTGTGAGAAGATGATGCTCCATTAAAACGTGGGTTTAGACTGATTCAGTAGAACCTTGCAACCAAACAAAAATATGATGAAAAGTAGGAAGCCACGAACACTGAATGTGACTTTTGAGGCTATATGCAACCAGGATGGTGATGAGTAGACTAGGAGCTTCCATGCGATTAGGAGTGCTGCTGAAACAAAGGATGACCCTTTAACACTTTTCCACGTAGGAACTCTGAAATAATCCTTGTAAAGTCACCCCTAATTATCCTGTGTCCTTTGTCTATAGTATTTAAATTAAATTTGACTTTAGGAATTTCAACTCCTTGTTTAAGGACAGTGCTTTTGTGCCTGTGAAATTATCCTCTAACTTCCCTTGATATTTGGAGATGTTCCCATCTTTATCACGTATTTGTTGAATAGATTTTCATAAACAATTATGATATGCCAATCAGAAACCATGGCACTACTCACAAGTTCTTTTGCACAAATATGACACAATTTGCCATATTTTTATAGATGAAATTCCATACATACAATTTTGTATATTTAAAGATGCTTATTTTGTTCATGCATTGAGCACTGTCCAACACAGACAACATTTTTTACAAATCTATCATCTTCTCTTTGGTTACAGAATTTTCCGTGAACATTACCACATATTTTACCATTTTTATGTTAACCTCATTCATAATTTGCAAGTATTTACTAAACATTTTTTATTAAAATAATTAAAGAACAATGATTCTTTTCATTTTTCTCCTTTTAACACGTAATTATTCATGGTGTTTAGTTAGGATCTTAAGTTGCATGAGATTTTTTCTTATTATTTACAGGGTGATGTAAATGCTTAACATCTATTGTGAAAAAAAAATGCCAGGAGACATACAAAGACAAAAATTCTTGTATGAATAAGAACATATGCTTGAATTGTGATTTTTATTGGGATCCATTAAAAGTTTTGTAAGTTTCATAAGCTGTTGTTTCAATCTCACAATTAGGTGAACCCTTAGTAACAGAAGCCCAATATTTTCACTGGAAAAGTGCATGTCACTTTGTATAATAATTATATAATCAATGTAATAAATGTATGTGTACCAGGCCCTGGCACAAAGAAAAATCTTTCAAAAGAGATGTCATTTTCAGTGCTGTGTTTGTTGCTTGTCTATCCCAGTCACAGCCTAACCCCTGTGCCCGAGGGAGACATCTTCCCTTATGACTTGGCACCAAGTGAACTTAACATATGGACAGAAGGGTAAGAAGCCAACAGCCACATCTATGTATGTTTAGGGCGTTTGCTGATGAAAGGGTTCTCAGGCAGGAATTTTCAAACAGCTGTCAATCCTAAAGCTATAAACCCCATGTTTAAACCGATACCATGCTACTAATTCAGCTTTGAGATACTGCCGCTTCAAAAAATGGCAACTTCCAAGCTATGCCAGGAAAGCTTTTATTTTGTATTTTTGTTCTGTCACGCATATAAGCTGCAACAAGGAAACATACGCAAGACTTGAGTCTTTGAGCACGAGTCGTCTGTTTGCCCCTGTGAAAATATCCCTTACTAAACACAACTGAAAGCTGAAGCTGCTGGGACACATTTGGAAAACAGGCCAAGTAGAATGGTGTCATTTTGCCACGAATAGATGTTTTGATGCAGCAGACAAAGGCAGTTTAAATCTCAGTGTCCACAGAGGACATGAGCCCTTCTGAACTGTCACATTCAGACAGGGTCAAGAGAGACAAAATGAACTGATTATTTCAAATTTCTTGAAGATTCTGCAGAAAATCCAGTTATTACTCCCAAATCCTTTTTGTCTTTAGAGTCAGAGGATCACGTACTGAGCCTGATTGTTTCTGTCAAGAAGAGCAGGACTTTTGTATTATCTTTAAACATCTGTGATAAATATTTGATCTGTGACATTCTATTTCTGGGGAATATTGCCAAGAGGGATGCTAACAAGAAAACTTTTCGATTGTAATCAGAGTGCTGCTAAGTTGTAAGAGCGCTGCTTTTGGAAGCTGTAGAGGATGCCTGTGCATTTCAGAGCAGAACACAATCTCCAAGGAAGGGAATAGAATCATGTGGACAGAGAATATTGTGGGTTTTGTATCCTATGGCTTATCATATCCTTGGTTCCAGTGCTCTGTAGCAGTGTTCTAGCCACCTGTCCTCTCTCTACTCTGATACGGTCACTTACAAAATATCGCAATAATTTTTTTAGTGTACAATGTTTAATAAGTGTATTAAGATTGCTATTTTTATGGAATATTTGTCATAACACTTTTTATCCATGGGGTACACTGAGAAGTATATATGGGCCACCATCTATAATGGCCCATTTATAATCTATAGGATAATACAATAAAATTAAATCATCATTGAGTGATACTAAGCTTTCAATATAGAATATTTTAATGAAAATTTAAGAACCTTTGATAACCTGGAAAAAATATTTTTAGTGCTGAATGTGTATTTTATTATTTACTTTGAGTTCTGAGCAATTTTACAAATGTCTTTTTACATTGCTTTGAATTTCGTTGGAAATCTTTTGTGAAATATCAAGTTTCTGCTTGTGATGTAGTTACTGGAGACAAAATTTAAAATGCTGTTTCTTTGGTTTTTTTCTCAGTGGCTTCCTTATACTTCACTATGTTTACTACACAGCGGCTACCTGCAAATACAGTCAGCCACTGGATTTAATTATACATCAGCCTATATGAGAGAGCTGTTGGAATCCTTAAAGTCATCCAAATTTCCTTTCAACATTCTAGACAATTAGGAGGACAGGCAGTGCTGAAAATGAGCAAACTAGTCCACCAATATGCTCTGCTGCTGCTCTGCATGGTGCTCTGCTGTGTGCTACCAGCCTGGGTCTGCTCTTCCTAAATTCTCCATGAATGTTTTGAGCTTGAGCTATGGCTCGTCTATAAGACAACAGTATGGTTGGACAAAAGCTGAGCACTGCCCCGGCAAGCATAAGCCCGCTCACCAACGTGCTCTTATCTCTGTTGTATGGATCTACATTGAAGAAAAGGATAAAAACAATGAGAAATGAGCACCTGACCTAGTGCATAAGCTTTATTGAGAAGGTTTCATAAGAAGGAAATAGCCTTAATTTCTCTTATCTAAAGAAAATAGAGTCTGATAAAAATAGGGGCAGCAGAACTAGTAAATGAAGAACGCAGGTGATAATATCTTAACACAGTTTTAAAAGAGAAATATCCTATCTCTAGAAAACTCATTAGGATACATAATACCTTTTCTCACTAGGGATCATTTTGAGTACATTATATTGATAATGACTTATTTTTCACTCACTTAAAGATGTTTATTTTATGGTTCCTAATGGAAAGCAGCTTCCTTTTCCCGGAGTCTCCTGAGCATGGAAAGCAATAGCACAGGTTGTTCTATCTTACATTTTTGGCAAGTTGTTTAACTGCTTTTGCTGAATCACATTTTAAAAACTTGACAGTGACTTAAATGACCATGAATTTAAGCTTTACTCCTAACATACCGTAATGTCATAACTCTGTTCAGCAAGGCAGTGATGAGCAACTTTAAGCAGTGCAGTGCACTCTCTATGTGCATGTAAGTCCCTCATCCCTCCTTAATAAGCTTGCAGAGATATATATTGTACAAGACACAGCAAGCCAGGGGGAAAGCACCCCATTAATCTCCAGCAACTGGAGCAGTTTGTTTTGTAACGAAATTTTGTTCTGTCTTTCTAATACAAACTGGTGCCTGTTTCCTATTACTTTTTAGGTTCAGTTGAAGAGATCTTTGATAGAAAATTTCACTCTTTGCAGGTCATGCATTCTGCACACAAACACAACCCTGAAATACTTTTCCTGCAGAAAAATACTCAAGAAAGAAACAGTCTGCTCTAAGTTCATTCTTTGTTGGCTGCTTTTTGTGTATTTATCTTGACCAGTAAAGGACGGAAAATTTAGTTGTGCAGTATATGCATGAAACTCCTTGGTTTATTATTAACCCTGTTCCGTATTAATACTGATAGAGACAGAATACCCTAAGGCAATTCTTCTGGATTGCTTTTCATTCTTTCCAACCACAGTAATGTTGCTGATGGATAAAGCTGGTGTCCAGTAACAATAATAATTGGAATTATGGATCTGCTTTGGTTTTCAGTGTTTAGACAGGAGTATTTTGTGCATACTCTGAGTATATGAAGTAGTCTTTTCCCTTATCTACAAATAAATCAAAATCATATCTAATTACTTTGGATGATGGCTAAATGAAAGTCGTCATTTGAAAACTGAAGTGTAGGCCTGAATTCAATGCATCGTCCAGTTCGGTTCTGCAGGTACTTTTTAAAAAGATCCCCTTTACTTCATTAATTCGTTACATCACACCTCTCACCGGGAACCAGTTGCCTCCAGAAATTTTTTGTAGTAGAAGATGGAATTACTTTCTTACGTCCAGCTCCATCAGGCCAATGCTCAGGATCTACTTCTAAACATTTATTTGCCCATTGCAATGAACCCCACTAAGACTGTCTATAGACCTTTACCAACCAGAACTTTGCAGAAACTTTCTGCCAAATATGCTGTTTATCAATGCTTCATAATTGTATAATAATTAGTGTATAATAGCTGTTCAAGGAGCTGTTCTGTAAGGAGCTGACCTTGAAGAAAGTGATCATCCACATGTTGGAAGCAGAGTTTCTGACGCAAGGAGTGGTGCAGAGAGGTGAAAAACTGCAGCTGGTATGTTTTGGATGGTCTTGTGCTAGAAGTATGTAATATTTATAGAAAATCAAAAGCAAAATAGTACAAGGCAACCTCTCTTGTTAAAGTACAAAGAGCAGCAGAAACGTGCAGGGTTGGTAGGGAGTGTTTAAAATGTCGGGCATTTATTACGGGACAGGAGAGCTCAGTAAGTAATATGAATAGTTCTTAAATGAAGGAGAATTTGATTTGACTATAACCCTGAACCAGAGTATTTGTTGTTTGAAAGATCACTGATGCTATGGAGAATTTATAGAGAGGGTCAGAACTTCGCAAACTTCATAAAAATTCGGATAAATGTTTGTTTGAAAATTTCCTGACAGAATGCATCCCCTTTTACTGTTCATTTTTCTCCACCCTGAAATGGTTCTTATGTTCCAAGTTATACAAACCATATGATATAATCCAGTTTGTGTACTGCACAACATGAATAATACATTCTGAGCAATTTGTAAATAATCCACATCCAGAAAACTTTTCTTCTAAACAGTTCAGATGTTGAATTTCAAAGAAATTAGAAGGAAATCAGGATCAGTTGCAGCTCATTGACTGACCAAAACCACAACCATGATTGCAATTATTATTGTACTTTTGGATAATTAAGCATGTAAAAAATGGACAGACCCTACAAGATGAATGTACCTCTTAATACATCAAAAGTAACCAAATTCAGGATATTAATCATTAATAAATAAATACATAATTTATGGCATTATTTCACACTTAGAAGGATTAATTTAGAAATTACCCTTCAACTTTTAAAGGCTTGCACATACAAGCTTTTGGCGTGAAATGTCATGGAATTACGCTTATTCCATAGTGATAATTCTGGATTAATGTTTTCATTTTTGCAGAGCATAAATGCATCTAAATTCAAGTTAACTGAAGCTTTGCAGATGATTTACAATGGAACATTAGAAAAGCAGACTCAACTGTCATTCTGGATTAATTAAACCCTAATATAAAGAGAATTAATGTAGTGAATATCTGCAATTCTCATTTTGCTTGGAACTTCAAGCAAAAAAAATCATGAATATGAGACTTTTTTCTTTCAAATATTCTCCTCTAATCCTGTTTAGTTGCATTAGAATCCCATTAATTCCAGCAGAGGCGAGAATTCTGCTGCCGTGTAGGCATTTGCAGAAAAAATAGTGGTCAAACCACATCTGACATGTTAAAAACAGATTCCACACATCTTTAGATTTCTTGCACTGGGTGCTGGTAAACCAGAAATTGTACCTGGAGGCACTACAGCTAGGGCTGGTGATTGGGCTTGTGTAAAGTCATTGGCACTACATGATTGTTTAAGTTTTCATGCAGTGACCTGAGAACTGCTGTAGTAGTTGTTTTTATTTGTCATGTAGTCTGCACAGAAAAAAGAAGCCAGGATTATATTTAAATTACTGCAAGCAGCACTTTTTTTTTTTCTGTTTACTGAGAACTTTGGAATTACTTGAGAAGCCTTTTAATCCTAGTTGGCTACCCAGTAGAGGATCCTTGAGTTTGGTTTACATCATCACCATGACAAGATGCTGGCTCTAACCGAGAACTTCTACTGTTATTTCAACAGTAGAAATCAAGTCAGCCTAAAAGCATTGCAGATTTGTAAACCAATAACTTTGTCAAACACTTACAATGTAGTCATAGTATTTGCATATTCATTCACGCAACTAGGTGATTAAAAGGAAAACATTTGTTCACACTTCATTTACATTTATTAAACTGCTAGTGTAGTTACTCATCTAAGGAAAGGATATATTCAGAACAAATAAGTTTCATTTCAGAAATTAATTAGTAAAAGTAATTATGCTTATTCTTGTAAATTAATGAACTTCAAGCAAATCTGCATTAAAAAAATGTATATTTGTCTCTAAAAATACGTGTTTGGAAAGTATTAATAAATCATGACCTTGAGGCAGCAGGGCAAATTCAAATGGATTTATTGTGAATACAGGAAAAGTGAAATCTTGAATGACATGGGGCTTATTTGTTAGCTACTAGTCCAGAAAGATGTTTAAAATAACAGTCAGTGTAGTGAAACTTCTTCTGGAATGTCATGTGGAAACCTGGTTCTTCATATTTAAGAAGGGAATTTGGAATAAATGACAATAGAATGATCAAGGCAAGTATCTCACAGCCATTTAATACCAAAGGAGACTAAAATAATTCGGTTTGTTTCCCACATAGGAGGTATGGCTGCTTTTTATAAATATATTGGTTGTGTAGTCACCATGGAGGGAGAAGAAATGCTTAAGCAAAATGAAAAAGCAGGGACAAAACTAAATGCATATAAATTATATATGAAGAGAAAATATACTGTATCTACACTTGTGCAAGATGTCTTACGCTCCCTGCAGAATGGAATTTAAGTTCACAGATTGCTTTGACTACCTTAGATTTCCCCCTTACATTATTGGCTGTTGGCTTGACAAAGTAGAACAGCTCACAGTGTCTTGTGCTAAACTAAACTCTTCCTATGCTCAGTTTGTATAAATCCCATTTTGGAGAATGTAGATGTGCTCCTGGACTCTCTCCTTTGAGTATTCTCTGGTGCTTATGTGAGTCACCACTTCTGTGAATACATGATATTTTGGTAGATATGAGCCTGGGAATGACAACATTTACATCCCCAGAGGAAGATGCAGAAGCACTAACTTACAAGGAAGGCACTTAATGTACTGCTGTCAAAAAGGAACAAATCAGTGAGTCTTTTTCCAGAAATACAAATATAAGTTATCCACATACGCATCACTTCACTGTCAGACATTACTTGATCCTACAGTGGTATTACAGACAGTGGAATCTCAGAAGTGTTACTGGTATCAGCAAACTCCTTTATAATTCTGCATTTTATTATTTGCTACTTATATAGTTCTTAATATGTAAGACTGCGTTGTCCTTTCAGATGAGAACTGAATACTTAGTATAGGTGTTACATGTTGAGGGTCAATGGGAGAAGGGCTCTATATAATTCACTATTACATAAAGCCTCTAAATTGGCATATATAGGAGGAAAAAGCCTTGTGTATTAATTTTTTGTATCTTTTGATATCTCATACAGGTCAGATCGCCAGCCTATAGCTCACTGGTCTTCCATCAGCTCGGTTTGCTGGCCTTTCACAATGTAAAGACAGATTTACCTGCAGAAGACTGTTCAACTGCTGCGTGGCACAGCTGTATGGAACAGCAGGGGGTGGTGGTGAGTTTAAGTGAACACAGGAGATGCAGCCTAGAGTTGGAGCTCTGTGGGAGTTTGTTTATTGCTTTGCTTAGAATTGAAATAATTTGGTGAATTGCGCTTCATCAGATGAAAGAAAGGTAGAAGTGGTTTAGACCAAGAGGTCACATCACTCCTGTATTATGTCTCCAGCAGTGAGCTCTCGCTGTTCTTATAGGGTGACCGCAATGGGGACCAAGCAGCAGCTGTTGCTGCAGCAGTTCTCCTACCCTGGAAAGAGTTCCTGAGACAGCACTGTAGAAGTCAAGCCAGATGATTTGTCTTTCTGCATTGCAAATTTCAGCCAAAAGGCCTAACTACCCTTGCAACATAAACATCATTGCAATTATCAGCCCTGTGTTCAGTTGTTAGTAATATGCTTGACCCCTTTGTATGCGTGTAGTAGAATAACAGGGAAAGATTCATAGAATAACTTCACCTTGCAAGCCGGGCCAACTGTCTCTTACTATTTAAGAGACAACTAATTTTTTTCAAATTCTTTGCAGGTATATAACTGTATTACAGCTTCTGGAAAAAACGACATTTCACTAAATTAAAACAGAGTTCTTTAGGACTGCGAATTCAAAACCATGTTTTCAATCTGTCAGTTTTAGTTATACAGTGAACGCGTCAAATTACAATAGGACTGACTCAGCATCAAATTTATATAGTCTAACTTATGGTGTAACAAGTAAAATATACCAGGTGACATAAAAGCTGTGGCAATCAGTGCTGCTAAGGACACATAATCAATACCATATGCCTAAAGTAGCTTCCTTCTTAAGGGCAGGCTAGCAATTTGTCTTTTTCTTAAAGCTTGGATCAAAGTACGGATCTGAGTGTGACAACATTGTGTGCACAAAGGGAAGTTCTGGCTCATTACTTCTTCCTTCCAGAAACTCACCTGTAATAATGGAAAAGGGTTGTGTGAGGAGACAGCAAAGCTTTCTGAGAATTTATTGCACGTGTATTGGAGACACCCAACAGGAAGGAAGGAGGAAAGGAAGAAGGAAGGAACGAATAAATGAACGGAGGAATGAAGGAGGGAGGGAGGGATGGAAGGAAAAAAATTTGGTTAGTTTTGCAAAAACACCGTAATCATTTTCTGAAAGGTAAGAAAGGAGCTCCTACTCTATATCTTATCTGATAAATCAAATTTTGAGCCTATCAGAGCATTTCTCATTAGGCTGCACTTGAATTATCATTTGGTTTGTTTTTTTTTTAATTTTATAGATTTCTACACAGTATTTCTAAAGTGTTAATAAAAGTAATCCTCTACCATTAACTCAAGGGCATAGTTTCCAGTAAGCATCTATATGTGTGTATGGACATATGTATGCATGCACATATATGTGACATCCAATTATACCTCATGATTACATCTTCCTAAAACGCGAACAGATGCACAAATGTCATTTTATCGTCTAGTTCATGCATTTTATCTGTTTTAGAAAATTCTCTCAAAGTATTGATTCCCCTGTAGGGTTTTTTAAGCCAAGTTTCTTGGAATAAAAGGAAGATGTGTAACTTTCTAACTAGCTTATTTTGGCTCAGGTTTTTTGAGGCAGATGTTACAAATGATGAGACTTGTCTGTTCTGGGCCTCAGTGTAGAAATTATTCACCTCAGCAGACATAGTCCTTTCAATTTTACTGCCAGCTATGAGCTTATGGGTAGCACACCACAGTGCCCTGATTAGTTTTTGTTCTCACTCCCTCCTGATTACTGGAAAAGAATGATAAGGATATTCTTCCCAATAAATCTGATTTTAAGAAACAGCTCACTTTCTATTTCTTTTTTACTTGGTATTGTTAAATTAATCTAGCTATTAGCTCTGTCAGTCCTTAAAAATAATTTTTGAACTCAACTGCTTCACCCCTTGTTCTCTTCAGGATACTTTATTTCTCACAGAGCTTTTGTAACTCCATCTTTACTGAGGTCAGAAATACATGGGACAAACTCAGGGTTACTGAGAGAGCCATTAATACATATAATTAGTGTTTGCTTCCCTTTCTCCGCACCTTGTGTACTCTCTTTTTATTTGAAAATGTTCTGAGGAGTTTTTCTTCATTGTAATTGTGAGCCTAAAGTCTAAGCACTATTTTGTTGAATTCTGTGTTTTATGTTACACGTATTTTAAAGTATACTGAAGTCTGTCTCCTGTTTCCTCTGAAGCCTGTAGAATATTTTGAGTAAGAATATACGGCATGTAAACAAATCACCTTCCTCTGAGACCCTCATAATTCTTTGTAGTTTCGATTTGTGATCATATATAAATGCCCAATACGTAAAAAGTTAGTAACAAATATGACTTTGAAGATGCCCCTTTGACTGTGGGCAAAGCGCGGGAGGAGGGGGGAAGAGTAATTACTTCTGTTTAATGGATAGTGATTTTCATTTGCCTAAGAAAGATCATGCAGAAAATGTGACAGAGTCAATGGCTGAGCTTGTGGATACAATTCTGGTCCAAGCTGATTCAATTCCTTTTTTTTACTCCGATAGACCCAGGACTTCAGTCCAAGTCTCCTGACTGATGGTATTGTCCATTAATTACAAAGCAACCCAGTGAAGTAGTGTGTGATGGTGATCCAATAATTTTCCTTGGTCAGATTCTTTTTCTATCATCATGTGCAAATAGTATTTGAAAAAATACAAAGCAACCCCCCCGCCCCAGTGCTCCTTATAATAAACCAAATTGTTAGGTTCGTGTTCTACCACTTGCACAAACAAGATATTCACGATGAGGTTTTTATGAACACTGAGTTTTTGTCTTAAATTTGTGCCAAATTTCAACTCAAAATGAACTATAGTCAAAATCTATTTAGTTTGTCAATAATATCTAGATGATTTAGACTGTCAAATAATTTAGACTGTCACAGAATAATGTCTTTTTGCATTACAATAACACACAAATGAAAATTCTGTATGGTTCATGACAAACATTTTTTATTTATGTTCAGAACAAGTTTCCAGGCCTGAACAGACTTAAATTTAAGAAATCACTTGCCAGGCTGCATAAAAAGATATTTTATACATCTCACTACTGGGAAAATTAAAAAGTAAAAATTATTCTGCTTTAATCATCTCTATAGCTCCATTTTCCTTCTAAATGGCGAAGCAGCTGAAGTTGTTTTACAAGCAATTCTGGTATGTCTGCTTGTCTTGTAAAAGATTTTTCATGTAGCTTTGATGCAATGCAAGGCAGCATGTCAGCAATGGGTCCAGAAGACTCGATTTGGAAGAACAGCTACCTTTAATTCCTATTAAATAACTTCAATTATTACCTTTAAAATCACAGGTTTGTGATAGCAGAAACTGTGGGTGGAAAAGACACAGCTAAAGTTGATGTGCAAAAGCACTCAAAAAATATTCTGACACAATTTTATTCTCTTCTCATCCCCATGCAAAAAATTCTTTTTGAGTAATGACCTTTTATGGTGTGTTTTATTTTTTTTATTTTTTTCCAAACTGAGCTGATCGGTGATGCATTGCGGGAAGATGGGTTTTGTACTGGTTACAGGCCTTCATCATGGTGCACTACTAAGGCAGAAAGCTGGTATTCTTGTGTCACTTCCTGGGTTCATCTGACTGTATCATTAAATTCTGATAAAAAGACTTTGTTATGGGAATCTGAATTCTGGGACCATCAGAGTGTCCCGAGGAACAGCAATAGAATGAACACTGTTAGTGTCTAGTAAAACTGATTACTCAAAGAAGGCTGTTTCTGTTCAGAAAATATCCAGATGTTGTGTAGAAGCAACTCCACCTTTTAAGGCTTACAAAAAACACATAGAAATTATTTCATTACTGTAGTTTGCAGAAAAGACAGCATTTTTTCATTCTTCATAAAAATTTATATGGCTGAGCACATATTTGTAGGTATTAAATATAATATATAGAAGATATTTTTCATCAATGTCTCTGTCTTTGAATGGCTGTGCTGCCATTTGCTTTATTCTAACCATGGAGAAAGCTGCAATGTTTGCCAGCTCACTGTATGTTTATTTCCATTCTGTTTTGCTAAACACTGATTAAGAACAAACTTAGTCCTGAAATCCCAACTATTTATAAAACCAATGGGAAATAAGCTAAATAAAATGGGTGCCTTATTTTCCCTAGCAACAGTCATGCCTGGTGATAAATGTCACAATGGTTTTAAAAAAAGAATGGTTCGTGTTTAGATTTAGTTATCAAAATCCACAGCATATAGGCTGACAGCTTTTGAAATACATAAACTGTTTCTGTCCTTTTTGTTTCCATAGCAACTGAGTGCTCAAAGCTTTAGTTTTGCACATGAGGAATAAAAAAACACCCTCTCAGAGTAGGATCTGGAATTGTTTGGAACAAAAGAAGGATGTGGGGAATGGAAAATTAAGGAACTACACTGACATCACCAACCCTCTTAAAAATAAAACCCACCACCAACCGCAGACAAGCCTAGCACAAAGCTTTTCCCCTTCATTTTGATTGTATACATTCAATTTTTCTGTTAGTGGGTGCTTTGCCTTGGACATTTATGTAACCAAAGGCTAGAGCCTCTCATTGTGCAGTGCTTTAGGAGAGTAAAAACTTCACAGTGACATTTATTTAGATGATCACTCTGCTCACCTTGAAATGGCATTTCATTATAAACACGAGCTTATCAGACACTCTATTTCTTCTTGCATTACAGAATATTGTTGTTCATGAGTGTATCATTAAGAGTCTGTTGCTGTTTCTAGTTTTGCTGTATTTTGCTTAAAAACCTGTATTAAAGAAGAATGTGGTTCGTTTCAAAATATTTTGGTGAGATTTGCTGTATGAGGGAGAATATTTCACCAAATTAAAAGGGATATTCATGCATATGTGGAAGTATATTTATTTAAGTTGCAAAACATTCAGTGAGAACAAAATTGAAAGAGAAACAATGATGTACTGGGAGTTACAGAAGGCGTCTCATGGTTAGTATATATTGGAGTAGGAAGATGCTATGGTTTGAAAGAGGACTAGGGTTTCCAACCATACTCAATTTTGCTATTTCATTTGAAAAAAGTTAAAAGTAAGACAATGTCCCTGGACAGTTCATCTACAACAGGCAGAATCAGCAATGCACATTCAACAAATGCAGAAACTTGGTATTCAGGAGAACGTATTTAATGTTTCCCACCTATGCAAATATGCAGATTTAATCTTACTCTTACATGCTAATTTGTCAAGTCAATATAATATATATGAGAGAAGATACTACTGTTATGTAAAATGTACAAACAGTTTTTAAGTGCAGAGTGGAAATAGTTTGAGCACACTTTTCTGTACCATTGCTATTATAAAATTAACTTGTATGTAATAATCCTGCTCTCATCTATGACAAGAGGGGCAACAGCAATAGATCAATTGTCAACAGACATCATGCTTATTTCCATTTGAGCTGTTCTTGATTTACATTAGCCAAAGTGAAGGCATTAAAGTTATGTACAACCTGTGATTTTTAGTTCCAAAGGCTTCACTTGTCAAAAACATAGCCTCTACAACAAGAATTAAATTTGAACTAGCTGCATACAATATTGTGCATAGTATTTATACATAAAAAGCAATTAAAAATAGACTACAGTTGCAGTAAATTCCCCTTAGAATTTTAACATAGAGTTTTATTAAGGAAGGATTTTGTCTTTAATGCATAATGACCTGATTATCCAAAACACCTTCTAAGGAGCCATTCCAGTCTACTGGCTAAATAATAGGCCATATAAACTAGCATATGAATGAACACAGCCTGGAATGGCTTCTTGCTCTCTGTTTTGCTTTGGTGAATAAATACATAAAATATTTTTTTATTAGCTGAACTATATACCGGCTCAGTAGACCATGAAGACATCCTATAGGATATATAATATGTGTTCTCAAAGAAGAGAAAGCCTGCTGAAGTACTCTCTGCTCTGGTTTTGAATGAACCACTCATGCTTTTGATGTGCATAGTGGCCACTTATAGATATGTATTCATGATAAAGTTCATCCTTCAATCCTATTTATTCCAGTGTTATGATCAATAAACCTTAGCTTTGGTTTAGCAGCTTGTGAAAGCTGCAACTACTTCCATGCTCTACACTTGCAGCTGAGAAGAAATGACATGAAACAAAGTTGCCAGATTTAATAAGAAATAAAATGCAAATTTCATGCACAATACGGTCTTTTTTAAAAAAATAGTTATATTGGTTAATAGAACATTAAAAAGTACCTTGTCTTGAAATTCAGCAAGAGTTTAACATTTTGAGAGCTTCCTAAACTTTTTTTAAAGCTGTCCACACAGCAAAAGCTCCTGCAAAATCGATACTTAGTATATATTTGAAAAATAAAATTGTTATTTGGAAATGCTATTGGATGCTATACCTTCTCTATAATACTGTCAAAATTTCTCAGATAAATAGTCTACAGCTTTACAGGCTGGTGTTTCAGGTACACAGCATGTGGCATATTTAAGATGGACTTTTCAGATTCTTAAGTTATAAATTACAAAAGCTGCTTCTGAAGTAATTTAGGTACCAAAACTGGTGGTTTTCAGAGATGAATAAACAAGAGAGCCGTGTTCTGAAAATCTTTGTGGCAGCTGAGTATACGTAGTTGCCTAATAATTGTAAAATCTGGCCTTCAATACATGGATATTAAAAAAAAAAAAAATCCATTTCTCTTAATAAGACTGATATCCAGATCATCCAAAAACATGTCTGCATGGAACTCCAACTAAGAAAAAATTTTAATTAGAGGTTAAATCCCTTAGAAGGCATGACTTTTCAGCATTTTGGAAAGATCTGACCATAAACGTAAAATAGTATCTACATCCAAGCCTTCTCTTAAGTGGCTCACAGAAACCATTAGACAGGTTTAAAATTAACTAATAAAGCAGATGTAGTGAGGAAGGACAACAGCATGCAGTGATTGATTAAGGTTTAAAATTCCTATCTTGTTTCAGTCTCATATATTGTTCTAAGTGACTGTTTAGGAAAAAACCCCAACACTTTGTCAAGGTAGTCAAGGTAGCATTGATGTTGACTTTTTATCCTGCTGAGATACATGGCTCTGGGATTCTATACATGCACTTCAGACCTCGGTAAAGAATGAATAGATTTTTGGGACCATAAATTTTTTAAGTGGAATGTTCTGGAGAAGTTCGAGAGATTCTTCCACACGTTTTCTAGAGTAGAACTAAATCCACAGCTGCTGTATGTAGAGAACAAGATGAAAGTCACTGAGGTATCTTAGTTTTGAAGAAGCAAATAGACCAAATGTCATGCTTCTAACTCTTCTTCTAACTCTTCTTGCTCCCATGCACGTGCAATGCCATAAAACCTGATGATGTCTGAACATGGTTCAATGTCAGAAGTGTCTGCTGTTTTAACAGAAGGAATCTTTGCCTCTATGGAAGAATTTGTCCTCTGTTGATAGACTACAAATAAAAATAATTCTAAAGGATATGTACCATTGAAATAACTCTCCTGTCCATATTTTTTTTTTAAGATGGTAGCTCTTCTTTTCAAAACCTATGGAGGAATTTATGATGCGCAATGGAGGAGAAATAAAGCACCTTTGTGCCACAAGAATCACTCTTTCCTGATTTGTCTATACTATGAATAAACTCTTCTACTTTGGTTGTGAAACAGGTAAATCACTCTGAATATTATTGCCTGTCTCTTACTGAAACCTGTTATTAAATTACAGCTAAGAATGAGTTTGACTATTCTGTGTGGTTTTATATTCTTTTAAATCATATTGCCTTTTTAGTATTTTGATAGTGGCATAATTTCAGGG
Source organism: Bucorvus abyssinicus (assembly GCA_009769605.1). Taxonomy (NCBI): domain Eukaryota; kingdom Metazoa; phylum Chordata; class Aves; order Bucerotiformes; family Bucorvidae; genus Bucorvus; species Bucorvus abyssinicus. The sequence continues at coordinate 7,923,830 of CM020042.1, forward strand.
AAGTATCTCAGTTATTTCTCTTTTCCTATTGTCATTTAGTGCATTCTTTAAGCATATTACAAACATAAAGCAAATGCTTGTGTTAATTTTAGATGGTATTTCGGACTGCATTTTCTACTATGCTTCACATTTCAAACAAAACTCTAGGTTTATTTAATGGAAGAATTCAAGGCACGAAACAGCTCTGCTCTTGTTAAATCCAATGACTGACCGCAAGATGTCTTGAAACAGCAAGCTATATAAATGCTAATAAATGGCCACTGCATAAATGTAATACCAAAGTGAGACATAGAAGTGAACAAAAACAAAGAAACTAGCCCCATCTCCCCCATATCTTGCTCTCAATGCAACATCCTTTTCTCTGCAGAACCTATCTACAAAGCACACACAAACAGAAACAATTTCAGCCTTTTATACCAGCTTGAAATGGCACTACACTATTTCCCTCTCTTCTTTAGTCATTTTTGTCACCTTTTCGCAATGTAATTTCTTGAATTTCCAGCAACTGTTCTGCAGTCTTCATTAGGTGTTTGGAATTTAAAGCATTCAGAGATTACAGGACACAAACATGTCTGTGTTCACACGGCTATAACGTATTGGGAGTTTTTTAAGGACCTGTGTGTGTATGAGAAGCTCAAGATTCAAAAATGTTCATGCTGCTCCGGTTCTTTAGCACGGACCAAATGTCTGTGTGTAGCATCACCAGTTCTACGTTCCTGTGGTGCGTGGGACCTCTGGCCCCATAAGAAGACAATAAAAAAAGTGATGAGGTGGCATCAAGAAGTGAAGGAACAGTTGCAGGGTGGACTTTCATTCTTAGTCTTAGGGACAATGGAACATCCTTTTACAGGTTAAATCAAAAAGTGTTTAAGACAAATGCCTGACAGAACCAAGGGTACAAGGAAATGGAGGACCACTGAAGAGTGACAATAACATAAAAATTAGACTATATGTAATAAAAATATATAAATTATACATGCCACCAAGGCTAAGAGAATCATTTGTCTGTTTTTATATTTGCCTCTGTTTTGATGTTCATTCTGAAATATGCAAATGTCTCTCTAGATGCAAATATAGTTTGGAGTATAGAGAATGGTGATATTATTTCACCTAGGATTCAGGAAATTTCACTTATACTATAGAAGCCTTGAGATTGACAGTATTGCATAACAAGCATACTTAATTACCTCTCACAAAAATTTATGTTAGCATGCAAAAGCGGATCATTTAATGTAAACAAAACTATCAGGAATGATCATTTAATAGTAGTGTAAACCGAAGCATAAAATTGCAAAGCTAAATGTCATCGAACCTTTAGGGGGAAAATTGAAACTGAAATTGGATCGTTGCAGAAAAGAACATTGTTCACTTCTTCCCAACTGGAATTTGATATGGAATAGCTCCAGGTTAAAACTGAAAATGTAAAGTTTGAGATACACCTTCTTTCCAATGACAGTCATAACTGCAAAACCACTGTACTTTTGTAAAAACACACATATGTAGCTATATGTATACATATAGATAACACACAAAGGCATACACAATGGTTTTGGGAACTTGTCATTACAGTGCACCAAATTTCATGTTTCAGTTTGACAGTTATGACAAGACTAAGAACACCTGGGCATATGCTCTGCAGTGTCAAAAAAGCATTCAGTAACAGTGACTAGATCTTCAAATTTTTCACCATTATTAATTCTTGTTCTAATCAGAGTCTGGCTGGACTCCTCTTTTTTTTTTTTTTTTTTTTTGCTAGTTTGGCTTTCTGTGTTAAAAATATTTTATCAATAAACGTGAATTTCCATGATCCTAAGGTATTTAGATTCTTAATCAGGTACACAGTCTAAATCCTTAGAACTTAAAAAAAAATACATGTTCCATGTTCTGGTTAGCTCATGCAGTATTTGAGCTGATTTCCCAACTATTTAGAATACATGATAATCAAAGCCTGTAATTAGATTAGGCATGGATTTCTTTGGTAACCTTATCCACTCTGCACTCAACTTTTCTCTACATGCGTGTTTGACAATAATAATTAAATATTAATAGAGTAGAAAAAAAAGTGAAAGAAAAATCAGCTAGCAATAGAAAGCAAAGTATAGCAAAAGTCACAGGTTTTGTTTTTTACAGCAAATGGTACCAAGGAAAAGAGATTAAAATTTATCTGTTTTTTTTTCACAGAATCACAGAACGCATGATACTTGAAGGGACCACTGGAGGTCATCTGGTCTGACTTCCCTGCTCAGGAAGGGTCACCTAGAGAAAATGCCCAGGACCGTATCCAGATGCCTTTTGAAATCTCCAAGGATGAAGCTTCCATAACCACTCTTGGCAACCGGTTCCAGTTATTAAAATTATTGAGCCAATGAGCCTTGTAAATAGTGATTGAAAGACAATGCTAGATTCTCTCAAGGGCCCCGACCTTAATCAAAAAGCTCACTGGTACTTATTTTCTTGTTATGTCCTATCAGATTTTATGTGTTTGGACAGATCTCATGAATGAAGATCCACTCAAAACTGGGTCACGTGAACAGTGTTTCTGTGTGTGCTTCCTTTTTACTAACAAAGATTTTCAAACAATGTCCAGCTCCCGTTAACTAAGATGAGTAAATAGAAAGAGAGCCAGAAGAGGTATTGAAGAATTGTTTCCCATGTTTCACTTACAGAGATCACCATGTGTTGACGATGCATGACTGCTAAAACACAACATTCTCAAATATGGTCGTAAATAAGCATTCCTGAGAAAGGGAGGGCTGTTGTCCAAGAATATGCAACAGTGTTGGTTTTAGATGGGTGCAAAAGACACAATTTCACTACATGAATATGATTAATATCTCATGAATTTTATATTTTTAATCACTCCTAAAAGATTTCTAAATCTTCTAAAATTTTTAATGGTTTTTGGGTTTTCCCATTTTATTTTTAAATGACCTCAAGGGAATAGAATCAAAAGCTCAAAGACTTTTTGGGCAGCAGATTTCTGAAAGGTTGGCATTGCATAAATGCACATTTATTCCGTGCTTTCTATATATGAAAACTGAAAGAGATGTGTTTGTGACCAAGACTGTTTGTTACCCTGCCTAGGTTTCAACAGGTGCATTTTCAGATGGGTTTTCATTTTCAGTAAACACAGGAGAACAGGCAAAATGTGAGGAGGGATGGATGGCTAGTTTATGCTTGGAAAGGGCAGAGAAGTTGTATTTGCTGAGAGAGTGCGCTGTTCAGATTCACAGAGAGAGTATGCCCTCAATTTCACTGCTCTATACCAGTGTTCATTCAACTGATGAAGTTCTCAACTCAAAGGGCAGCATACACTTTGTTCTAAGTTCCTGCTGGAATGGAAAAGCTGACAGGGGGAAACCTGCATAAAGAATATTGTGCTGTTAAAGTTAGTTCAAAGCGACAGTTGTCAGATCTCTTTGAAATGAAATTGAAAAGGAAAAACCAATTTTCTTTGAGGACAAAGTTCAGCTCATTTGCTGCGCTGTACCTGTCTAATTTGCTTCCCTGTAAAAGAAATTTTGACTAGGTCTATTTGAAAACGTAGTTTATACCAATACCGACATAGCTCAGAAAGTTTAATTCCAGTTTGCATAATATTTACAGACAGTAATTAAAAATTAATTTCTGTTTAAAACAACAGAAATGCCAAATTTTGCTGAAAGGAATATACTTTTTTCCCTTTGTCTTACCAAATGTGATTTTTAAGGCTTTGACTTGAGGTAGGCAACATAATTTTTAATGTTTCCTTTATTAATTTTTTCAGTAATGGATAAATGAGATTTAATTTATTTCAGGAGTGAATTGAACTCTTCGGAGACTTAAGCTATTTTGGAAAAATTTAAGTATCAAAACCAGAGAAGCATTAAATCTAAACCCACTACATATTTTTAAATATTTTCTAATATATATTAATTTGACAATGGATAAGATAATCATAAAATATAAATATATAGTATACCCTACAATGCTTATTAATTATAAAATGGTATGATTTATACAATTATAATAATGAAAATATAAGATAATAATAACACTTCCTGCTTTGTGAAGGATTTGAATATTTGGATTCAGCAGGACTTTTTCCCACTGCAGTACTTGTGAACATACAACATACAGATGTAAATATGGCAGACTTGATCGCTGGACTAGATTATTGAAATACATCTATTATCTACTTCAGGAGCAACATGTCTCTGTCACTGTATATTTATCAAAGCATCTCATCCCACTTCTATATAAATAGGATGCCTATACTCAAGAAAGACCAACTCAATCCACATATCCATTGACATTTTTAGAACGGGCAGTGACTGAACTGGTTTGGAAAATTCCCTTTTTAGGTGTTGGCTATGCAATACTCCTTTTCCATTAAGACCAGGTTAACCACTGATTTTAGCATAGCTGTTTAGTATACAGTCAGATTTCTAGTTCTAACATTATCTTTCAGCACTGAGCTGATTCAGTCTTCTGTGAACTGTTTCAGTCAACATGCCAACAGTATGGTTAACTGCTGGATCTAGGGAGCTGCTTACACTAGGAGTTAAAATGTAATTGATAATGCTGTAACACATGAAATCTAATTATCTGACTGAAACGAAATTTGTCATGGAAGGACTGATTTAGCAAGGTCTGAGTTGTGCAGAGATGATACTCAAAAAGGGTCATCGAATGGTGGTCAGTGAGTGGAGAAGCTTACTTTTCTGTCTCAGCTTAGTTTGTGGGCAGACCATTATTTCATAGTACTGCCAATCAGCATTAAAACTTACCTGTAGCTAAAAGTAAGGCCTTGATTTAGATGTATCTAGAAGAAAAGCCTTGATTTAGATGTATTTTGGCCCTGCTTTTATCAGTATGTTTGTAAATTGGTATTTTTTCTACAGAGGCTAATCACTGAATTTTGTAATGCAGGTGTTCTTACACCACTGAAGCGTAATGTAATTGTCAATTTACAGATAAACATCTGAAGCGAAGAAGTAACCACTGCTTTGCCTAAAACCACCCTCAGAATTGGACTTCCCCTTTTGTTTTTCCATTTTTCTTATTTTTTTTAAGTACATAACAGATAATGAGAGCAAACAATCTGCGTAACATGTATTGATAGAAGGATCACAGAGATGACAAAACAACGTTATTGTCTTTGTAAAATAGTTGAACTCGCTTGAGTGAAAAGCTGCATTCAGAAGCCGTGGTAATTGAGAAGTAGGAACAGGCAACATTTGCATGCCACCAGCTTTCAAAACAGCTGTGTTTTCCTTCAGCAATGGAAAACTATCTCCAAAACCGTTGCCTGAGGAATTATTTTGTTTTGTTTTCTGAAAATGATAATGGTCTGGCATGATTAGGAGTGAAAACTGTTCCCTTTAAAGGGTGATAACAAGTCCTGCAGGGAGAACAGAACGCACAGTCTGTCCTGAAGACTCGGGATGTTGAATCCACGTGCACCTGGGAGAGGAATGTGCTGACTCGTGTGCATTGATGGCCAAACACATTCCTATTTTTGTACATGTATGCTTTATTTTGGTAACATGCTGCTGGGAGATGAGAATTTCCCTTTTTGTGCTTTTTCTTGTCTGTCCTGAAGCGAAACATATTAAAACCCTTCTTTGCTGCCAGCAGCAGAAAGTAACGTTAGGCTCAAACTCTTTCCAATGGGTGAATCGCGGCCAGTTCACATCACAGTTTGCATATCTGCAGCAATGTCAACAGACCGGCGTAACAGCAAATAGGTTAAGCTTCTGCTTAGTTTAGTTTGCAGACTGGAAAACAGATGAGGATCACTGGCATTTCGATTTGTGGTGAGCCAATGGCCTCTTCTGGGTATGAAAGAGAGTGAGATATGTTCAGTCCTGCAAAACTCAACGGTATTATAACATTTGCTCTGAACTGCTCTGTGTTTGACAGGATTTCTGATGGAAATGGATTCCAGAAAGTATCAACATACTATGATCATGTCACTGTAATTTTGCAGATAGCCATAAAGCTGGAAAAAAATCGTGTCATTTCAATAACAGAAAGTTTTCTCCTTGTTAGAAACAATGCATATTTTTACAGAGGAGTCATATATAACGTCGTGTACATTTAGAGTTGGGCACTTGGAAAAGATGTATTTTTGTGGCTCATTTTGAACAGTTTAATTTCACGCCAGGATGTGGTCTGAACCTGAATTTGCCAGAACCAATCTGACACCCTGACAGTAAAGGTACAAGATTGTATAAAGCATATTACACAAATTTAATAAGTTCAAACTGTAAGTCTCACAACTTTTCAAATTGTAATGGTTTGTTTGACAGATGTTCTTATATGTGGGTGTAAAACAAGAAGCCTTGTGCATTTATGCAGTAACTAACTTAACTATACTTTTGAACCCTGGGAAGAGCTGTGACTGCTTGTCTACATCTCAGAGACCAGGTCGCTAAAAGGCAACTCCTTCTTACACCCTTCTCTGAGCAGGGCTAATGCCCCGTTCCTTTTTATGCGTATGGGAAGGTTGTCTGTTGTTCTGTAGAGATCGAAATCATTTGGCAACATTTGTGCCCACTGAGATCATGCACTTCTTGGGGCTCCAGAAAGTAAGGCTGTGACACCCAGCCTGCCTCACAAATACCCTTTGGAGGCAGCTAATAGCATCAAGAATCTTTCACAGATAAAGAAAGAAACACAAGCGTCTTTACTGTTAGATTCTGAACTCCAAAGTTTACCAGGCTTATCTAACTTGTCACCAGCATGATTCCTTGCTTGATCTGCAAATCTTGTCTGGGGTTCATGTTTGAGAAAAAAAAAAAATCAACCAAATGTTACTGGTAAAACATTATTCGATAAGATAGGCTTGCGTGGTTACGTCTGATTGACTTAAACAGCAGAACATAGCTGGTGCATTGCTCCATTCATGTTTAATATTTTAAACATGATTTTGTGGATCAGCAGTAGGTCAGCTAATAGGTTGTCTTCTTGTCAGAGAATGGATGACACAGGGCTGTGATGTGATGGAGCTGAAGCTGGCATCCTTTAGAAGAAGGGAGGGCAATAGCCCAGAGAGGCAAAGACCGAGTCTGAGCATTCCTGTGGCACTTCGGGGTGTCACACAAACTGCTGGTTTGACAACAGACTGGAAATGAGCAGCTATGTTTGCATTTGTAGGTGATTATGTCAACAGGGTTTAAAAAAGTGTGGAGATGAAATGAAACAGTTTTGTGACATGTATACGCTTGGTAAGTAAAAAAAAGTAAGTATCATGTATTTGCATTAGATCCTGAATTTCAGCAAAGCACCAATGGAACAGGTTTACTTCTGCGTTTTTTGAGGGGAGGGATTATATTTTTCAGCCTTCATAAAACAGTCATTTACAAAAAAAGTTTTTTTCCTCCCTTAACAATGAATGATATCACCTAGGGGCATAGTTAAGTTTTATGTACGTTAAGAACATTAATACGTTATATTCAAGCTTTAACACGCTTTTATCCTTTTTCATTTTTCACAGAAGATTAGCAATCTGCTTGAATTTGTTTTATTGCATGCTATTTCAGTTTTCTCTAAGCTGTTCTCCTAGGTTTAAAATTTAAGCTCTTTTCTGCAATATTTTCTTTAGTTGCAGAGTTTAATTCATTTTCCCATTTCGATTTAAACAAGAGATCAGCCATTCAGCATTGAGACGTTTCGAAGAATTAACAAGTATTAGAGAATGAATTTAATGAAGCATATTACCAATATTTATTATTCCTGAAGACTTCAGAATTACTGAGAAGGTGTTAAAAGAGTGGGAGGGAGAAAAAAAGAGAACGCTATTTTCACAGGAAATACTGAATGATGGTCTTTTCAGGATACCCTTCTTTCCCTACTAAAATAATGAAACAACTACTAAACTATGAAGAGCTAATCCAAAAACTGTGGGCATTTTAAAATTTATTTTTATTTTTATTGAGCTTACAAAAAAACTGTCAACATTAGTACTTCTACTGGAAAGGAGAAGCAGAAAAAAGTAAATAAAATGGTCTGCTGAAAAGATCTTGTCAGTCACTCAGCATTTTAAATTGAATGAAAGAGCTAGTATATGAAATAAACCAGTTCCAGACAGTTAAGTGAAGATCTAGACATTCTTTTGGATTGCAGATACTTCTTTTCTCTGAAATTTTTATGTGAAATGTTATAGAAAACATTATAAGGGCTAAAAAATGAATATGTAAAAGAGACCACAGTATTAAATTGCAAGGAGATATTTATTTGGATATAACAGATAGTTAAATTAGGCCATTCTTTAGTGGATTAATGATGGGGAAGAGGAAAAACATGAACAGTCATAACTTGATGATAAATTGAGGATCGAGAAAGAATAGTAAAATGAGATTCAGAGGCTCTTTTAGAGAAATACGAATGGTTTGTTCAGAGTGACTATGCATGCTCGGTATGAAGGACTGAGAAAACAAAGCTGAAAATTTCCAAGAGTAGAAGGCAATGCAACAAAAAGAAGTTTATAGTAAAACTGCACAAAGAAGAAGATTCAGTCATATGTGTACCTAGGACAGGTGATTAGTAGGATCAGATCCTTGGACTGAATTCTGACCCATAAAAATCAGTGATGTTAAGCCCTCTTGACTTCAGTGGTAAAAGATGAGTCACATAAACCAACATTTATAAGAGATGTGTAATTTTCACTTAGATAGGAGATGCTATGGTATAGAAAGTATGTAATATAGTTGGTTTTCACCATATAGTATATTTACACCTTAATCTCGGTGTATACGCATGTAGAAATAGTGTTTGCACTTCGGAAAAGACTAGTAGCAAATAAAGTATTCTCATAGCCTTTTCCCATGTTAATGTAGCAGCTGAAGAATTCAATTTTGAGTTATTTTCAAAAACTACTTCTAGATGCTAGACGATTGTGCCTTAACAGTGCATTTATCTATTATTGGCATCGGAATTACCAGTGTGAGCTCATTTGTATAATTTTTTTTTTTTCTTAAAATCGAAGATTAAGGAATTAGATTTTCTGACTCCTTTAATATTTTCACAAAGTAAGAGTCAGGCATATTTCATAAAACACTATAAACCAAAGATTGTTTGGCTTAGTTTGTAATAGTATGTACATGAAAATGTTCTCCCCATCACTGTGAGTGATCCTTACTCTGATCTTGGTCAAGGTTCACTCTTGACCTGAGTGGGTTTATTTTTACAGCATCTCCTGCTTCTGACTGTGGCAAAAATGAAGAGTGCTTTATTGTGTTAACATCAACAATTCTTATTCTTTATAATACTATATAGAAAAGGGAGACGGTGAGCGAAATGGGTGGACAATTAGAAAGACATTATGGAAGAATATATAAGTTACTGCTTTGAAATCACAAGACAAACTTTCTGAAGGCTTTAACTTCTGAAAAACTTTTGGAATTGCCTTTGAGGGATTAACTTTGCTCAATCTTCTTCTAGCAGATGATAAATGTCATTATTCTTGAAAGAATAAGAGGCTGTTGATGAAGAACTTTGAATGAAAATAGATTTTAAATGCTTTACTTATAAAATCAGACAAAGGACAAAATAATATGATAGATACTATTATGAATATTAGAAGTGAAATTTTGGAGTGTATAAATCTTGGCAGAAGGAGTGAGCTGATGCCTAAATGCCAGTGTAATTAGAATGCACTTTCAGTTCTTCATTCTGCTTCCTGTACACTAGAAATCTGAGAGGTTTTTTGCATTTGCTTTGAACTCAGGAACACATTATATCATTATATCTCTTCTGGATGTGTTGATTCAGTGATAAAGTATGGATTCCTGACATGAACTAACGAATGCTAACAGTTCTGAACAGCCCTTATATTTGGGATTTCCCCCCACATAAACCCCTACAAACTGCCAAGGAAACCCAAAACCCTCAGAACAAAATCAACGCCCCAGCACCTGAAACCTAGTATATTTTTGAAACTCTTTTTTTTTATGCCATGTATTTAAAACATAGCTATTTATCCAACCATATCAGTTCAGAGTCTCTTCATTGTCTGATAATTCTTCTGGTTAGTGGCACTACATTTACAACATATAACACCAGCATTGCTTATGCCTTGATGGAATTAAGTCTGCCGCAATGGATTTACACCATTATGTGTTTTCTGCTAGATGTTCTCCTGATAGTGCAGGGCAGATACAGCTCCTTTATAAAGACAGCAGACCTCTTTGCCTAAATCCCTGTCCAAAAAGTCTGGAATCATTGAATAATTTTGCAAGATGTTCTTACAGATGAACGATGAGTTTGCAATTAAAACCAAAGTAGTTTACCAGGTAAATAAAGGACAGAGACTGTAAGAAAAGATAATAGTAAGTGCTAATGAATGACTGTCAGGAGGTGAAGGCCACAACAGTGAAAGATCCTTTCAGTCATACAGGCCGGTCATCATTTTGTAGATCCAAGAGCAGTTTTTTCTTCCTCAGAAATAAATCAAACTAAAAGTTGTTCCCTCTCTGCCACTACTTCTGGAAGGCTATTTAATAATTCTTATTCTTTATGTAAACTGAAACTTTCTTCCAAATCAGAGCTTAAAGTACTTCATGTCGTGTTCATGCAAGTGCTGTCCATTAGCTTAAATACCCCTTTTCCCTGCCAGTGTTCATCTTCTGACATTTTTATGAATTTAAATAGTATTTTGTCTCGGGCTTTTTTTTTTCATAGACTAAACAAGATGTAAATTTTTAACTCTCTTCTCTTACTTTTGAAATCATGTTATCCCAGTAAAGCAGTTGGACTGGCAACAATCCGTTAAGTCTTTCCCTCTATTGTCAATGACAATGCTCAATAGGGAAATGCCTTTTCTCATCCTGCACTCCCATTCTTCATCCATCACGTTAGTATTAATGGTAGTTTGGTCCCAGTGTCCTGAAATGCACTCAGACAGGCCTTTGGACTGAGTTTAGGCCTGAACTAACACTCCATTTCTAGCCAGCAGAAAGCTTTCAGCTTTATTAAGAACAGGATAGCCACTTAGTTGTCTTTGGACTTTGAAAGTTTAAAGAAAAACAACAACAAACACCAAACAATCTGCACTCCACTTGTCTGAAGAGCTACATCTACCTACTCCTTTTCCCAAAGAAGTACAAAACGCCTTCAAAAGGCCACAGGTGAAAGGGAGCTTGTATCTTGATAAACTCTGGAGGAAAATCTTTCTTCTGCAGTTGTGCAGAATAAACATATAAATGAGAAACTGTTTTTCTTTCACTCAGTTTGCTTCTAATTAGATAATCCAAACTTGCGGGTACTTGTGGTAATTTCTAAACTGCTACAAAGCACATTCTGAGCACAGGTTTTTTCAGAGCACAGTTTTTTTATATGAATTAAGTTCTCTCTGCCGTTCTCTTTCCTCCTTTTTACTATTAGATTAGGATGCGCACAAGCCTGTGTGGAACCTGGTGCCAGTATCAAGCTCTGACAGAAGTGAGATCTTGAATACCGTGTAATTCAATAGTTTTAGCTGCATTGTTTGGTTTTTTGGTTTTTTTTTTTTTTCAAACTGTAAAAAATGTTTTAGTACACTGACAGTCTGCAAAATACCATTCTTCCTGCAGAATGGAATGAATTGGCAGGTGGCTTTGTTCCCCTAAGGTGTAATGCAGTGTGGAAATTAAAACTCTTGAGTTGAGAACATGTTAGTCTGTACTCAAGGCAAAAACTGTGCAGTCTTTAACCAGAAGCCAACCTCCAGTTACTGTAGAGACAGAACACGTACTCTGGGAACCCGAATGCATCATTTGTTTAATAATCATATGGCAGAGAGATACGTAAGATAGGCTGAATATATAAACAATGTAAAACTCTATTTGCCCCAGGAATAGCCTCTCTCAATGTATTCGTGTATATCATAATAAACTGTTATATGTTAGCTACATTTTTCAAATCAGTCCCCTAGGTTTGAAGCCTACTAAACTCTGTATGTAGTTATTAGACAGCATTTAAGGAAACCCCTTTGTCAATATAAAGGCTTGAGGCAAAACTCTGCACCAGGACGTCCGTTAGGAAGAATGGTATCTGGTATTTGGATGCATAGGTGTTGCGGTTTTACTCCAGCCAGCAGCTCAGCCTCACACAGCTTCTTGCTCACTCTTCCCCAGTGGGATGGGGGAGGCAATTGGAAGGGTAAAAGTGAGACAACTTGTGGTCTGAGATAAAGATAGTTCAACAGGTAAATCAAAAATGCTATCAACCCTGTTTTCATCAGAAATCCAAACCACAGCACCATACCAGCTACTATGAAGAAAAATAACTGTATCCCAGCCAAAACCCAATACATTAAGTTAACATTTTGAGAACCCTAATGATTGTTTTTAACAGGTTTGGTTTTTAATTACTACTCTCAACATCTCAGGAAGTACTCCACCCCTTCCATTAGAATGACTAAAACTGGAGTCAAAAAAAGGGAATGAAAGAGATAATGGCTTCAGCAGAGACCATTAAACAACTAAACATTGCAAACCAGAGTTGCTAATACAATACATTTTCATGGCATCATAGTCAATTAATTACTGCAAAACAGAAGAAATCCCTATGAAGAAATAAAAGCTGAAATACTTGATTTACCACATATGTAAGACAGACTAATTTTGTCCTTTACTCAGGTACTAAAAAAAGTTTATAAAAACTCTTGTATGATAAAGCAAACTAATATTGTGTGTTAATGAATGACGAAGAATGAAATGTTACCATTCCTTACCCCTCTAACAAGTCTATACTTAGAAAATTTCCCCCTTACTATCACTGTTAGTCACTTGCATTGAGGAAGTTGGCAAGAGCTATCAAAAACCGAGTAGTGCAACTTGAATGCCAACTGCACAAAATAATCAGTGTCTGGTGAAATGTATAATAAAATATGCCAGACTGTGTCATTATAATGCACTTTTGAGAGAATTATACATATTCATTCTTCTCATTTAGCACCTGAATGACAACAAGCAGGTGAGAACATCAGTACGATACATCAAGCAAGACAGTTGCAATTATGAACAAAACATAAAAGAGTGACTGAGCTGAAAAATGGAAGGAATGTTCTGTTCGTACCTTGCAGGCATTGTTATTCTTTGATAGTGAAATGAAGCTTGCTGGGGAGAGGGGTATGGCTTGTCGTTGTAGGTAGCACTTCTCTGACAAATTGCAAGTATGTATTTTTTAATAAAATCCCCGGTAAGTTTTTTAAAGGTATTGTCAGCATAAGGAAACTGCCAGTTTGTTCTCAGCTCTTTTGTTACGTACCCAAATATTATTATTTTCTGTGAAATTAAGGGCTAGATTCATCACTAATGAACTCCCAAACCATGGCTTTCTGTTATAACAATGAAAGATAAAATTATACTGTGACATTATTGAGTGACAGAAGAGTTAACTCCCTTCCCTATTTCTATAATGTGCTTTTGAATTGCAAAAATCTGCTTTATGTCTGTGAAACAAAAAACCTAAAAGGTGCTTTCTGAACTCTGATTTTTCCCCTTCCTCTCCAATGTTTCACAATACATGTGCGGATAAGATGCTGTCTCCTGTTCTTCAAGCCATAGTCATTCTCTGACAAACTACATCCAAACAGATGGCAAAATAGAGCTGCCTCTAAAGAATTACGACTTAGAGCTTTATAACAAGACTATTTTAAAAAGCATAAACTTACACAACAATGTGTCAAATATTCTAGAAAAAACAAAAACTTTTATCTGGACCACATTTATAATAGCAGATATTCTGTAAGAAAGAAATGCTTACTTACATGGTCTTAATGGCAAGGACAGGATCCAGACCACTGTTCACTTTTTTGGCAGTAAGACCCTATGTTTTATGTAAAACTTTGATTGGGATTATTCACATTTCTTCAAGAGAAAAACAATAGATGTTAATGGCTGGTTGTCCATGACACCTGAAACATTGCAAGACATCCTCTTTCAAAGTGAAGAGATTAATTCTGGAATGTGTTGGATTTGAAACGTTACAGATAAATCTTGATCTACAGAGTCTCATTGAACACGAAGGTATGTATTACTGCTGTTTGAATGGTGAATTCTAATCTGTGGTTGCTAAAGCTTACTTTAATCTTTTTTCTTCCCAGTATTAAAAATAAACTGGCATGTGTTTGTACATAAACCCACCCTTTAGAACTCAACAACGTTACCAGAACTTGCCATTTTTGTAGCTGGTAAGCCTGTGAAAGAAAGACTCTCACGGCCCTTTGGTGCAAGAGGTATAACATTCAAAATGCCTTTTTCTTTGACATCAAACGTCTTTAACAGCATCCTTTCAAAATAAAAGGGTGGGGTGGAATCCATCCTTCAGCAGCCTTTAAAACACACAGAAGGAAGATTTGAGGAATTTTTAAGGATAACTAGAATTTCACTATCAACATTAACTTAGTGTCTGAAAATGCATATAAATTTAAGATCTTCTCTGTTCTTGACATCATCACCTAAAATTTCTCCATTTCGTAGAACTCATGTATTTTTCTATCTTGATCTGCAATTCATTTCCTTGGTACGGAAAAATTTGCATTTCATCTCATTTCTTATCTTTCTGAATCATACAACTTCCCCTCTATATTTGTTGTGTCTTTAATTTTGCATTCTTTACGTTAGTTACAGTCTTAAGCATCATGAAATAATAATGACTAATAAATGATATGAGTTATAGAAGTGCTTTGACTTAACTGTGCAGAAAAGGCATAAATATTGCTTATTTCCTTCCAGAATGTAACTTCTTATTGCAATGTGGAGTCATTTTCTTAATCAGTGCATTCAAATCTGATTGCATACTGACTGTATTTGATCTTTACAATTAAGTGGCAATTATAAGATCTACAAACAGCAGATGGGTAGAAGAATTTGAATTGTTTTGCTATACCAGAGATGTGCTGAGAATTTTGGCAAGCATATGGAATTTTTGAGTGGGTAATGAAAACACTGGGCATGGGACAAATGAAACAAAATACTGCGAGATAAAACAGCCTACTCAGCTGTATGCATTTCTGGGGTGAGGGGGGGAAAAAAAAAGGCAGTATTTAGAGTAATTACATAAAATACAGGATCCTGAGAGGACTCAGTTAATATTTCAGGACATTGTTTGTGGATGGAATTTCCAGACACAAAGGCAAGCAAGTGTAACATTTATCATAGAATCATAGAATCACTTAAGTTGAAAAACAGCCTTAAGATCAAGTCCAACTGTAATCCTAACAGTGCCAAGTCTACCACTAATACCTAAATAGGAAATGATAGACATATATTGTGTCTAACTTAATTGATACATAATGGTACACATCAGCACATAAGGGAAGTCTGCTGGAGTTGTGAGTAAAAAAATTCAGTCTCAAAGCTTGATAGCCCAAGATTAGAAACCACCTTTTAAAGAAAATGAGTGTGTCTCTGTGTTACACACGATAGACAGGAAATCAAATCACCCTGATTTTCTGAAATAGTCAAGAATGTACTGGTTACCGCTGTGTTTGTTTCTACATTTCATTTACATATTTACAACGTTTAGTAGATAGGAGCATTCCTAATGTAGCATATTTTATTCCTTTTTCCTATCAATGATTTTTCACTGTACTCATTTGATCTCCAGTGTCTATTAAATGTTCTGTCTTTACAAGCAACTGTTTAATTTGTTAGACCAATATTAGTTTGTTCCATCATTTTTCCTTCTTTTGATATCAAATTTTCTTCTGTATTTCTGCACTTTTCAGTGAAAAATACATATAGTTACTGAAAAGAATAATTCCTAATATGCAGTACTGTAACATAAGGATAAACAAAAGTTAATTAGGACACAGTCATTTAGATGATCCTTTTATCACTCTTTCAGCATGAATAGTAATGAATTAATTACAAACATTAGAATTCTAAAATACGTGACAGCTGATATGTTAATGGAATTCTTCAATTCTTCGTTTTACATGCATGAATTGCACTTTTTTTTTTAACTGTGTTTGTGTTTTCTATGGCTCTTTGATTTGGTAGATTGATTTAGTTTGTAAATAAAACCTAAATTATTAGAGATATTTTGTAATTATGGCAGTTCTGTCTAATGGGTAGTTAAGCAGGCTCAAAGTAAGGATCCGTGGAACATATTCAAATCTCTCCCTGCCCCTTTGACAGTTTGTATGTATTAACATAAGTTCAATACATCTCAGCACAGAAACTGTCTGATAGCTTACTCAACTCTGTAATCTGTCACATAGACTGTAACTATTCAAATTAATAACATTTATTGTATTTTTTTGGTATGCTTTGTCAATTATTGGAATATCTGTGTAAACTGTTACTGGAAGCACTAAGCACATGTCAGCCAAGTGCTACACCCCTCAGTTCAGCCTCTGGATAGTATGGAGACTATAGCATTAATGCCTTTACAGTCAAAGTTTAGTAATTCTGCACTTCAAGAATGACCCCTGTTCTGTATGTTCCATCAGTGAATATCAGGTGTGCAGTTTTAAAGGAGAAAATACAGCTACTCATCATAACAGTTGGACCTACAAGCTGCTATTATCTTTTCTATTACAGTAAAAGTTCCTGGATTAATTTGAAGAACTGGAATGAATTAGAACAGCATACCTTTTTAGTCCTTGCATAAAGAGCAGGCAAAAATAAATGACTTCAAAGGGTCCTGTTTGGCAAGAAGCATATGAGCAAATATTCTGGATGTATTTTTCCAAGAGCTCAATGATTTATTATAATTCATTACCGCACCTGATGCATTTCTATATACCGTATCAGCTTGGACTGTTATCTCATTTTACAGCTGGAGAAGTCAGGAAGGCCAAGGGCTCACTAGAAATTAAACCTGAAGAAAATCAAAACCTGATCTCTGGTCTCCTTATCCCTTTCTAGAATATATGGCCACCACAGCTGAACTGGTCATCTTTGCATCTTCCCACCCATGTTAAAGACTTATAAACTAAATATCTTTGTACCTAAATCCTTTAAGGACTTTTACCACTAGATGTGTTGAAGGACTTTATTATGGGCAAGGAACAGATTAGCATCCACAATGATTTCCATGGAGAGACATGGCAGACCTCCATTAGAGAATACTGGCTGTGGCAAATATATTCTAAAAGAAATTGCTGACTATAAACTCAATGCAAGAAAGACAAGAGGTAATAATGACACAAAATAATGAAATAAGCTAAAACTGAAATTAGTTTCAGACTGTGATTGAAGATGTCTACATTAACGAGGTAAATTAAGCAGTTAGCATGGACCTATGAATGCCACATACTGTAGTAAACTTGTATTCTGCATGGCTCTAAATTTTTTCTTGGACTGATTATCCAATTCTGTCACCAAAGAATTGATTGGTTTCTTTCCAAGATTGAATGGAGTTGTGCATATTAATATGTGAACACCAGTGGAGAACTTACAGTGTCTGCTGGAGTCAAAGATTACTTTCAGAAAAAAGAAAAATATATTTACATCAGAAAAAGAGGAAATATCCTTATGAAAGAATGGACAAAAGAATGACTCAGTCAGTGTCCTGAATAAGTGGAAAAATCAGGCATTTCTTCCCTTTTTCAGCAGACTGCTTGATCAAAACCGTGTTGGAAACATCTATGATGATTTATTTCTGTTTATCATTCTAGTCATAATCTCATCAGTGCAGAAAAGGGCAATTTATGGTATTGAGCCAAGAACAACAAATTGACACCTACCTGTAAGTTGCTGTCAGGCAGCTAAAGCAGCCAGAAGCATCAATAAAAGTTATAGTTTCAACATAGGTGAAGTTTATTTTGGTTACTTTGGTGAGAAGAAGCTTATGCCTTCCCAGCCCATTACCACATTCTATAACATAAAATTCGACTAACTGACTTCAGTATTTCTCTTCATTATTGAACTTATTTTTGGTTTAAGGGAATGAAAAGGGAATGAAGTATCCTATGCCAGTCTTGACTAAGCAAGAAGAAACATCATACTCTGAAATGTAAAATAAAATAATGTGAACATGTGAATCACCTTCGAGATGAATCATATTGCTGTAAAACAAATAATTTACATTTAAATAACTTACCTCTTTTTCACCTAATTTAAAAGTAACCTTTACTCTTTCTCAACTAATCTCCAAATTTATGAGCTAGTTTGATTATATTTGTGCAATAAAATCGAAAATTTTAGATATGGTAGGTAATCAATTTTAGTCTCTTCATCTGTGTTTCCAATCTCATTACAGATTGCAATTTTCAGTGCAGATTACATGATGACCCATCAGTAGCTTTGTTGTTTCTGAATTACCGATTCCTCGCCTACTGCCAGATAAGAACAAAGCCTATGCATCAGTCTGACAGCTTGCAAACAGAAAATGGGCTTGTAGGATTGGATTTAAATCCCAGGTGTAGGGGATAATTACCACATCAGTCATGCAGTAACTGAAAAATGGTATTTCAACAAGAAAAATTACATTCCTTTTATAGTGCCAACAGAAATCATTATTTGAGGCTTCATACTGATTCAGTCTATCATTACATGCACTATACTCATTAAATGTAATGTTTGTTACAACCTAAAAAACTTATTGTTTCAGATACTTTTGTGGCTGAGTTAGCTCAAATCAAGATTTGTGAAACCTTGACAATGCCGAGGTCATTCAAAGGTATAATATACATTACACGAGTGAAACAACAGCAGAACCCAGAGCACTCAAAACCTCTTCTGCTTCAGGGAAAAAAGGGAGAATAAAGTAGGAAAGCATAAATCCTACTTTGGAAAATCCTCTGGGGTTAGACCCTTTGATGCAGGCTGTTTCATTAAAATAAATAGAATTATAATAAGAGGCTATCATCATTTGTGTGGTCTTCTCTATTCTGTACTTTTCAATAAACAAGATACTGTTATCAATTAATTATTTTATAGGCCAAAAAATCAAAAGCATGTTAAAAATAAACCATAAACAAATTAATTCTTTAATGTCACACTATCCAAGAATAGATTTACTGTAATTTTTGTTTTATTGCTTGACTATGGTCAATCCTACTTTATAATTAAACAGACAGTAAAACAATAAATAGACTTAAAAGAGTTCTCGGTGGATCCAGAGAATTAACAACTGGCAATTTGGAGGAAGGAGAAGAAAATTACGGGCTTGTTAGTAATCTCAAATGGGACTGCTTTCCCTTGTACTCTGTATCAACACTGCATGTCTGAGTTGAACCAGATGGACCATCAGTGCTCTGGATTTCCCAGGGATAGCTTTTGCAATATCCAGCTAAGGTTTATAAAGGCAAATGTCTTCTGCAATGTTTTTCTCTAATCTTATGAAGTGGGGGGTTTAAGTGGTCTTGTAAGAACCACATCTGACTTTAGGAAGCAAGGAGGAATACTTGGATTATTTCAGGAAACATACATGGATGGTTCAGTTGGCGTCAGGGCCAGGTGAAAGGATCATCTCAATGAGAAAAAGAATTACGAACATGCCACCCGCAGAGCTTTTCTCGTAGTTAGCCAGGTCTTGTTCCATCTTTGGCACTCTCAAAATTCTATGGTGTATATGCACTTAACTACTGGAGAAGCTACAAACAAAGATAACAGTTTACAAACCACCCCTAGATTTGCAGACAACCTGGCTCCAACTTCTCTTTGTGTTTGCACATTGCTCTCTCTCCTCTCCCAACAGTGTTTCTAGGAGAAATCTATCTCCCAGGACTAATGACTTCCTCTCACAA
The DNA here is from genome assembly GCA_009769605.1 of Bucorvus abyssinicus. Classification (NCBI taxonomy): domain Eukaryota; kingdom Metazoa; phylum Chordata; class Aves; order Bucerotiformes; family Bucorvidae; genus Bucorvus; species Bucorvus abyssinicus. The sequence goes on from CM020042.1 coordinate 7,943,496, forward strand.
ACTCCACCTCCAAAAGCTGAACTAGAAAGTCCTTCCTCTCATCCACCTCAAAATCATCTTCCTCATGATTTTGACTTTTCAAACATATGGGGAATGAGGAGCCCTCAGCCTACAAAAGATTTGGGGGCTGAATGCTTCTAACGGGAATGCGTTGCATGCAAAGGGGTTAGGATCTCTGCAAGGTACTGGTAGATTGTACTCAGCACTGATACTGTCATAGGTGGCCTCTGCTAAACTGTCTGCAAAAGTGGCCTGTGCATAGGTTCAGGAAAATACAGAATTTCTGGAAGTAACAGTTGGGCAGTTGGGAAGCACTGACAAGTCTGTTAGACCCAGGGAAAACTTAGGATGCTTTTTTTCCAGTGGATTATCTTCCTTAGGAGATAGATAGGTCCATAACATTTTGCTCAAGGGTCTGTCCTTGCACAAATCTGAACAAACTAACAAGTTCCTTTTATTGCTTGGTAACTGAGCACGCTCATGATGCAATATAATCCAGTTTTGTTGGGAGGGGGAAGGGCTATGTTATATATATGGTGACTGAACCTTTAAAGAGGATATCGAAGACCCCTTGACATAAGTCTTCGTTGACATTTTCAGCAGGTAATAGTTCAAGAGACTGTAAGAGAAATAAACAAGACACTCTGTCCCAACTTCAGTTAATTCCTTGTTCTGAATGTATAGAACAAGGATTTGCAGAGAATACTGCCATGTACTTCAACACAAAACACATGAGGTGAGTACTATTAATTTGCAGTTTGTTGTTTAAACTTGTGGATTGTACCTTACTGCACATTACTGCATTGTCTTCTGAGGAGTACTTTAATAGCTACATTTGAAGAAAATGTGTTACGCAGTTTGTAATAGCTTCAAAGAGTACTTAGAGAACTGGAAATGTTAGTGCTGTGATCCTGGGAAGAGTAATGAATAGTTACTTGCAGATCAGGTGGTAGTAATAATGTGTTAATATCTGGCCAAGCAAAGTGAATGAAACTAGAAATTAGCATTTTGTTCTGCTCTGGAAGTGCCAGTTCCTGTAATGCTGTGGAGAATGGAATTTAACTGCATGAGTGCTATCAGCGCCTTACATGTCATAGATAAATCATGGGGTCAATACAAAGCAGATTTAGGGATTACAAAATATGTTGCAAGCGCACAGCAGTTTGAAGAGAAGTGTGTACTATATCTGGCTTTCTTTTCCAATTTTCATGGAGGTTTTTTACCTCAAGCATCTTAATGGAAATTAGTTCTTTTGAGTTCACTTTATTCTAAATGAAACACAATTTAAAAATTTGGCATTGAAAATGACAGTCCTTATTGCAATTTTTAATTGGTTGAACGGTACAACTAATTGTGCTTCAATTTGCATGTATATGTTCTGTAGCATTGACCAATATGGAGGATAGCACTAACACTATATGATCTGAATATCTCTTTTAAATATTCAGTGACATAAATATTACACCTCTAGCATAAGTATGACTAAGATTTTCATTTTTATTTCTTCTCAAGATTAATATTTGTTTTTCCTTTCATTCTTTTGTTTATATTCTAAGACCCCAAATTATCAGTCAGTCAGCTAACTTGAACACACCAACTATAAGGACAGCAAATAGGTAAATGGGCATGCAAAACACTAATTTACACTTGCAAAACAGGTAATTTCACGCACTGGCGGTAGCCTGCACATACAATTAGTCATCTTGTTCATGCATATGCATGGCTTCAGCACAATTGCCTTTTTACATATGTGCATATATTTCACAGGCACAGTTTAGTCACTGATATTTAGTCATTATGATTTGTGTGCATGTTTAAACCTTGCTGTGTTCATTCAGAATAGAACATAGGTTCACGATCCTTTTGCAGAAGGTAGCTATATCATATCAATAATTACTGGTCTGCTAAGAAAGACAGCTTCAGCAAACCCAAGAATTCAGAGCATTCCATACTAATCAATCTCCTTTTTCAGTAGTATCTCTCGCTTTCCCAGAACTTGCACCTCCCTCTTCTTCACAGATTTGACTTACGGTATTTTCAAGAAAAATATGTGAAAAAAACCAAAAGTTGTGATGGGGAAACAAATACAACATTTCAAACATGTCAAATTGCCATTTTCACCCCATGACATCGTTCAGAAGGAGAGCTATAGGCTATTTGTAATTACTGTGGATTCTTAAAACTTCAAGAGTTGCTCTTTTTTTTTTTTTTATTGCAGAATGAGAAGTGCCAAAGAAAAGTCATATCAGATCCACTGCACCAAAAATTCCCTCATACAACGTAATTTACAATCCTCTTATTCTGACACAGTTCACATAATAGATGAGGACAAGTGAGAGGTTCATCACTGCAAAGAGTATTTTGAATAAAGGGCTGCCTAACCTTGCTACAACACGAACAACAGAGGATGGATGTCTTAAATCTTACATGTCTCTACATCTCACATACTTAATATAGACAACGCACACTCTCATGAAAACATGTTATACTTCACATACATAATGTCTTTTGGACAGCAGGCTAAAGAAGGGAAGACTAGTGGCAGTGATTTCATATTAGTTTTATCTAATATAGCTTTGCAAGCTGGCTGAAGATGAAGCAGACATCTAAATCAAGATAAAGGAGGCTTCAGTTCTTTTCATTTCTGTATCATAGCAAGTTAAAACCTTTGACTTATCCAGAGTCCATTGACTATCAAACTGTAGATTAACTTGAATTAGAAGAGTCTCAAATTCTCCGCTTGCATTAGATAGCAAAATGAAGGGATCTTTCTTAGTGCCAGAGCCTTAGGTGCATCCTCCTCCCTCCTGGGGTTTGGCTGCCCTAGCTGGCGACCAGTTCAGTTACAGGAGAGCTGAGGGCACTTCCCTGCTCTCTGAGGACCTTGATGGAGAGCAACACCTAGCATTGCTGCTGGGAATACACAGGCAGGGCCGACTCCTCTTCCCATGGGAGTGGTTTTGAAGATGGGCATCTGCCTATGGCATTTGCCTGAGCTAGTCTCAGTCGTGTCCCAGCCATGTATCCTGTTGATCTGGATCCTGAACTTGACACGGATAATGAAATCCTCAGCTTGCCTATAGACTTGCCCAGTAATAGTAGGGTTGTGTCTGACACTGGTTATGGTCTCCAGGACTGGTTCTAGACTGGACCCACTGAATTCCCCAGCTTCTCCTTAGACAAATCTCATCACTATTTTTCTTCACAGTCTGTCTATCTTAAGCTGCTCCCAGCATGCCCTGCTGCTGTCTGGGGCAGTAAGCCATGCCCTGGCTGCCAGGCACCCATGGGGAGCCACATGGCTTGTGCCACCCAGCCTGCAGGGAGCCACTGGCCTTCACAGCCCCTGATTCCTCATAGTTCAGCAGTGATGGGCCAGTAGCATTCTTGGTGCCTGTCTCAGACGCCTGGTTAGTGAAAAACAAAGAACGAGGAACTGTATTAGAACCTAAACTCAAAAAGCATGACAGTGCTCTCCTCAGCTAGGAGTATTTCTTTTAGGTCAGAAAGAGTCCTACCATATACACAAAGACACTGTTCTATATTTTACTGTACCTAAGTGCAGAGACAAGAATACACTGAAGTGTACCTAATGAATGCAGAGGGCATCAGTCTGTCCACATACTGTGAACCTATACTGTTTGGATAACACATCTATTCCTTTAAACATAGAGTTATTTACAAAAACAGCACAATTCTTATTTTAAAATGAGAAAGCAGAAATGAGTCCTCTCCCTCTCCCTCTCTCTCTCCCTCTCCCTCTCTATTCCCACCAAATTATATTCCATAACAGCTAACCATGTATTTCAGACTTTCCAAAAACAAAACAATTACTTCTAGGCAATTACCAAGAATGGAAGCCTTCAGCCTGAGAAATAACTGCTTCAGAAATAAATGAACAAAGCTAATTGAATAGTGCAAATAAATTATTCATCAATTTGCAGAGGAAGAAAAAGGCAAATCCACTGGCATATTTTGGTTAAATAGCTTCAGATATGCAAAAAGGAGAAAAAAATGTAGTTATTCTATAATTATGATATAGGGATTTTTAAATGCATCAAATGTTTTCACAGTCCAAGAATCATTGTAAGTGATAAGAACTCAGGCACTTCCTTTTCATGAACGAAACCTGATTAATTGCATTTGATCTAAATGAACATAAATTAAAATGTCAAGCAAATAGAGGCCATTTTAAAATTGTGGATGCCATCTCTGTTTTAAATCTGTATCATGAAGCCTAAGAATAATTACAAATCAGAACATGGGATTTTTCAAAGTATATGGTTTTTTATGCCTGAACAATGACAAAGAATCAATGGATAAGGGAAGAGCAACTGACGTCATCTACCTGGACTTGTGCAAAGCACTTGATATTATACTGCACAAAATCCCTGTCTCTAAAATGGAAGGAAATAGATTTGACAGATGGACCACTTGGTGGATAACGAATTGACTGGATGATTGCACTCAAAGAGTTGTGGTCAACAGCCTGATGTCAGGGTGGGGATCAATGCTAAGTGGTGTTCCCCAGGAGTCTGCATTGAGACCAGTATTATTTAACATCTTTGTTGAGGACACGGACAATGGGATTGAGTGCACCCTTAGCAAGTTTGCAGATGACATCAAGCTAAGTGCTGTGGTTTACTCTAGAGGGTAGACATGCCATCCTGAGGGGCCTTGACAGGCTTGAGATGTGGGCCCGTGCAAATCTCATGAAGTTCAACAAGGCAGAGGTGCATGATCCTGCACATGGGTAAAGGCAATCCCAAGCACAAATAAAGGCTGAATGACAAGTGGTTTGAGAGTAGTCCTGCAGAGAAGGACTTGGGGGTGATGGTGTATGAGAACCTGAATATGAGCCAGCAACGTGCACTAACAGCCCAAAGAGCCAACCATATCCTGGGCTGCACCAAAAGAAGCATGAGGAGCTGGTCGAGGGAGGTGATTCTGTCCCTCCACTCTGCTCCTGTGAGACCACACCTGAAGTACTGTGTTCAGCTCTGGAGTCCCCAGCATAGGAAGGACATAGACCTGGTCAATCAGGTCCAGAGAAGGGCCATGAAGTGGATCAGGAGGCTGGAGCACCTCTTCTAGGAGGATGGGTTGAGAGAGTTGGGGCTGTTTAGCTTAGAGAAGACAAGGCTCCAGGAGACCTTATAGCAGCCTTCCAGTACTTAAAGGAGACCTGCAGGAATGATAAGGAGGGACTCTTTATCAGCAAGTGGAGTGATAGGACAAGGGCTAACAGAATTAAATTGAAAAAGAGTAGGTTTAGATTAGGTATTAGGAAGAAATTCTTTACGGTGAGGGTGGTGAGTCACTGGAACAGGTTGCCCAGAGAAACTGTGGATGTTCCCTCCATGGAAGTGTTCAAGGCCAGACTGGATGAGGCTTTGACCAACCTGATCTAGTGGAAGGTGCCCTTGCCCATGGAAGGGAGTTTGGAACTAGATGATCTTCAAGGTCCCTTCCAACACAAGCCATTCTGTGATTCTATGATGAAAATTATTTACTACTAAGAAGTCATATTCAACAAAATCTTTACATTTTTAAAATAAAACAAAATCTGTTTATACCCAATTATGTGCATTGAGTGTTATAAAAAAGACCCTGGCAGCTGTCCCACTAATTCTCCTTCTTATGTTATTAGTCCTCAAACATCCAGAAAAATCTAGATTTTAAAAAATTTTGTTCTGGAGACTTCATATTTTCCCAGCTTGAACTGTACCCAGAAGACCAATCGAAAGAAGAGGAGAAGTCCTTGGCTTTAAGCATCATGCACCCTTGTCTTGCTTGTTTGCCCTTGTCTAAAGTTTAACTAGAACTAGAAGATATATGTCACCATTAAAAGGAATAACAGAAGTTCTTGGTGCCAATCGATACCTGATATCTTCCTGTATTGGGGGCCATATAGCAACAAGCAATAAACTAAGCAGTTAGGTATAAATCCCAAACACTAATCTTAACCCCTAGCCTTATTTTATGGTTAGAAAACTCATCAGTAGAAGAATAGAGAATATAAAACCTTGGCTTCAGCTGACAACAGCATTCTTTCTGATACAAACCAATATCTTCTGTCATTTATTTTGTATAGATGGGGCTTTTAACTTGAGCTGTGTGTTAGGATTAGATTTGGTGTTACAGTTATGGTTTGGGAATCCAGAACTTCAAAAGAGCAGTTCATCAGTTTATTCTGGATACTGCCATGCCCTCAAAGTTAGAGCAAACCAAAAATATTTTTTGAAATGGAAAGTGGTGTTAAGACCAGCTTATTGCTGAGCACTGCAGAGACTGAAGTGCTGAGAAAAACTGGTGACTTCCAACCACATGATTCTGTGATTCTGTGCAATTCTGTGATAATCCAGGCAATTTTTCTATTTATTTATTTATTTATTTATTTATTTAATTTGGCTTTTGTTCCCTCTATTGGATTAATATTAGGGTTTGTTAGGAGGTTAGCCTCCAATTTTAGTTCCTAAAGCATCAAGATCTTTATTTCCTTTCAGTGTCCCCAAGACCTGTACAGTTATAAAGAGGTCTGGTAACTGAATATATCAATGGAGTAAGTCCTTTCTTACTGAATGAATAATATGAAGGCTTTGTCACAGCCTCTCACTTTGGTGTTGTTATATAGAATGGCCCCAATAGTACATGTTACATGTTTTTGAGATGTATTCTGAAGGCATGAGAGAGTTTCTATGGATACAAGCCTGTAGATCCAACAGAACCAATACTGGTGTAAATTTTCTCCAATATCCTGAAGTGAGCAGTACCTAAAGGGAGTAAAATCACCCTTCTAATTTGTGTCAGAGAATATAAGTTGATTTGCTGCAGAACAGAACATGAAAATAACTTATCTTAAATGCTGTGTATAATATGAAGGGATCAAGACCTCAGGGTAGAGAGGGAGGTTTTGAGTTGGTTTTGGTTTTTAGCAGTGAAGTGTCAGATACTGCTTTTTTTTCATGTCTGTGAAATCTTTCTTATATTTCATAAGCAATCACCCTTCACTCACACATATCTTTTCTCCATTTTAGGATTCAAGTAATATTAGTTAACACCTCCTATGAATTTCTAGGTATATGCTTGGAAAACCACATTTTTTTCTTTTTCTTTTAAAGTCATTTAATGGTTTTCCTACAAACCAATTCCCCTGAGAAATTGTATCACTATAATTTTTTTCTTCTTTTTACCTTTACAAGCAATTTTTGTTCATTATGTTCATTTAAGTGTATCATACTGCACAGATACTCATAAGCTTATAATTTTTTTTTAAAATAATAGTTTTGTTCTTCTCAGTTGATACAGTTAATAATAATTCTTCCCTTCAGTGACGGAATCAATCATTGTCATTCTGTGGTCTGTGTTATGTGGGAGATCAAATCAAATGATCATGCCCACCTTTTATCAGCTTATAACCTCTGAATGGTTGCAAAATGTTCTCAAAAAAATATTGCTCTCTGTTGGATAGTGTGAAACTAGATGTCCTGAGCATTAAAGGTGGCCTTGGAAATTCACATTTTATGATTTTATGAAATAAACTGAAAATCCTTTTGAGATTAGGTTTTATATTTGTTGCATCTAAACACAATGTTTCCTTCTCCTCCAGATTAAATGACAAGCACAAGACTCTAAGTTATGGAGGAGTGACATCTGGCTCCTCGGCAGACACCTCAGGCAACTGTGTTAATGACTTTGGAGATGGCTGTGTTTCTGTAATAGAGTTAAGTTCGTTGTCTGGATTGTATTACCCCTCTTACCCTCTTAGACATTTTCTCTGTTTTGTCCTTTAGCTCACATTGCAATCACTGAACCACTCATAACCCTGACTTATAAGCCTTTTCTTGTATTTCCATCTGCTACTGTATGGGTTTTTTTATTGTTGTTTGTTTCCCTCTCCTCCTGCCTACTGAGGAAGCTGTGAGCATACCTTGCAAAAACTTCAAAAAGAAGGTTTTATCAACTGGAAGTGTATTTAAGATTTTAGACAACAATTAATGCTTTTTAAGACAAGACACTATAAAGGAAATAATTCACTCACTGAACACTTACACTTAGAATCAAGAACTACACCTCAAACTTCTCCATTAAAAGCAACAATTCTATAATAAAACAGTTCTATAATAAAAGATTATTAGACAATAAATATCTTCTTAATATCGTATTTAGAAGAATATCATATATACCCGTCTTCTAATACAGGATTGTTTAGCCTGGAGATAAGGAACCTCAAGGAAGACCTTATCACTCTCTATAACTACCTAAAAGGAGGTTGTAGCCTGTTCTCTCAAGAGCGATAGGATGAGAGGAAATGGGCTCAAGTTGTGTCAGGGGAGGTTTAGATTGGATATTATTAGGAAAAATTTATTTACAGGAAGTTATAAAGCATTGGAACAGGCAGCCCAGGGCAGTGGTGAAGTCACCATCCCTGGAGGTATTTAAAAGACATGTAGATGTGGTCCTTAGGGAGATGGCTTAGTGATGACCTGTCAGTGCTGGATTGGTTAATGGTTGAACTTGATGATCTTAAAGGTCTTTTCCAACCAAAACCATTCTGTGGTTTATGCTGGTAATTGAGCTTCAGAAACCACCTGAACTCTATATAGCACCACAGTACCCATACAGTCAGATAGCAATTGATACAGGGTTATACCAGTCTTCCTCTGGGACCTAAGGCGATGAGGAGAAAGCCATATGTCCTTTGATCCTAGAAACACAAGATCCTAGAAGTTACAAACCAAGCTACCTTCTGATTCTGTCTTCTAGAAATTACATGTCAGCGGTGTGCTCTATTCTGAGATGGCAGTAAGGACGCATAATGCGTCTTCTATGTCAGCTAGGATTTACACCGCTTAGGATTTCATCTTCACCAAGAAAACAGCTAGCAATGCAAGCCACGCCAGCAATTCAGATACCTAAATGAGACAACTATAAACAGGTAAGAGTTCTGACCCTTAGACGAAAGGAGAGATTACACAACTTTTTTGAAATGTATTGAAGTGCACAGACTATGGCTTGTAGGCTGTGCTTCAATTGTGCTGCATTTGCATCCTTTGGCCTCCTTAGGAGCTATTAAAGCCTTCATAAAAAACAGTATTTGTTGTTTTAACTTGTAGCTGAAACACTCGTGTATCATACATTTGTCATATTTAATTGGGAATGTCTGAAAAATATGCATTTTGTGTATTTTTTTTATAATTTAGGTATGACATTTAAAGTGTGTGTAATCAAATTAAACACTGATGTAAACTATAACTAGGAATTTACAAGTAAATTAAGTTAGAAGAAACTAAGTTAGAAGAAACTCAGTACAAAATGCAAGATCCTTAATGATGAAAATATACATTATCCAAAGTGTCTCAAAAATTGCTCAGATAAAAAACCACAAACAAACAAAGGAGCTAACCCCAAAACATCACAAACATGTCCCTAATTTAATTGGCTAAAGTTTTGAGAATGTTTTGATAACTCTAGAGATTTTTTCCTATTTTTTCAAGTCAAAATAAGCACAGTATGCTGCCAACGTGAAATGCCTTTCAGCTATGCATCATTCTCTTTAGAAACAGTAAAATATTCTATTCAAAAGTTCTCAGTCTCTTGTGTCTTGCTCAACACAAACCTTCAACCCTATTAAAAAATCAGTGCTGCTAGTAAAGGTGTGAACAGATGTTTTATCTCCACATTTTTTGCATAAATGCAAGTACCCTGATGTAAATTGATCAAACTGTAGAAACAAATCATTTAAGATTTGTGCAGTGATTAATAATAGAAGCCAGTAATCAAATCTTGCTGCCACCAGCACATCTGTTACAGAGAGTTTCTAGTTTGCCCTATTATGCAAATGTGCAATAAAACAAATAAATTACTTGATTTAACAGCTGGTTGAAAAACATTATTTCTAGGTGATTTTTTTAATGTATTGTTTTTACCATTGATAGCCACTTGATGTAGACTAATTCAATTATGCTTAGGCAGAGGGTCACAGAACTGAGGTGGAGAACATTGCAACAACTCTCCTCGGGAACTTTTAAAATATTCTAAAGATGTTTAGAATTCCTCAGGCACATGTAGCTTCTGGAAGAAGAAAGTGCACAGGAGAAGAGAGTTTTCCTTGAGTTCAACACTTTACAATTTTCCTCATATAACTTGGCCCTTTAGTGCTGATAGTGCTGCCTACATAAGCAAACTTTTCCAGTGCCTTGAAAGGACCAGCTTTTGATTCATCACTGCATATCAAAACAAATATGATCTAAAAAACTTTCTGGGCATTTAAGTTGATAGGTCCATGAACTGAGGAGATGGAAGTGTCAGCACAGAATTACCCTCCATTTAAGGTATGCTTAGACTATATTGTTTGGCTATGAATACTGTAGAGTTCAGCAGCCTTTAGCAACAGGACTGGAGAAATTAAACATTTTTTAAAGTGAGAAACATTAACTGTCTCCTTTTTCTCTGTCTCAGGGGAGTACGACAGGTTGTGTGAGACTTTTGCTTTGTTTATTTTTCCTGCAATGGCCCAGATGTGTATGGGAAGAACTAAGATCACTATTACTTCTGTGGAATGAAAGAAAAAACAAAGTAAAGAAGTAAACTGTGTCCCTTAGACAGAACTTAGTTCTGAAATGTCTTTTTTTCAATTTTTTAATGCAACCATACATGCTGCCCCCAAAACTCTCTATGCTGAATTACACATTTTATGAAGTAGTGCTATAAAACCAGACAAACATTAATTTCAATCAAACATAATGTTTCAGCTCCCTGGGTTACCAAATACCCAGCTGTGCCAGCAAAGTATATTGCTTTGAAGGGATGCATTTTAATACAGTCATCTCAAAGCAGAATATGTTGGTTTATACACTGCATTCAAAATAACCAAACAGAAAGTTCTGTAACTACTCGAATGTCTTATAGCCATTATTGATAGACCACACTAATATATAGCATGTATATTCAAGTCATCTTGTAGCCAAAGAGAGATAGAACACAGTCCTTACGCCATTTTGCTGGAACTGGAAATTCAGCTTGTGTAGTACAATATATCTCTCTCTCCAGAAAAGGTGATTATCAGCACATGTTAATAGACATCTTGATCCAAATGTTGAAATCTGTCAGGTTTTGTTTTTTTTTCTTTTCTACTTATTTTTTTCTGTCTTTTTCTAATTCAAACGGATTAAAAGAGGTCTTTAAAAGAAGGCGTAATGGTTAGTGTAAAGAAAAAAATCTAGAAGCTTGTCAGGCATTCATTAAGAGAAACACTGAAAAATACCTGGGCTTGTTCAAATTCCAATTGATCTCCTCATCTGAGAAATCAGGTTTCAGGAATAATAAGAATAGAATTCCTGGTTTTCCTTGTCTTGACTGCCCTGATAGTGGTAAGTCAAAAATCTCAGGTAAAATCTTCCCAGCAATATTCTTTCCACAGTTAGAATGAAAGAAGAGAGTATAAAAAAGGGTTAAATATTTTCAAAGTATCATGAAGTGTGTGTGTGTTTATAGTTAGTATTTTCGACATAGTGTATAAAGCAATGATACTTCTTTTTATGAAAAGATGTTGGCAAAGGATTGAAGTAGAATTTCGTCTTTAAAAGGACAGAACTGATCATGGTCCCTGTAGAGCTATTTGGTGCCTAAAAGTAGGCATCTAGTGCTATTTCAGAAGCCTTAATGTATTCATTGAAATGTGTAGATACAGCACAGGACACAAATCAGTCATGCACCCTTCTGTAAAGTCAGTTGAATAGCAGACATTAGGTCATCTAAAATGCTATTAGATCCTTGTGTTACTTGACTTGTTCCAAAGCAATCTTATGCTTGATACATCATGGAAAACTTCAAATGACTACAAAGTTCCCTTTTCGCATTCTTTCTCCTAGAGCCTCATTTTCCAGATTACTGAACGGATTCCATCTTTTAGTCAGTCTCCACAGTGGAAAGAGAGCTGTGAAAATACCACCCATGCATATACAGTTCTACATTTCTTCTGTACAGCTCAAGGGATTATGTTGGGGGAAAAGTACATTGTCCAGATCTCCCTGTTAATTTCCATCAATTCTGTGTATCAGTTCTGCCATTAGATGAGATTATAAGGATTTAAGATAAGGATTTAAGAGATGTAAATGTAACCAATTATGCTATCTCATTATTCAATGAATTTTAAGAAAATCATGTGACTTTGAGAATTTAACAGTACTTTTAATCTCCCAGAGTCTGTAGCTCTGTGAACAAAAAGAGATTTGTAGTAGCAAATCTTTGGCGTATAAGCAGTTCTTAGAATTTCTCAGCATTATGTTTCAGTTCAGATATATTTGATCTGCTTTAGCAAGGCAAATTGCTATGGTTGTATTCTAGGACAAGAACTTGGGGAGGAAGATATGTGGCCTCAGTGGTCTTGTATCCTAACAGTTTTGCATCTCTACAGTGGTGAAGAGAGGTCATTATATAACAGCATTGGAAGCTTGGACAGTCTTCAAGGAAATCTTGTGTGAACCAGAGGATGACACAACTCAATATAAAAATCAGTGCTGCAATTCCCACACTCCTATGTAGATATGGGGTTTGTACAACTCACAACTTCCTTTGATCAGTAATTAATAAATATTTACCGAGCTACATAAGCAATCAGCAGGATGACAATAACCATTCATGCAAACACACAAGATCTGCTAAAAGTATATCCAGTGTTTGTAATTCAGTAAGTTAGCAGGAACTGTATAACAGGAAATATAGAAGGAAATCAATAATTTTGTGGTGTGGCAAAAAAAAACAGAATGAAAAAGAACGTGCAATTGTAGTGATCAAGTACAGCAGAAAAAATGATCCCCAAATTAATATTTTAATGTGAAATGAAAGGGAATTGAAATAAATCACTTGATCAGTGAACAAAATTATCTTCATAGGATCAATGGAATTACAGGAAATGAATGAATGAGCTAAAGCTACAGATACAGCAAAAATTATGTATTTAAAACATAGGTAGTATGTAAGTGAGGAGGGCAGCGAGATCATTAAAACGGCCACAGAAGCCTGTGGCAACAGAAATTCTGAAGAAACACAGTAAAAATGAAATATGTTTATTGGAGTACTATAAAATTTGTCGATTAGTGAGAGAGTTGGATACTGTTCAGCTGCCCTCACACAAACCATCCCCCTCCTCCCTGGCCTCAGCTGTTCACAGATGTCAGTCAGCTGCTCTGTGGGCTCTCCATAAAATCCATTAAAAAAAAAAGGATTTGATTTTTTTCTGGTAACAAAACAGAAACATAGAGGTGTCGTTCAGCTAAAAGTCTCATGAACTGATTGTCCACTGCCTTGTATCTGGTTTCAGTTAAGTAACTCTTGATTTAAACACTGCATCTTGTCTTGTATCTTGTTCTTCAGACTTAGAAGTGTAACAGGAAGATTTTCTTTAACCTGCATTACTATGCTTCACTGATACCTGCAAGTCTACAAGCGAAAAATTAGTTAACCATGTCCTCAGAACCTGTGCGTCAAGAACTGCAAAGCCAATTTTATGCTACCACCTAACTGCAGATCTGTATATGACGTGTAATCAGATGTGTGATAGATACCCTTTTCCTATGGAAAAAACAATCAGGCCCTTTTTTTTTTTTTTCTCTGTCTTCTATATAAATTTTAATAACAATTTAAACCACCTGTCACCATTTGCTATAAAACACCCTGTTGCAAAACAAGCTGAGTTCAGATAGAGAAGCTGTGTATTGGTCTGATGTTAAACATCGCACAGCTTCTTGATGGTGGAAAGGGTATCATGTTTGCAGAACCTCACCAGCTTTTGACATATTAAAGCATTAACTACTGCTAGCCACAACACACAGCAAGATGAAATACCACACAGCCTCTGTGAGAAAAATCAATAATTTATCAATGAACTGTACAAGAATCCAAACTGATGGCAAAGACAATGCAATAGACCACCACAAAGAGGGCACTTGGGCATATATTGTGTAAATCAGTACAACTGTCAAATAATCCACTTCAGCACAAATGATATTGTTTGTGCATCTGATCTGCGCAATACTGGCCAAAACAAAGCCTATCTTTAAGCTGAACCATATTATCACTGCTTTCCCTGTGCGCTAAGATGTATATAATTTAAACAAAAAAAAGTTTCTCTTCAGTACCACTAATGTAGGAGAGTTTCTTTCACCAAAAAATAATAAGGCCAGTAAGCCTCAGAACAACTTAAAAATCTTTAACACAGTGCTACTCTTCTTCGAAAATTCAGTTTAGCATTGCTTCAGATAGCTTCCTTTACAGCAATTATCAAAAAGACAAAGTATAAAGTTAGTGCTCAGAGCAACGCAGAATGCCATTGATTCCAACCCAGAGCATTTGAAACAGCATGTCAAAATGCTCGTTTTCTGCTGGTTTTTGGCATCATTACACTTGTCTGGGAAAGGATAGTATAGGCAGAGAAGCTGTGCGTTATCTTGAATGAAAGTTACCAGTGCATTACTGGATGCCCTAGACCAAATAATGGCAACAATCAGTATGTTCTTGTAGGGACAATGCTACAAGGCATCAGGAAGGCAGTCTGTGCTGAGGCAGAATGCACATGACAGACTAAAGATATGAGATGCTGTTTTATGGGCACCTTACAGACGTGGTTGACTGAAATAGTGAAAAAAAAATCTTTCTTGTTACATTGGAGTAATTTAGAAAACATCAACCATACCACTGCAAACATTAAACATATTGCATAGGTAATGATATGAGGGAATGAGCATTTCTGATATTGCTGAAAAATTTCTGTAGTTGTGTCATGGGATTATGATAACAGAAGAGTTTAACTATCTGTCAATAGAAAATGACACACAATATAATATGTGGAAACAGATTGTTCCAAGGATAGATTTAGGATAACCTGGAGGACCATGGAAGGTAATAGTATGATATACGAATGCAAAAGAAATATGATGCTAACGATCTAATTCGAACTATAGAGCATCCTGTATCATTAACTCACTTTTGGAAAATATTATGCTGGTAGTGGAATTATATGCGACATATTAGTAGTAAAATGCACCTCCTCTGATATTTGTGTATTTTGATGTCATGCAGATGACAGAACAATTAGGGTGATAAAGAATAATGTTGTTTGCATTTAAGGTTTAGGAACAATATCTTCCACATCAGCAAGTAAAGGTACTTCATTTCTGCTTGAAATTAAAACATTTTTAGGTCACTTCTGTGAATATATGTATACACCATGGTCCTTTTCTCCCCACATCTCTGTATACGTGTGACAATTATCAAAACATACAACAAATCTAATTTTTCTGTTGGACGCTGTTTCTTTAGCCAGCTGCTCATAAAGAATACCACATTGCCTGGCTGTACTGACTCTCCATTGAAAAACAGTTGCCTATGCGGATCTGGGTCAAGTAACATTGACATAAAACCTGAGAACGGCTTAACTTTATGACTTTAGCGCTACTGGAAGATACATAAACTGCTTTGTCACTGCATTTAGGACATCCACAGGGGAGACACTTCAAATTCTGAAAAGCCTCTGTGTACCTGAGCAGAGCTTTATATAGTTTTATGCCTTATTTTTCTTCAAACATTGCTTGCATTTCATGTGAAATAGGTAGCTTTTCTTTCCACTGAATCACATTTCTTAATGTATCTGCCGAGTCACTTTCACTCCCTTATTTTTAGAAATCACATCTCACCTTTCACTGGACTGATTATTTTGGGGGAAGGAGGGGCAGGAATCTCATCACATGAGCTCTCGTTTTCAGGTCGTGTCATAATAATTTCTCATCTTTGCCAAACAATCTCATGAACAAAACAAAGACTGCAGTCAGGGCACTTGAATTTCATTGGTGCTTTCTCTGTCACTAGCTGTGATAGTAGAATACAATGTAGAAGTTAAACTGTTTCTTCCTTATTATAGGAAAAATTAATAGGAACAGCATGGTTATAGAGTCCTGTATCATATGTACAAATTATATGTAGGATAAAAGAACACAGCAGGAAGTATATGATGTTCTTTGTAAGATCTGACATTGATCCTGAGATTGATCCTGGGATCAGATTTTATTTTTCCCCCTCTTATTCTTCAAAAGAAAAGTTACTTTGGCCCAGTAGACTAACAGTTGCATGATTCCGTGCAAACAACTGACCAGCATCCGGCATCAGAGAAAGTTAAGGCTTCCTGTGCCTCATAGAAACTTTTCTGTGTTAACTCTTTTAATGGAAGAAATATTTTACATATGCAACTTTTTTTTTTTTTTTTTAAATTGACCTGATGATTGGTTGACTTACGCTAATATCACAGGTAATTCTAGTATCCAACTACATGAGATACCTAATGCAAAAATCAGGTGTAAATAAATAGAAATCAAATAACAACCACAACATTATCATCGTCTTCAAGCCAAAATCTGAATTAAAAATTAAAAATTTATGATGGACAGTGAGAGTTTAGGGCATGATTTAATGAAAAGAGTATGAGAGAACTTGTGGGTTTTTTTAAAACTTTGACTGAATGACAAAAAATAATAGTATTGTGCTGCTCCTAGTTGTCCTCTCATTAATCCAGATTTATTCTAATAACGAAGAATTAGAATCCAGCCAGCAAAATGTAACTTACTAGAAATGCAACTGCGTTAGGATGCAGCACAGATTTCCAGTGTCTTCAGCATTTTGCTCATCCCTTTGGAGTCTTTTGTTGGGTATATGCAGAGCCTTGTAGTTCAGTAACCTGTGTATTACTCTCTTTCAGACAAAGCTATAGTACAAATGTTTCTTCTCATCTTTACGGAAAGAATTTATATATTTAAACTCTAAAGCAGCTTCACTCTCGCATTTATGAAGCACTATGGCTGAAGAATTAAAAGCCTTGCCATTTTCATTGAACTTACCACCTGTTTGAGCTTTAACTATTTTGTCCAAACAATTTAAACAAAGAGCAGTACTAAGAAGTGGGAAATTGGAACCACAATAAATTACAAACATACTTATCCTGTTCTGAGCTCCTTTCGTAAGTGACATCTCATAACACTAATTCAAAAACACAATTTTTTTGGCTTGAAAGACGCAAAACATTTAAAATTCTTGAGGACTTTTTAATTCTCTATCCCTCTGTCAAAATCAATCAGAACTTTGCAAGTTTGCAGCTCTGTCCTTACCTACATCACAGTTCTTTTGTCTCTTTCCATTCATCCTCACTGCCATTGTTGTAAAGTTCCTCAAATCTTGCTTGATCCTACAGTAAATTTACAGATATGCCCCAATCAAAGGCTTCTCTTGGAGTGTAAAAAATTGCAGATCTTCTGATAATAACCTCCAAGATTGTATGGGTGTAAAAATCTCTGAATAAAGTAAAAAGGAAATGAAAATACAAATTCCCTGATTGTCATTAAAGAAATAATAGTACCAAATTAATACTTTGCTGCTGAAACAAGAGAGAATTCCCAGAAGACTCTTTTGTGAGGAAGTCAAGTACCTTGGGAATTTCATTCAGTCTCTTCCCAAACATGACGAAGATCACAGCATGCTTTGGAATTCATGTATCTATCCATTATCTGAAAACAGCAGAGAGGTTTTGCAGTGGTCCAAATAGAATAGAGAAGATTGTGGCTACTTTTCACTCAATTTGAGGGGTATGTAAAATTCTAAGGAAAAAAAAATCTTCCTTTTATTTTAAAGTATAACAAGGGAACCAAAACAAAATGGCTAGGATCCTCTCCTCCTCTGTGTAAATTTAAGGAATAAAGAAACACTGATACATAGAGGATAAAATACTCAATAGTTTCTGTAACAAGATTCTACATATCTACAAAATTCTACGTATCTATTGCAGTTTCACTATACATGTGGATCAGTTTGTGAATGGCAGATTCAGGTTAGCATACAAAATAAGTTGCCTCAGATGAACTTAACTTATGGCGTTCTGGTTTTTGACGTATGCTTACATGATTCCAAAGAAAGCTACAAATCCTTTTCCTATTGTATGAGGACTTACAGATTTAGTTCACTAAGACATTTTGCACTATTTTGGGGTTCTGAATACATTATTTCGTAGTGTTCTCATTTCACAAGCTTTTTCACCTGAAAAAGGTCCTTGTGACTAATTCTGGTTTAGAGCTGAAATAATATTGATCATCCATTAAGCAAATCTAGTGCATGTGGTACCATTCTCAAGGTGGTGATAAGGAGAAATGTAGTGCAGAAACAATAAGACTACTTAATATTCTAATCTTAATCACTTGTCTATTGCCCATATTTATAACATTGCTCTCAGTGGATGAGTTCTTTTGTCCTGAGCTATCACTCAGGGGTGTTGTACTGTAATCCACTGGAGAGGATTTGGTTGCTTTAGACTTCTACTTTAATTTGGTACTGATTAATAAAAAAATAATGTCTTATAACTGAGATTATAGAAAGCATTGTTATTGTTTTCATATTTCATTCTGAAATTGAAGTTAAACTAATAAAGTGTTTTGGTGAAAAGATAAATGCAACTATAGTTCATTTCAACCACAAAGCTGTTGCAATGTTGTATTACTCCATGGGCACATCTGTGGTTTAGGGTGTATCATCTCATCATTCTGCGTAAGACACAGTGAATGCAATTAAGGGTCACACATCTGGTCTGAGGAGTCAGGGATAAAGGAATTAATTTCTTATTCTTCCTTTCTTGGGGCTACAAATTGGCTTGCAGGTTACTATTCATTGGAACACCCCAGAGTGCTGACAATAAACAAAGCAGCTATTGCTGCACTCCGCTAAGCAGCAGAAAATCATATTCACGGAAAAACATTCCATCCATAAAAAGTACAGGACATTTATGATCAGGACAAGGATTTACAGAACTTTTCAATGATAGAGCATTGCCTAAGATTAGAGCCCAGAAAGATTAGAAACTGGGATCTCTAATTTCTATGCTATATATTCTGGCATTTTAATTTTACTTTTATCATAAGAATTATTTGCACATTATTTATACATTAAACCCATTACATTTTACAGGGATTTTTATACTATTTCCTTCTTTCTGGATCATTTTTTCCAGTTTATTTTCAAATTTTCTAGCATGTGTCAATGCCATCAGATCTGACTCACTGTTAATTAAGGATTTTTGATGCTAAAACTTGTATGTGGCTGAAGCATGACCTAGCAGTCATTAAGGAGTACAAAAAAGCATGGGAGATTTTTTTCATGAATCCATTTGGTATAAGAATATGGTAGACTGTGTAGACATCACTAGAGGGAGTCATGACCACATAAACCAGATTGGTACATTTCATTAACAACTCTACTGAGCTGTAATTTGTCTCCAGACTGAAATTTTTGCCATATTATAAAATAGTCACCTGTGGGAACTTCCCATTTGTTTTCTGGAGAAAGGGAGCAGGGGAAGTGCATCTGCCACAAAGATTGAAGCAGATATTAAAAGGGTTACATGAGTAGAATTTACCCATTTCATAAATAGCCCAAAGAGCTTGTTAGGGAAGCTCTGCATGGGGTTTTCCAAGGATGGAGACTCCATAACCTTTCTGGGCAACCTGTGCCAGTGCTCAGTCAGCCTTTTTCTAAATTAATGAAAAGCACAGTGACTTTATCCAGCTCACCTTCTCTTCACCAGTTACCATCAGGCAAACTGTAAACAATATATTTGATTGATCTGACCAGTTACTCAAAGGATAATGACAACCAAAGGCCATCAGAAGTATCGAACAAAAGTCTACAAGCAATCCACAAGCTAAAATTTGTTTCAAAAATTCTAAATTTCTGAAAAATGAAAGTAGTCTGACCAAACAGACTGTGAAAGGAGAGATAGAAATGTGTTAATTAATAACCGAATTCACCAATTTGGTTACACAGTATTTCTTCATACAGTGGAAATCTTCAAGCCACTGTTATTGGACTCCACTGGACATTACAAAGAAGGTGAACTGTATCTTCATAAATCTTTTTTTCTTTCCTTTTTTTTTTTTTTAAAATTAAGGACTTAATTTTTTTTTCTTAGCTTCCCTGTCCTGCATGTATCTTCCCTTCACCTTTTAAATTCTCTTTAGATGGCAATAAAAATCAGTGTTTCTCTCCTAACTGCATTTCTTTCCCTCCTTACTACTTCCAAGTTTAACAGGAGAGTTTAAAGTGCCCTTACAGAGGACCCTCAACCGGCAGCTCTGCAGAACTGTGTTTGAATAATTCATCAGATTCAATCTTACAGAGTGACTAATGTGCTAATTATACAGAAGAGTCATTTATAAGGTTGGGTCGGGTGCTCAATGCTAAACATCATTATAAAATATTCATATGTTATTTGGGAATTTTCTGAAAACTGCAGATTTGATAGACATCCATAAAGATGGATAATTTCCTCAGTGCTATGGTCCTGCTTCACTGCAAAGATTTACCAGGAAGCCAGCATCAAGACCCACTTCTTGGAGAGGTAAAATCTCTATGACTGTATTAGAAATACGCTACCTATGTATACTGCAAAGCTATTTAAAAATAGCTCACCAAATTCAAAGCCTCCTATAGCCCATTAATTAATCTATTATCAAATCTGAACCTAATGCTGTATGTGGACTGTCTTTTAGGAGATCTTGTTAGATCTGGTGATGAAAGTTCCCCGTGAAACATGAAGTTTGGCCATATGTATTTGGCCACAGTACTTCACCTTGAGCTATAAATTTCAGTCATGTTTTAAAGCTTTTGATTGATAATAGAAAGTGAAAAATAAATAACAGTATTTGTTACTGGAATAGGTGAGATTTTTTTTTTTTAGCAACATAAGATGCAACAGGGGAAACAATAATGAACAAAGACCTACACCAGTAGTAACAGCAGCCAGGAAGGCTGCTAGATCGAGAGATGAGATCTACAACATTTCTGTAGCCAAATGAAATACGGTGACTTCTTGAGTACATATGCCATGTTTTTAGGAATATTTTTGCTGTTGAGATAGTACGGCAAACCTCTTTTCATGGGCAATGTAAAATCTGTTTTCTTGTTTCATTTAATAATCTATAGTTAGGTAAACTCATTAGCTGTAATTTTCTAGACTAACTCTCAGTTTCTTCCGTTATTAACAAATATAATTTCTTTCACATGCCTTTGACAAAGTGATTTCCTCATACTGGTCAGTGTATCGGTCAGCTTGGATACTGCAGTGTCCTATCACTGTTTTCTCCTTGTCGTCTTCTCTTGCTCAAAACAACAAAAATATTCCAAAAGAGCAGGCCCAAGCCAACCCATTCCCAGACATGTAAGGAATGCCCAGTGCATTCATAATGTGGAAACATACTGCTGAACACAGGAAAAATTCTCCTTTTGCATGTTTCCTTTGGGATCCGACCATGTAAAAGGAAACTAATGGAACACTTTGTCTTTTTCTTGCAAAAACTGCTAAAGTTTTGTCACTTCATGTTACTTTCCATGTAGGACAAATATTTTTGCACGCTTAATATCATGGTTCTTTGTTTTGCTCACAGTCTCTTTCCACAGGTCAAGGATTGTTCAGGTATATGAACATATATGTGACTAGCCTGCTGTTCGAACAATGACCTTGACTTCTGATGCCTTCAGGGTGCAACTTCACTCCCAGCAGAAGATCTTCTGTCAGACTGGATGCTTCAAAACCCTCATGAGCATCTTTCTTAGTCATGGCTTAAAACTCGAAATAGTTAATCTAGAGTGCATTCTTTTCAATATATGTCTCTGTCATATAATGTCTCACTTTTCTTTCTCTTGACTGGTTGAGAGATACAGAGAGTTATGCGAATTGCTAATGGACTTAGGTAGAAAATAGAACCCAGTAGGAAAAACAGTGTAAGTTTCTCCTGGACCAGAAAAAAACCCAAACGAACAAACTAAAAAAAAAAGTTCCCAGGAAATAGTTTAGGAGACTAGGGAATGAACTGGTGATATATTATGAGCAGAATAATGTTCTTATATGTGGAGGCATAGGGCTAACTGACAGATCTAAGTGCAGTGAAGACAGTCCTAAATCTATGAAAACTAAACTTAATTAGAAAACAAAGAAAAACAACGAGAAACTTCAACAGTAAAACCTAGGGCAAGGATGATTTTTCAGTGATATGGATTTCACCTATTATTTCTAAGGGACTGTTTTGCAAGGAGCCATGAAAAAGCTAGTTATTATAAACAAGCATTTATTAAAAATCTCAATCTGTTTTTACTGACTTGGAGAACAGAAGCCTTCTCGGGCTACTGAAAAAGATAGCAGGCAGTAAACACTAAATCACTTAAAATCCCACAGAATAGAGTAAAAGGTGCTTCATTTGATATATCTGCCCAATAAAGGCAGCTAAAAGTCACCTAGATTAATAAACCAGTTTGAGAATGTATATGAGGGGGAAATAGTAATCAGTAAAACTGGGATATTCTGACTGTATAAGCAAACAGTATGTGTATGTTAATTTTAGAGATACAGAAGAAAGTGTCACTATCTCAGTAAGAACGTATCTTTAACTTTGCTCACCTGCGGAGAAGAGAACGACATGTTTGCTCTGGGAAAGAGAATCCCATGTGCTGTAAAATTTATTGGGCAAGTATCCATCCTGAAGAGCTCACAAGCAAAACTTAATCTTTGGGAGAGTCTGTAGAGTCCTTACAATATAAGCTTAAGTATTTCAACTCAAAAATTTCTGTTTAGACTGTTTTGAATGCTGATAACAACTTAAATATTGAAAGTCTTTGGTTAGACATGGATTAGTTTGCTGTGTTTATTTACCCATTATGTCTATTAGATACATGTTTTAAATGAATCCTTCCTTGGCAGTGAATTGCAAATGTTCATTCTGTTGATGCAGTGGACCCATCCATTCAAAGTGGATATATGGATGAAGGATCATGCAGTGCTTCCTAGAAAATCAGATACTATGGAATGTATTTAAAACCTCAATTTTTTTTCAGTGTCTGGTTTAACTATATCTTTGTTTATGCAGATGACTATATCTGAACATACCACTGACTTCAGCGCAAGCCCTTTTCAGATATGTCTGTGTAAATGAGATCAATTTAGATTCTGATAAAATGAACAGGATGTTCCTGGAATTATTCTCATCATTCTGTCTTCATGAACCACAAAGATTTTTCACTATAGTCAGTATTTATATAAAGTCATACAGTATGAAGCACCAGATGGTTACATGGTCATTCGGAGAGACCTTGACAGAATAGAGAAATAGGCAGATGGGAACGTCATGGAGCTCAACAAAGGGAAAGGAGAAGTCCTGACTCTTGGAAGGAATAACCTCAGGGACCTCTACACAATGGAGGGCAATTGACTGCAAAAGCAGCTTTGTGGAAAAGACACTTGGGGTCCTGGTGGACAAGAAGGTGACCGTGAGCCAGCAATGCACCCTCACAGCAAAAAAAGGTCAACAGCATCCTGGCTGTGTTAGGAAGAGTGTTGCTAGCAGACCAAGAGAGATGATCTTTTCCCTCTCAGCACTGGTGAGACCACACCTGGAGTCCCAAAATCATCTTAAGAATGAGACCTCTGCACTGAACGCACTGTATCACAGAAACACAGAAGAGCTGATGTTCGCAGAGACTTCTAGAGATCATCTACTCCAACTCCATGGCTCAAAGCAGGGTCAGCTTTCTCAGAGTATTAGTTGTCTGTATAAATTCAGTTAATATTTCAATCTAGCTGCTGCAGTCCATAACAGAAAGATTTCATGAGGAAGAGGCATCTTACAGAATTTCCCTCTTACTGACCCAACATGTACATGTTTATTCTATTATTGTATTTAAAAGTCTTAAGACGATTAATGTACTTTTTTCCACCTAGGAGAGCTGAACAAGTTTCAAATGCTCTTGAGAAAGGATAGAAGAAAATTATTTACAAATTTTTACAGACTGGGATTCTGTATGAAATTATAAATGAACAAACACACGCATGTGAACATCTGCTCAGAAGTCTTATAATTTAAAATAGAAATTGTAGTTATTTAAAGCATTAAAAGACATATAAAGGTTTTTTTCCATTAATGATTACAGGAAAATATGGAAAAATAATCTGATTGCTTGCATACTTCCAGCTAGTGCTGATAAAAAGAATCTACAGTGAGCAACAAGAAATTAGTTGGAAGGTATTACCAGCCAGACAGATTCCTGTCTTCTACTCTGATTAATTGATTTAAAAAATTGTGAGAAAACCAGTGCTATTCAAAACAACCAAAACTTCAAACCTAAACCCAAAAAGGCTTATTCCCAAATATTCAGAACTTTGAAAAATGAGACATAATTTGATAGCTCTGGCAATTTTTCACCCTGCAATATCAATTTCTCAAAAGCAGCGAATTTCAAATGTATTTTTACTTAATTCACAAGTATGCAACTTAAATAGATAAAATATCACCCTTGATTATTTGGAAGAATCCTTTTTCTTGTTTTGGCTGGCTGCAAATGAGACTGATTACCCTAGGAGACTTCTATATATTTGTTTTTGTTTAAAGTAGTAATGCACAGGTAGTAAAAGTAGCAATGTCCCTGGTTTTGTTTGTCATCCAGTGTTGTTTATTTGTGGCAACAACTTATTGTGGATCAGTGTTCTCTGAGACAGTGGCCACGATTTGGGAAATGCATCTAGAGAATAGCCCCAGCAAATGTATTCCTGTGACAGCTTCCTGCCTTCAGCTGAAGACAAAGCCCCAATTTTGTACCGATTCTACACCAGGGAGAATTTCCAGAAGAATCTAAAATTTTAGTAAATGAGCTTCTGAGAATTGAGAGGGACTTGCAAGGAGAGGGCTGATCTCGACAAGGGAATTATTGTGCAGTTTGCTGCTTTCAGGCTCCTTCTATGTAAGCTTTTTATGCAATGAAAGGATCTCAACACATAGCACTTGGACAATGGATCTTGGAAAATAATGCATTCACCTATTCCTACAGTGAAAATGAGTGGGAAGAAAGTTTCATGTCAGTAAAGAATCTGAAGATGAGTGGCAAATCCTGAGGAAAGGTTTAAAACAAAAGGAGATTATGTACTTAGCAAATACACCTCTGCGTTTTGTTAGCTCTGCCCAATGCTACCAGCCAATTTCCTCCTAGGGAACGAATGTGCTGTATTTTGATATCCTACATGTAGCTTCTCTGTGCTCTAAACCCTGGATTTGGGAGATTATGCAATCCTGCAGGCTGGTATAACTTATATCTGTGGGGTAATGTCAGAGCAGTTCTCTGAACATTTTCTCTCTTATGTGTAGAATGCAAAAAATCCAGCGATATTCATGAGCAAGTTACACTTTTGGGAATAATAACATTAATTGACTGTAAATAAAGGCAAATGTATCCTGAAATGCTAATGTGTGTAACTTCTGGTTTCAGTGCTTGTTTCTTGCACTGTTTACTGATTGTGTAATAGTCTCTCCACCCACCCACCCACCTTTCCTGCTGCACTCTTTCACAATATCCGCCGAGTTTTCATTAAGAGCTTATTATATCATATTTGCAGGTTTCATTCATTAACTCAGAATTCTGTGTTTTAATCTTTTTCTTCAGAATTATTTATTTTATGTGTTGTTGAGGATCTTCACAGTTAACACTGGAAAACTGATTATTAAACTCCATACAAAAAGTAATCAATTAAGATTATTGTGACAGTATGACAGAATAAGCATTCTGAATATTTCAAAGTAAAAGTAACTGAGACTGTAGAAGAAAAAAATAGAAATGAGGTGCATTGAGTCTTGCACACTTGCTATGAAAGGATCTATCTGTCAGGAAGATGCAAATGCTAGTGACTTTGGTACGGGGTGGCTCAAGGAGCCACAGGGGCTTCCCCTGGGGGCTGGCAGGATAGGGTTCCTCACCATCCAGGGCCTGTCCCATCCCCTAGCCAGGAGCCAGGCAGATGGAAGGCAGCCAGGAGCAGCCCCAGGCACCTCCCTGGGGATGGGGACAGGCCAAAACCAGACAGGAATGGGGGTCAGGATCATGCCCAATGAAAGTACCCAGGGTTTGGTATGGCCGTCAGACCTGTGACGTTGTCTGATGTCCTTTAAATCAGAAAGTCTTCCTTCCATGGAAAGAACTGACAACAAATAAAATAAATTAGTTGAAGAATGGATAAGTGAACCCAAATGGAACATAATTTTTCCCATATGAATTTTCCTCATATAAATTATTTATTCCCGTACTAGGGAATTCCCATATTAGGGAAATTTTTAATTCATACTGTAAATATTGTCTGGAAAAGTCTTTTCAGATGTTGTTCAATGGAGCAAATGAGATAAAATGCTGTAATTTAGCTAAGAAGAAGACTACAGAAGCTAAAAAAATGGTCACAATTCTGTCTGAAGTATACTGAAATTTGAAAATATGTTTTTTAACATAAGGACACCCATCGCTACTATTTGGGTGCCTTTCATCTGACTTCTGTTAGATAAATATGTCTTATCTTAACTTCAGGAGTTACCTCAGGGTCCAGAGAAATTAAGTGTTCCCTGGGTTTACAGTTGAAAATTATTGGGTCTTATGAAAAAGAATCATGGGTTTGAGGTTATAGAGAGAAGATGCTTACACTAACACTAATATTCTTTCAACATTTCTTATTTTCCTAAAGAAATAGTCAAGGTTTCCTGCCTCGTTCTTTTTGGGTTATTTTCATGCATGACTGCTTCTTCTGAATTGTTGGCAGTTAACTACTGAGTGCCGATGACTTGTGTGCGGCAAAGACAAGAACATCCGTTGTTAATCCTATCAGAAAGGGTTATTAATTTCTCTAATTCATTTAGGACTCATTCTTCCCCACCTACTTTGATTTCTCTTATAGTTAAAAATTTGGATTCTTCTGAAGAAACCTAATATAAAAGGAAAACCACACTACAGGCTTTTGTACTCTCTTAAAAAAAATAAATCTTCTCTCTCACGAAAGAAAAATATTACTTGACATCCCATCTTTAACTGAAGACTCTTCCCAACTACGATCAGGGTCCAACGAAGGTGGTTGAATAATAACACTGGTCTTCATTGCTTGTCCATTAATGGTTTATGTCAGATGTATCACCACGGTTGTGTGATGGCAAATAGACACTTTTCCTGTTACATACTCGTACTGTATCTATTTCCTACTCTTATTTTATTTGTTTTTAACTGTTCGACAGCATACAAAGCTGGCATATGTCTCACTAGATTATAAATTCTACAAAGCTGTTAGCATTTTGTGAAGTATCATAATGTACTCTTGACTGATCTTTTATTACCAAAGGCCTCAGTCAACCATTGAAGACTGAAACTGGCAGACTATTTAGTGTGCCCTAAGTGTAACTTTGAGACAGCAGGAGCTAGAGCTTTCTGTAATTATACTCCCTGATTGTGGAATCTGCTCCCTATTGAGACTGGAGGAGCAGCATCTGTTGTGACATTTAGGTTAAAATTAAAGAGGTGCGCAAGTTTGTTGATGAATTTAACTGTGGGGAATCATCTTAATTATTATTTTTAAATTGTTTTTGTTAAAAAAAACCCCAACATAAAAATGAAGCTGTGGGAAGGACTTCACGTTGTTATGTTAAGAGACTGTTTTAAATCGTTAGTTATTATTTGTCCACAAACGAAAGGAAAAGAAGAGATAATCAACAGCATGAACACAAAATAAAACACCCAGACTGGATTCTGAGAAAACAGTTATTGCACCCTTATTAGTTCATTCATGCATTCTCCACATCCCCATCCTACTTGAACAGTACTTGTCAGTACTTTACACATGAAGAGGCTGGTATTTGCCCTAAGAAACATAAGCTATGAAACCCTATTTCTAATTAATTCTGTCTTTAAAACTACCTCAAACTCACAGAAAAATTTCTCTCTTCATTTAATTGGAAGGTGATTTTTTTCTGGGTTGGCTGGGTCACTTGTCCAGTGTGCCACTAATATTATCTAATTTTTCAAATATTCTTGTTTTTAAATATTTTGTTTTATAGCTGGTACACATTCCCTCAGCAAGTAATTTTCCCCTACGGTATTTATTTTATAATAAATCTCCTAGATTTTTTTTTTTTTAATCATTAGGACAGGCTGTATTTAACACTGGAATTTGCATCTCTGTAGAAGTGTCCATATGAAATGGAATAAACTTCAGATGTCCCCTTCATAATTTCACTAATTTGTCCTCACAACACTAACATTTTAATATAAACAGTTTCTAATATATTGCATGTATGTTATCACAGTTAAACACCATAAACACATATGAATTTTGTAATCCTAATGTAAACAGAGCTTAAAAGCAGGTAGTGAGTTATGGCCATCCCTGATGACATTTTGTAATCCACAAGATAAGAAAACACAGATTTCCTTCTCTGCATAAAGTCCATGTTTGATCCTGTACTTCTTGATAATCCTGCTTCTCTTCATGTCTCTCCCACAGGCTCTTCTGGCCAAGAAGAGATAGTCAGATTCCTATTGTCCTTTACTTTTTGGCTGGCAGTTGTCTGGAAGTCTACGAGTTAGGTATACCTAAGTTACTGTAAACTATGCTGAATGCCAAAATAAATTCAATTTTAAACTTACCAGTGCCTTGTAGATGCCATCTCTCAGAAACATTTTATTCTGGAGGAGTATGTCCATAGCGATTTCTCTTTGAAGACATTCCACACCTGGAGCTCTCAAGATGCATCTAGCATAGAACGCATGACCAATCCTGAGGGCAATCTGAAGTGTGTATAGATAGGATATTAGTGGCAGTTGTCACATAGCAGAGCGGTAAAATATTTTGTTTAAACGAGGGCTCACTCAGTTTAAAATACAATGAAAAATATATTTGGGAAATCTTCCTTATTTTCATTATGAATAGAAATAATTGGGTTTTTTAATAGTATGTTCTCATATTCATTTTATAATTACTATCAATTTAATTTCTGAGCTTGGTAAGAAATGTCTCTCAAAAGGTTTTAAGAATTCTCTCATGTTATATAGACCTGGGGGAGGGGGGTGGGGGGGCGGTGGTGGAAGTAGAATAACAGCTAGCGATTTGCTTGCTCTCCTTGGAAGTAGCTTTCTTCTTCCTTCACAGTAAACTGCTAGTAGACTTTTGGGTTTTCTGTTAGTCTTCTGTATTAAAAATAAACTGTACAAGACTGTGTACAAGAAAAAAATTCACCATCTAATGAAGGACTCTTCCAAAGGGTAATTTGAAAATATCATACGCAATGAATAAAAAATGAAAGGGGGAAGAGGTGAAGTCATTCTTCCGTACCATGGAAAGATTCCACAATCATTTTCTCAGTTCTGAGGTCTATGGAAAGAATAAGCATGAACACATATGTTTTAAAGGAGTTTCCCTGCTGAACAGCTTCAAAAGGACATTACAGTTGAGCAGTCAGTCTGAAAAAACACTCATCTATTCACTTAAGGGTTAATAACTTCTTGTGTGCAAGTGCACGAACAGTGCTGTAGAAAAGACTTAGTTTAAATTTACATACGCTCTAATCTAAAACGTGCTATGGCTAATTTCCAGGTGGATTTTCCCTTCAGTCAGTGTACTTTCTAAAAGAAACTGGCTGGCAGAGCTAAGGGTTTTTGTAATAGTTTCATGGTTAAGTGTCTTATTCAGAACCTACCTAATAGAATTAACCTGTTCCACCTCCCAGCCATGTATAAAATGGTGGCAGGGAGATTATCGCCTTATATCCTTCGTGATGAACTTAGGTCACTGGGTAGTGCCACTGTAAGGAAATGGAAAATTCAGAAAAGACAAGCAAGGACGAAAGAATGTGGTTGCATGGTCTCTGAGTGGGCGAATTGTGCTTTGATTCCTGAGGCCACATTTCTTATCTTTTATTGAATGATATAATTGCAATGTAGAATGGCAATGGTTACCAGTACCTGGCATGTACTCTATGGCCTCACTCGTTTTTCTGCAGTTGGACACCTGGTACAGAGAGTTTGACTCACACCAGAAAGAGAAGGGCAATGGAGCAGTCTCCTGTGTTCTACATGGGGGCTGCCCTGGTCACACTTTTACCTTGAGTTTTCACTGCAACCTTGAGTATTCACTGCTGTACACAGCTTCTGTTCCTTATATCAATAAAACAAGGGTATGTGAACTATTCAACGGGAGGAATTGCACCTGATGAAGACAAATGAAAATTCAAAGTGACTAGAACAGATCTGTGGCAGTGCGAAAAGTTGGTAGGTGAGTGTGATTCTGTGGGATTTTTATAGGAAAGCCATACTGGCTCAGGCCAGTAGTCTGTCTTAAGCAGTGGCCACAAGCAACAGCAAGGGAAGATTAAGAACAAGGCAAACAAATTATAGCTCCCTTTAATACTATCCTGTCATCTAATTATATTCTGCTTTGAGGATTTCCTGAACCTAATGCGACTTCTTTAACCTCTTTGGATCTCTTTTCTTTATGGTCACAGATATTTCACATGAACAATAACCTATGGTCAGAAATTTAAAAGGTCTGATATTTTTCTTATTAAGAATCAGATCTGTTTATTTGGTTTAAGCTTGGCTCTTACTACTTTCATTTAATAATCTCTTACTTCTGGGGTAGGAGAGACAATGAACAGTAGTTTCCTATTCGCACTCTTCATGATCATTTTGTAGGCTTCTGGCATTTCCTTTATGTTGTTTCCCTTCCAGGCTGCAGAGCACATTTTCTCAGCTATTTCTTTTATGTAAGATCTTTCACACTTTTGAACACTCTTGTCTTTCTCTGAGTCTTTCTGAGTTCTATTGAATACTTTTTAGGGATAAGTCCAGACCTAAGATCAGACTACCCATAGTAGTAAAGGTTTGGGGAAAACCACCAGATATATACAGTGATTTCCCTCTATTTCCTATTAATTTCAAACATTTGAGTTGTTTTTTGGTCCACTACCAAGTACTGAGACTATACTTTCACTGTGTCACACTCCCAAGGCCTTGTTTATATCTGTTAGTGATGAACTCAGATCTATCTACTTTACAGATGAATTGATTCAGCATACTGTTAGATTCAAAAGAAAAAAACAAAAGTAGAGAGAATGAATCAAAACTGACTAGCTTTTTTTCCCCTAAAAGCACTAATTCCATGCTAGAATTACACTGAAGTAATGTTAAACTCTTTCCAAATGTTTACACCTCTGCTTTCATTTCTAAGAGAACTACCTTTCAATTCTAATCTAATTCTTGTTTTTGAGTTTGTTTTCCATTTGGATTTGGAGTTGCCTAGATATCCCTCTTGTTTATCTTACCACAGCAAGACTAGCCTTGGAAGGGAGTTAAGTTTAACCTTCAGATCCTGCGCCTCAATGTCAAAAATTCCACCCTCATCTATTCGTTTCTTATTCCCTTTTATGTTTCTTCTTTTTAATGTTTTCTTTTCTCTTAATGTTTTCCTTCTCTCTTCTCCTGCTGTTCCTATTATCTCTAGTCCAACAGGTTCTCAGCTGTTGTTTCCTGTTTGGTAGCTCTTTTGAATCCATCCGAGTATCTGTGTTGCTCTGTTGGTATTTGCTCTCCTTCTAATCAATTACTTTCTCATTTAAAACTAAGGTGTTCTCAGAATTGTCTTGAAGAGCTCTTTTCTCTATTGTGACCAAAAAGCTAAATACTCTCCCATTATTTCTGAAGATCTATAGTCCTGCTGTCTGTCATTCCAGTGATGATTTAATAGACTCTGAACCTCAGAGAAAACACAGACAGAAAGAGTATTGCCAGTTGAAGAAAGACTTAAAGCAAACATTGCAAATTTTTATTGGGTTAGCCTGATATAGGACATGACATCTTGGAACTTTAAGACTGTCTAATCGATTTTGGTTTACAGCAAAACATTTTTTTCTTTTGTTAAGGGAAATCATTAATTCTAATACATAAACAGCAGTGGTCTCAGAAACTCAAACAGATCAGGTCAGAAAGACCTTTCATTCATCTACTACTGAGACTGGGGAGTGTACTCTCTATACAAACTGTAACCATCTGGTAAATATTCAAAAATACTCTTTTAAAAGGGTATTCCAAGTTTATTTAAACTCAGAATTATCCTACTTCTACAATTCTATTCCTTTCACTTAATTTCAAATAATGTAAGGTTGAATAACTAGGTATTTAAATGTGATTTGATTTGCATGTCAGCAGTTTACTGAGTAGGAATCAAAGATGTCACACAGAGAATATCCTACCTTCATCCTGCTTAATAGTTAAGCAAAAGATACTACTATAAAAAGAATCCTGTAAAATTATACAAAGATATGTCTTCCCAATATAAAATGTTCTAAAGATTTTAAAAAAAAAAAAGTTCAAGTTTTCTCTAGTTTTCTATTCTGTACGTTGTAATCCCACAGAACATTTGAAACTTCTTTTAATAATCTATTGGCTTTATCACTTCTAAATTCCTCAGAGTTTTCTCAGAATGATTTGACTTTAATACTTCAAATGATTTCATCTGCCTGGAGAAAAGCAGTAGCCTCTAAAGTAACCATACCTAACGTGTTTATAAATGGGTGGATTAATTTCAATACATTAAGTTGCATTTGAGAACTACCTGCAAGCTGGGTACAATATATGGTATGCAGAAAATGTTTTCAAGTATTTGGACTCTAGTAGTTTCTACTAGCTCTATGGAGGAGACATTTTATTGTGGATGAGGTACCACTATGGGAAAGGTCCACAGAGCAAGAAAAGTTACCAGCCTTAAGTAATAAAAATCAGACATTGCCATCTGGTTGGAAATTTCCTGCCTTGTTGCTGTTGCTTTCAAGGAAACATACAATTTAACCAAGACTTCAACTATTCTTGAGAAAATAGTATTTGGCAATTTTCTTTCTCTACAGTTGAATCATCTAGAATTGAACTGTATATTATGTGACTCATCTTCCTCTTCTAAATCTGTAGTCAGCAAAGAAGACAGAATCCATAGACGCAGAAGAGAAAACAAAGGTAAAAGACACCATAACTAAAACCCCCATGGCAGTTCAGAGAGATAGACCTCTAATATAGTCTCAAATTTCATGTTCTACATTGTTTATCAACATTTTTCAAAATCCATTCAATTCCACAAAATACCAGCTTAGTTAGTTTATTTTTTTTTCTCATCTGGTACAAGAACAAAACAAATACCAAAAATACAGATCTTTGATGGCATTACCATCCCACTTTTCAGATCAGTGTTAGTGTATATCTCTCTCTGGTAAGCTCTTCTTGCATATCTTTTCAGAATGAAAGGAATAGAGCCACATTTTGCCTGTTCCTGGCATATTTTAAAAAACAGTTATCAGTATGCTTCATGGCTAGTTATATCAAAGGCAGCTGCAAGACCTAAATAAATCAGTTTGAGGATTTAACTCAGTGCCATTGCCAAAAGGAGATAAGCAGGCAATTTTATTGGGTCTGGCTGAGATGGAGTTAATTTCCCCATAGCAGCCCTTGTAGTGTTGTGGTTTGCATTGATATCTAGAAAGGCGTTGATTACACACCAATGTTTTGGCTACTGCTGGGCAGTGTGGCACAGCATCAAGGCTGTCTCTCCAACATTCCCCCAACAGTAGGCTGGGGGTGGGCAACATCTTGGTACAGAACATAACCAAGTCAGCTGACCCAAACTGACCAAACGGATGTTTCATACCATTTGAGATCTGCTCAGCAGTAAAGGCTAAGAAAAAGGAGGAGGAGGGAGGACATTTATTATTTACAATGTCTGTCCTCTGGAGCAACTGCTACATGTACTTAAGCCCTTCTTTGTGAGATGTCATCTGCTGATGGGAAGTGGAGAATAATTCTCTTGTTTTCCTTTGCTTCCCCATGCAGCCTTTGCTTTTACTTTATTACACTGTCTATATCTTGACCCATGGCAGGGTTTATTCCATCTTATTTTCTTCCCTCCATTCTTCTGAATAGGGGAGTGATAGAATGGTGCATTTAGCATCCAGCCAAGGTCAACCCACCACAGCGATAAAACTTTGCAGTTTTCCTGTCATATGTGCTGATTAAGGTTAAGGATTCTAGGTATCAGGAGCCTGTGATAATTATATCTATGATCAGAGATTTTTTCTTTCTAAAGAGTCCCCCTAGATAGGGGCTAGGATCTTGATTTACCAACAGCAGGCTTCAAAAAGGCTGCCTGTTTCTCTTGGAACCCAAGAAAGACTTGAGGCATACTTCCAGGGTGTGAATCAAAAACTGAGCAAAGAAAAACTAGCAAAAGCACCAGCAGAGCCCATTCTGCATTTGTCCTCACCAGATTTAGCCTTAGTCAAGTAGCAAGGGGAAAGTGTCTCTCAATAATTTGGTTCAAGGTCTGCTGAAATTCTTTAACTGTAATCCTATGTGAAAACGCAAAAATCACCTATGCTATTAACAGCCAGTTGATTGGAAATTTCTGTATATTAATGTTAACTATGGTTTTCTTACACCAGAAAAAGGTATGGTTTAATATTTCAAAATCTACTTCATTCATCTAACAGGACTATCATTGGAAACCACTACTATATCTTATTCCATCCCATTAACATCTGATAGGTGAATCTACTTTTGTACTATAGCATGAAGCATGTTTCATCACTAAAAGAGACAAAGATGTTCATCATAGATTTTCATGAACAAAGGATATTGTCTGTCCTTTCTATACCCATGATCTCTCAATAGACAAATTCAGCTGGATCACATACAGGTTTTAATCCACAGAGTATTCCCAATGTTCTCATTATCACCATGAAATGCTGCAATGTGTCTTAAAACTTGTCACTGCAAGAACAACGGAGCAGCATAAACAATCTACATAGTTCCATGGCCACTGACACAAAGCATAGACATTAAAGGATACGACATGCTCATCATACTAATTATTTTCCATTTCCAAATTCACTCTGAGATTTACATTTGTTTTAAGAACTTTTGCTAGATCCACTTTTAGCCTTGGTTGTCAACAGAGTTAATTCCACTCCTTTATTTTTGGCTAAAATATTATCTGTCTGTGTTTCTTACCATATTGAACATCATTAACTAAATTATTCTGAAGGCTTGACATTCCTGATTCTCTTTGTTTCCTAGGGAACAAGAAAGACAACAAGTTTAATTACATTCCTTAGAATGGAAAGGCAAGCTTGTTCAAACTCTTTAAGTGTATAGAGATATATCCTGAAAATGTTTCTTTTTAGGGCATTTCTCAAAATGATCCCTTTTACATTTTAGGTAGATTATTTCAATAGTATAAACTTGTTTCAAAATTGTTAAGGATATTACTAAGGCAGAGTGTTTATTTTGTATATATGACAAATAATCAGTAACCTGATTTTGATGTTCTTTGGTCTGTGACTTGACTGAATATTGCAAGACCCTGTCCCATATTTCACCTACTGTTTTTCCATAAAGAAATAAATTTAACCATATTATTATCCATTGTCCGTGGCATTCTTCAGAAGTTCCTATGTTAAGGGAATATGTCAAATTTGCTCCTCATACATGTTATTTACAATGTTTCTTTGGACACAAGAGGAACCATAGAGAAAAGGAAGGACTGAACTAAGGAGGTCTGTTCACAGAACCTTCATGTAATTCTGCAGTTTGAAGGTTTTCTGTGTGCCAGCATTGTGAATGAACTGGATGCAGGCAAGTCCTTGTGGATCTGTGACTATATCTATCTCTGGAATACAGACACATGCTTAAAAAGGAGAATGTCCTGTATAGAGTTTGCATAGCTACACAAATTCTTTTCAAGACACTGATATGTTTCTTTACCAGGTGGGCTATTTTAGTGTAAGCTCAAACTATGTAAATAATTAATCTCAAATAAAGCTTTAGGTGTTAATAATCTAAGGGAAAAACAAAAAAACCCAGATTAAAACAAAAATTTGAGATTTAGATTATTTTTATCTTCTCTCTCCAAGTTGTTTGACCTTGAATAACTCCCTCAATCCTCCTGGGCTTCCAGGGTTTTTTTCATAGATTGATGACAATGCTAATGGCAACGTACATTATCAGAATGAAAAGTTATCTACATTAAATTTGTTTGAATAGTAGGAATATCACTGGAAAACTGAGCATTCTGAAGCTCAGAGAACAGTAAATCAGGACTTCAAATGATTTATCTCTGGATGATGACAAAGTAGGTTTTGGAAACTGAAGATGGACTAGTGAGGATAACCTTATGTTTGAAAAAATGTGTGAATACTCATATAAAATCAAATGGATCTCCATTTTTAGTTATCTACCTGAGGGAAAAAAAAATAAATACAATTTTAGATATAAAATATATTACATTTATTTTATTATTGTCCTATGCATCTTACATAACCTGGAGATCTTAAGTAACTGTCATAGAAATACCAAGAGAAAATTTAAATGTAGATGAAATAACTGGATTAAATAGATGACCTTTTAGAAACAATTCCAACACTGTTTTCTTTAAGCCTATCTGTATTCCTGCTTCCAAACCTTCTAAAGGTACATGAGGTCTTTATTTCTTAAACCTCTCATGATTCCTGGCACCATGAAATATTCTATTTGATTTTGACCTGTGAAGACTCATTTTTATACTGACATCATTATTTGCAGGTAAAATACTATACTATGATTGGCAGCTATTTCTGGAAAATAACTGTGAACAAACATATTTATTAATGGTCAGTAGGAAAAAATAAAATTGAGTGCTAATTTGTTAGGATGGAAAATTGAAGTGGGTGTTCACAAACACTGATATGCAGCATTTATCCAAGCTTCTATTTTAAAATAATGCTGCCTGCCTGCTGGTGAATGTTAGTATTCCCATATCTTTCTAAGCTGTCATAACGTTTATCTTCTTAACAAATCAAAAGGCCAGCAAGAATTAGGTATCAAATATTCTAGCCTCTGATCCTAGCACCTGAAAAAGAATTTCAATCAGCATAATCTATCTATATTTCATGAAAACCTGAGTTATATAACCACAGCCTTAACCCACAATAACAAGGCTTTAAGCTATTCTTGCATTAACATATAACATGGCAGTAATTTTTCTTTTCCTGAGAAAAAGCTAGGTTTTCAGATGATGGTGAATGGAACTCTAACAAACCCTCTTTCCAGAATGTCATTTTCATCATTGCTGATATAACCGATTATGCGTTTACAAAGCAGGTGAGTAAATATTCCCTTGTCAATGCTGTCCATGCCCCATGACAAACAGAGAAGGGGGTGCAAAAATCAATTTTTGCAAAATGGAAGAGGACAAAACTAGTGAGGAATAAAATGCTGTGTTCCTTTTTCACTCCAAGATTACAAAAACCAGAGAATGAAAAACAGAAATGAGAGAAAGCTTTCAGCGATGGCAGTGTGGCTTGACTAAGAAAAATCAATTCTATAAGCAAACATTTCTTATTGTATCTTAATCTTGCAGTAAAGTTCTAGACACATGTATAAGCCATATTTTTAACTGAAAGTGATAATTATGTACTGTCGCGGGTTAAAACTATGAGGCTGTTCTGTCTGAAAAGGTTTTGCGGCTACATGGTTTGGAGGCAAGGTAAACCCACCCACACCTACACAAAAGAACTGAACGGCTCGTTCGGCTTTGTTTAGGCACAGGAAAAGGGATGTGACACACAGGGCTGAACTGAAGGGCGGTGAGAAACAGAAGCATTTAATGGTGAACGCAATTAAACCATAAAGCGATCATTTAAATACCGATAGGGCCGGAAGGAGAGAGAGAGGGAGAGATTGATAAACACATCCACAGGCACCTACAGGTATAACCCAGCCTCCCATCCCGACCCCCATCTCCCGCTCACACACAAAGAACCCGCCACGCGGTCGCACCGCCGGGGCGGGGGGGAAGGGAGTCATTGTCCCTCACCTCGCAAAGTTTTCAGTCCGAGAAAACTTCTCCTAGAGTAAACCTCCATGCAGGAACGTGGTCCTTCTTCCTCCGGGCGAGCTGGGAGAAGACTGCAGTTCCCCGGGGGCAGAGCCCCGCGGCTCCCGGCTCTGCCCTCTGCGGAGCGGGGCACGGAGCGGACCCTCAGGGACCGCCTGTGGGTTCCCCGCGGGGCTGCGGGAGCCCCGGGCGGAGCCGTTAGAGCCCTCGTCGCTTTTCCCCTCGGCAGCGGTTTCTGTCCCTTCCACGCAGGGTCTGGGGCTTACAGACGGTGCTACCCCTGATCGGGTTAAACTCGGTCCAAAGCCGCCCCTGCCGGTGATGGGCAGGGCGGAAAGGTCTACCTGCTCCGCAGAAGGAGTCTGGCACTGCCCCATGGGCACTGAGGGCACTGCGGGTGCTTTTCTCTCTCTCTCGGGTGACGCTTCGCAGTCCCGCGGCGCAGAGAATCGAAAGTGCCGCGGCCAGCCCGGGGGAGGGTCTGAAACTGCGCTTTTTATGCGCTCATTCGCGGAGGCGTGTCTGAGCATCTCGCCTCCCAGTCAGGAACCGAGAGGGCGGGCGCTGCTGTTCCAAAAGGGGCGGGAGAACTTTCCCGCGCTTCGGGGAGGAGGAGAAGGGGAGAACAAAGGTCTCACCCCGGCCGGAGCCAGCTCAAACCGTTACGTGTATATATATGCATATGATTTACATAGAATGATTCATTCAAAATTAATATCTTGCACTAATTTATGTGAAAAATGACTGACCTACGAGCTCAGGATGACTGACCCTGGAGTGATGTCAATCTGGAGTCGTACTTCTGCGTAATCAACTGCTGGTCACCATGACATTATTTCTGAGCTATCTTTAGTGCTATATCATGGGAACATTTTAAGTATCAGAGTCTGAAGGAGTTTGTCATGTTCCTTTGGTTCCTTTTCCTCTCTCTATACAAGGAGAGGGATTTCCCTTCAGGTTTTTATCTTCTACAGGCAATGAGAAAGCCATGCCTGTAGCACTGTACCTTCACCTTTTCCTTGTGGTGGATGTAGATGTAAGACTGAAGAAATGAAACTTGGTCCCTGAGATCTGTGCCACAGCTACTGAAGAATGAGTTCAGATAGGGGATATCTTAATATGGAATGTTGCACCTGTCCCCAGCTGGGCAACTTTTGCAAAAATAATCGGCATTTACCAAAGACTGTCTGAGAAGGAGAAGACCCAAGACTGAGTAAAAAGAGGCCTCTGTACAGGTGATGATTCGGGTCTTGCGGGCACTCTGTGACTTTCTACCATATTCTGAGGGCATTTCATTTTCTGACTAATGTAATTATTAAAGTGCAGTGTTGCTAAGGCAACCTCCTAGAACGTTCCCTCCCTGAGGTCCGCAGAAAATCCCAAGGAGCAAAGAAAGCAGTTAATCCCTATCTAGCATGCACTCAAAGTTTAATTTCTTCTGGTATCAAACTTCTTTTCTCACATCTTTGAGTTCATTTACTTGCAGTGAAAAATAAGAAAAAAAAAATCCTCCTTAACATTCAGGATTTGTCTCACAGACTATCACGTCCCTGAATGTTCCCTATTGTAAAAATCATACATCTCCTCTGACCTTGTTGTCTTTATTTTGTTACATAAATTATTCATTTTTGATGTGTCCTATAGGTCAGACACTGAACAAAAACTATTCCAGAGATTAAAAAATGACAAGGAAGTTAGCTTTTTTTTTTTTTTCTGATATCTATTCAAATACAGGCTACTGCAGAAATTGATTAAATACACAATTCCCAAATAAAGTATGCACCTTGGAATGAATTAAGGCTGTACTAAAGCTAGAATACTCT
The DNA here is from genome assembly GCA_009769605.1 of Bucorvus abyssinicus. Lineage (NCBI taxonomy): Eukaryota > Metazoa > Chordata > Aves > Bucerotiformes > Bucorvidae > Bucorvus > Bucorvus abyssinicus. The sequence continues at coordinate 7,983,102 of CM020042.1, forward strand.
AGGGGTTTGCAACTCAAAGAAGGAAAACTAGCCCAGAAGGGATATTCCCTGCTTGGATGTGAAAAAAATAATTAGAATTATCATTAGCAAACCAGCTCAAAAGAGACTACCTAAGTTAGGTAATCTCATATGGTTGCTCATACGTGTATGCCTGTCAAAAAGATACCTTTAGTTTTTTATCACACTTTTTTTTTTTTATTTAATGAATCTGAACTCGTGCAAAATGCAACATATTCAGATTGCGTATTTTAAATGAAGCACAGAGGAAAACAGATTTTTCTTGAACAACCAAGAGACTTCAATCCATAGAACTTCATTTTAGTGACTCTGCAGATGTCTTTTTTTATCCATCTCTTCTCTACTTATGCTCCTTTAACTGGTGCTTGGGAGAAGACTAAACATCCATTTAGGAAAAAAAACAAACAGGTTTTATTTTCACATTAGTTTTAACATGCCCATTAAATTCTATGGTACCGTAAATGCATTGAGAGTTTGAAAATAATAGCTTGTAGCCTCAGTGAACTCTTGCATGAGGCAGCATAGCCACAAAAGATTTGCTGGTTGTAATTAGCCTTGCTATTTGTTTTTATCTCCATTGTATCATCTGACGCTTCTCAAACCATCATCACCCCCAGTACCTTTTACCACACTTTTTAGAGCAGGCTCGTAAATGATGCATATCCCTACCAGGCTTATTAACAGACCTTTCCTAGACAAATTCCTCCTTTTAGCCCCCATTCCAATTAGACAGTTTCTCATCTGTATTCTTTATGCTTCTACTGTAAAAAAGATATTAACAAGCATGCTGGAACCCGAATATGCGAAGTTGTGCAAATCCTACAAAATACTAGTTCCTTAGACGGTTTTGTAGACAGCACCGCATTTTATAACAGAAAGTACTACTGTTTCAAACTCAAAATCTTCTGGTTTATCAGTCTGGTATTCTATTCCACTTTTCTAATTCTCAGTTTTCATCAGATTCTTGATAAGAGCGCATTCATTTAGATTTGCTGCTATCACAGATTCAATTCAGATAAAAGACATAGAGAGTAAATTACAAATTTACTAGTCACATGAAAATATCAACAAAGTAATACTAAAAAGATACAACAGAGATCCTCTTTCTTCATATTGTTCTTTTTTCTATCTATCACTTGAATTTCCATTCCGTGATGTTTGAGGGTGTCTTTCCCCAGGCCTTATCTCTCTTTTGTCTATTGAAAGGAAAGAGCCAATGAGGAAAAGAAGATTTAATTTTTATTTATGCATATTTACAATTATATTTGTGGCAAAACCCGTAATTTATAAATTCAGAAATGAGCCAGAATTGACCATGGGAAGGAAGGACACAGCAAATTAACTAGAGGATAGGTCCTTCTTCTCTACACAGAGAAGACCATAACAGGTAAATAACAAACATACACTGTTAATCCATCCAGCAGTCCATTTCATCCTCCTACTTAATCTTTCATTGAAATCAGGATCTGGAATGTGTGACATCCCAATAACAGCCAAAAATAGGCAATGCCACTAATAAAACATTACACAAGCAACAGAAGCAATGAGAAGAAGTCAAACAGAATAAAAAAGTCAAATATCATTACCCTGAAAACATTATGCTGAAAACTGCTGAAACTAGAGTAATCTAATAGGTAGCACATGGTCCATGTTCACAAATAAATTTATAAGCATTTCTTTAAAAATCCAAAACAACATTCTTCAGCACTTGTAATCAACTACTCCTTCGTCCTCATGACACCTGAAAATCTTTTCTCTTTTAAAATCTTGATTTTTCACAAAGCTAAAGTATGAGATCTAGAAATGAGAATTTAAGCTTTGGTCTTCAGTTTTTATCCTCCATAAAATGTGTACTCCACAGTGATGACTTTGAGTTGCCTCATTAATTTTTGTTTATATGGCAATTGGATATCTCATATAAAAGTCCTGAGAACAGATGCAAAATAAATTATCATTATATGATCTGCAACTTACCCTCAACAATAAAATAAAATAAAAAAAAATTGAAAGAAACCCCTTTAGGTCATCTGGGAAACACCTTTATGTGAAGGAATGTTGTGGTGAGGATTTATTCCTTTCCTCCTCTTTGCAAGTTAGGATCTTCAGGTTGATTACACCTTCTCAAGGAAAGAAAGGATTTGGGCAGGTGTGTCAGAAGAAGTGAAACAAAACTAGATCTTCACACTGAATTCATGATTTATTTTGAAGGGGAAATTCTTCTGTCCACAGAGACAAAGCAGGATTATCATAATTCATAAAAATTGCATCAATGTTGTTGGGTAAGTTTAATGAAGTGGTACATCTTTTAGAACAGTTATCAGAGAAAGCCAAATTATTGCAAGGATTATGGAAGTACAGGGAATGCTGAAAATGAGAAAAATGGAAATAGTGCTTTATGTATGCTGTAAGTATGCATCATTAATGAAAAATGAAACTTTTTTAAATCAAAATTTTCCTGATATTATATATATGAACAGAGATCCTTATTTGACAAAGGTAGTTTATATTTGGTTTTCATTTTTTTTACCTATAAATTTCAACTTTACCAAACTCATTACATAGCTTTAATTTTACTGCATGCAAGACAGATTCATAAAAAAGTATATGACATCAGATCAAAAGCTAATAGATTTACAGTTACTGTCTGAAAACAAGTGATGTAAGTTGCAGAATGAGAAAAGCCTGATTATTTTGTGTAAAGTTCAAGAGTTCAGGCTGTTTGATTCTGGGTCTCAGCTCGAAGAACAGAGTCAAAGCCATTACTCTGACCCAGGTGATACATGAAGTTTTTCCTTCAACAAGGTTTCCTTCCAAGGGAAAGAAGCCCCCTCAGGGAGGTTCAGGTTCTAGATCACTTCAAAACTGGAAATTCTTTTTACAACCCCTCCTTTAGTGTCATTATGTTTAATTCTCAAGAAAATACAGTGAAGATTAGCACATTCAGCTACTAGTGATAGCTTGCATTGGAAAGGCTTGGCAGTCAAAGCATGCAAGACAGGTAATAATGTAGACCCTTGATATTTCAACCTCTGATTGTTCAGGTCTTTCAAGCTGCCGTCTAATGAAATCTGACATCTGCTGGTATGATAAAGATGGGAAATGCCAATTTTTAAACAGTTGTGCCTATATTCTGCTGAATATTACTGTGTAGTTATTCATTCTCACTGTAGATTTGTGGCAATCATGCATCCTATTAGGTCCTTCTGCTCTTACATACATTAGTTTTCACAGGCAGTACGGTTGTGTCAAATCCCCTCAGACAGATAATCCTCCCATATCTTCATTCTCCCTAGAGAGTCTTCATTTCATCAAAAACTTGGAAAAGATTAAGAATTCCAGCTATAGCTAAGGATCCAAATATTTCCTCCTTCCTTCCTTTAAGATGAAGATATTGAAGCTCTTCTGGAGTTTCAATCTACTTCAATCACTGATAACAGAATGAAGCATATCAATCTTTTTAATGGTGTTCTCCATACATCTAATTCTGAAGCTGTGCAAATGAGATTTTGGGAATATTGAGGACTGTTTTTACCATTTTCTGTGGCAGATAGCACAAGTCTTCATTGAAATAGATTTAATTTTTACATGGATTTCTAATACTGCATGTTAGACATATGATCTAGCAGAAAAATTTTAGCTGTTATCAGATGCTGCCAAGTAATCTTTTAAGCCTTTTTAGAAGGTGAAACGGAAGCTCACTTACCTATAAAAATATTCTCCCTGTGTAAAGAGCAAATGAATGCATAAAACATAATCAAGACAGTGAGCTTCATATAGGTTATAAGATCATACTTTTTCAAAATGTCATTAAGTAGGCAGAACAGATAACTCTTCATCAGAATTCCTGAGACATCTATGCACATCCAACTGGAAAAGAAAAATGTTATCTGTGTGCATTAAATGGTTAAAATTAAACGTTGTGGGATAGCACAAAGTAATGTGCATACTCAAGTGTGGCAGAAGGAGCTATCTTCTTTCTAATTTTTCATTTATAGTCCAGCTATAATTCACTGTGTCATTACATTTTAGTTTTTTATAATAAGTTCCTATTTTTTTTTAATACAGGCAGTCTTTCAGTCATTATCAGTAAACGTTACCTAACCAAACATTATGGTATATTATCACATAATTAAAATGTCATTGAGATGTGTCCTAACCCCCTACCATTTCTTCTGTCATAAGATTTCACTGTAAATCACAAATGGAGAATACTCAGCTTCAATTTGTATTCCTGCCAGAGGCAGGAGCATGAAAGTCATCTTGCTGACTCTAGTAAACACCTAGTAAGAATTCATCATTGAAACTCAAAGATTAATCCACAGGAATCAGTTTGGAAACATCATTTTGAAACTACAGAAGAGCTGAGGTTGAGAAGGACCTCTAGAGCTCATCTAGTCCAACCCCACAGTGCAAAGCATGGTCAGCCAGAGCAGGTTGCCCAGGATTGTGTCCATTCAGGTTTTGAATGCCTCTGCAGATGGAGACTCCACAGTCTCTCTGGGCAGTCTGTGCCAGTGTTCAACCACTATCAGAGTAAAAACACGTTTTCTTGCGTTCACATTGAATTTCCTTTGTTCTAATTTGTACATATTGCCTCTTGACCTGTTTTTGGGCACTACTGAGAAGAGTCTGGCTCCTGAATCTTCATTTGTTCCCATCAGATATTTTCACACTTTGATGAGTTTCCCCTTGAGCCTTCTGTTATCCAGCCTAATTGGTCCCAGCTTTCTCAGCCTTTCCTCATATGAGAGGTGCTCCAGACCCTTAACCATTTTAGTAGTCCTTTGCTGGACTTCCTTCAGTAGCTCTGTGTCAGTATTTTACTGGGGAGCATAGAACTGGACACACAGAACTGGCCTCACCAGTGTTGAGGAGAGGGGAAGGATCACCCACCTTGATCTGCTGGCAACACTCCTAATGCAGCCCAGGATGCTATTGGCCTTTTTTGCTGAGAGGGTGAATTGTTATCTCACAATCAGATTGTGCACCAGGAACCAAGGTCCTTTTCTGCAAAGCTGCTTTTCAGCCAATTGTGTTTTACCAATTGTGTTGAGGTCCCTTAGGTTATTCTTTCCAAGAGTCAGGACTTTGACTTTCCCTTTGTTGAACTTCATGAGGTTCCCATCTGCCTCTCTTTCCAGTCTGTCAAGGTCCCTCTGGATGGTGGAACAACCAACTGGTGTATCAGCCAATCCTCTCAGTTGTGTATTGTTACCAACGCACTCAAGAAATCTAGATTGCTTTCATTCTTCTGCATTGTCCTTCCAGTAGATATCAGTGTGGTTGAAGTCACCAATGAGGACCAGGGTCTGTGACCATGAGACTTCTTTCAGTTGTTTGAAGCAGGCCTCATCTACTTCTTCCTAATAAGATCTGTAAAAGATATCTACTACAACGACAACAATGTTGACACGTCTGCTAATCATGGCCCATAAGCTCTCAACTGGCTCCTGACCCATCCCAGACCAGAACTCCATGCATTCCAGCTGTTCTCACCATAAAAGGCAGCTCTGTCTCCTTATGTCTCCTGCCTGTAATTCCTACAAGGCCTGTATCCCTCCATTGCAGTACTCCAGGCATTTGAGCCATCCCACCACATATCTGTCATCCCATTGAGGTCATAGCCTGTAACTGCATGCTTCTGACTCCTTTTGTTTGTTACCCCGGCTGCAAGCATCAGTGTAGAGGCACTTTAGAAGGGTACCCAAGCACACCAATTCCCTTATACAGGCTTTCAGGCTTTCCCTATAATGCCCTTCTGCAAACATTTCCTTCTTTACATGCAAACACTCAAAGGGATTCCATTTTCACTCTTGTTTTTTTGATTGCTATGTCCCTTATGTTTGCATCAACCCAGATCCTATCACATCTTCCTTCACTGTTCCTCATAATTTCTAGTTTAAAGCTCTCCATACTATATTGGCCAGCCTGACGACAAAGATACTTCTCACCAGGTAGTCAAATGGATCCCATCTCTTCCAAGTAGCTGATGGCCCTCAAAGAGGTTCCCACAATCACAAAAACTGAGAACCTGCTGCCATCACCAGCTGTGTAATCAGATGTTAACCTGAAGTATCCATTGAGTCTTATTCAGACCCTTCTTTATCATGACTGACAAGAGTACCACATGAGACTTCCATGCCCTTCACTATCGCCCCCAGTGCCCTGTCATCATGCTTAACATTTCCCAGGTCACCTCAGTAGTGTCATCAGTGTTTACATGGAAGGGCAGCTGGTGGTAGCAGTCATAGGGACAGAAAAACTTCCCAAAAGTAAACCTCTGTCAAGCAGCAAACCTCCCTAGATGACAAGTCAGGTCAGCAGATGTGAGCCTCTATCAACCACAGCAGGGAGTTACCTACCACTATCATTCACTGCTTCTCCCTCATGGCCCTGAGTGGCTTAGGCTTAGCCACCAAAGATGCTCCCATTGACAGCACTCCCAGCTGTCAAGGGCATTGAACCTGTCTGCTACAAGGGCAGTGTACCTATTCCGTAACAGTAAGTCATGATGTAGGGCAGGAGCCTTCTTCCCACTATACCTAAAGACGTATACAGTAGGCAGAGAAAGTTTGCAGGCCTGTTCTTCACATCCTGCTGCACAAACTTACATCTCTTGCTGTGTGCTGGGCCTGGTTCTTGCATAGATGTCTCCCTAGCATGAGTTAAAAGGAAGGACTTCACCCTCTCTAATTAGGGTTAAGGTAGAACAAAAGTTGCAGGCACCATTTGATGAAGGACAGATGACAGAGTTTGTCACCATCTGCTAGAATTAGTCTTACCTTATCCTTAACCTTACCTGGCAGCAGCAGGCAACCTCACGCTCATCTGAGAGTTCCCAGGAGTTCCCAGGTCTCTGACAAAGTGCTCAGAAACTCAAGAACATGTCAAGGAAGCAGAGCTCAGAAACTGCTTTGCAAACTGCTACATCTGTTGGCTGCCTCTGTTAGTAATGCTTTGGGAGCTATGCTCTGGACCTGATGATTATGTAGACCCATAGAGAGGGACAAAATGAGCATATATAGTGACATACAACCAGATTCCCTGCCTCTTTAACTAAAAAGGGTCCATGCAGGAGGAGGCCAGATTTCAAGTCAACCTGTAATGAATTCTGAGTGGATCATGAGTAAAGTATACATTTACAGGAGAAACCAAGACCATGGGATTAAACCTTTGAGACATTTCAAAGTCTTTCCACTAGCCTCCATATGCTTTGGATTGAGTCCCAAGAACTCTTGAGTTTCACCAGCTGTACTGTAAGAATTACAATATTCAAACACATCCAGACTTTAGTTCCATTGATTTTAGATCTATGAGCTATTTATAGATGTGGTGCAGCTGAACAGCTCCACACTAAATTCCTGCAGGTTAAATGTTCAGAAGTATAATTTAGATTCAGACTAAATTAGATGGTAAATTTCATTACTAGAAGATGCTGCATAACTGGAGGTCCTATTATGGAGAGGAGTTATAAAACTAATGTCATCCATTAAGTGGCAAAGGCCCAGTGGTCATGCTTGAATGAGAAATAATTCAAAGCATATATAATATTAGTGGCTTTTTGTGACTGCGAAAGTCACTCCATTCACAGATATGTAATTTATACAGTACTTCCCAAAATGCTTTGAGTTTCATTGAATGGTATAAATGCCTTTATTTGCCGACATAATAGAAGCCTTCACAGAGAGTATTTATTTTTGAATTATCAGGACCTTTAAATGCTCTCTGAATGCTAGCCTCTGTGATATAGTAAAAATGAGAATGTGCTACTCATTAGGTGTTTTCCTCTCTCAAAAATTATATGCTTTGTTACACAAGCTGTGTGGTTTCAATACATTTTTTGGGTTTTTTTAGTGTGTCTACTTTTTAGGTTGAGTATATTCCTTCCTATAACACTGATGGGTTCTGGATGACTTGTGTTTTCTCAGTTACTGATGTTTTCTCTTCTGTTTGGACAACTAAGGAAGGAAAGACCTTTTAGATCAATGTAAAGACATCCATAAACATCATCATCACAACCTGATATCAAAAAGGGACTTGAGACTGCCTGGCTCAGGAAAACCTGGAGAGAGGACTGCCATCTTATTCTACTCTTTACAAGCTACTAAATAAAGATAACCTCCTCCCCTTTGCACTGCAAAGAAGGTAATAAAATCCACAGACAATTGTTTTAAGTATGGGTCTGCATGTGGCTTGTAGAACTGGCCCACTCTTTTGTAACTTCACATAGGTAATTTGTGTTTGCTTGTAGTGAGAATTGAATAGGATCTGGATATCCAACATCCAGGAGAGAATCTCGAGCTGGGATGTCTAGTAACGGAAAAGAAGCCACGTTTTGAAAGCTGTTTTGAAGATTATCTTGTGTAATCAGAATTGTGTATCATCTCAGTTCTGGTATGCAAAAGCTATAAACATTTTCCTATGCTTGCTAGGACGGAGTTAAGTGATTGGGGCTGCCTTCTTACCTTATCTATTGGTAAATAGCAATGCAAAGGAAAAATAAATTGTGAGAAAAGGTTTTTGGTTCTTGTAACAGTAATGACAGGGAGAGGAGGGGAAAAAGTACAAAAAGGTAAGGACTAATAGCCAGGTCATCAGAAGTGAGTAAGGACAGCAAAGGAGAAGAGCAGAAAGAGCAGTGATGAAAACAGAATGGCGATACCAATCTGTATATTCTCTCTTTCTTTTCTAAGATACGAGACTGCTGACTGCAATGATATGATTCAATTAACCTTCCATTTTATCCTGGTACTTACACTGAAGTACATATTTCACTTCACCTAAGGTTGATGCTAAGTTATATATACATATAGTTGTAAATTAATATGGAATTATTGCATAATTATCTGATTGCATAAACATAATGAAACCATGTTTAATATTCAAAATAAATACAATTTTATTTTTGTTTTGAAAAAGCAATTACTGGCAATATTTCTGCTTTTTAAAGGAAATGCTACGATTTTACTGATGCTGGGAATACCAGATATAGGAAAGTAGCTCCCATAAATATTCAAATTTTGCATTTGGGTATTTAGTGCAGTAAAGAAATACTACACTTAGTGTGCATGCTTATGTGCGCGTGCCTGTGTGAATGTTTGGTACCATTAGAAGTAAACTGATGTTTAATAAGACTTTCAAATGAACTGCAGTCATAAACTTCCAGTTCAGAATGATCGTATATTATGGCAAAAAATGCAAGATTCCAAAATCAACACAAACTGTGTGATTTATAAGTTGATCTTTAATGGGAAATATTCTCCAAAATGCTTGAATTATTGCCATCTGGACAGACTCAGAACCTTTATTTCTCATTAATATAGGATCTCCATTTCAAAGATTTAAGAGCATGCACATCAACGTCTGAGTACAGTGACTGTATGAAATAGTGGGAGAACTAGCATCAGCACTGGAGTTTGCGACCCTCTGTGTTTGTTCCACAGTCACTTGTCTAACATGAAGAATCTTTGCTGTATACTGACAAATTCAAACACCTCTACAAGATAGAAAAGAAAGGAGCTGAAACATAAAGTGATTTTTAAAACAAAAATGCTTGGAGGGAATCTAAATCTGAGCTTACTCTTCAAGAAAGCTGGCTTGAAATACTTCTTGCTTTGTATTTCATCAGATGAAGTTGAAACGGCAGGGTTTTTAAAGGATTAGTTATACAATAACTGACTTCAGTGCGTATATTGACTTAGCAGAGTTATTATACAACAGAATATCTACTTCTTCCTTCTGAGAGTAATACTTACTGTGAAATCAGTGGAACAAAGACAGCTTGCATCATGTGATATAGAGCAAGAGAAAAAGGACTCTCATATCTCAGCATTAGACCTGTTAGAGAAAACCATGCTCTGAGTGTTTACCCAGCTGCCTGAAATCAGTAGCCTGGTCTCTTTCTCTTAAATCCAAGTCCTCCCATTGTGTTGAAGCTTCACTGATTTTTTCCAGTCCATCTCCACAGAACTTCTGTGTCCCTTCCCAGTTCCTTTGCTCTACCTACGTCCTTTTCCGCTGCTGAATATGATGTTTCTGGGAAACCTCTGCCGGCTCTCTGACTGTATTCTGTCATCTTTTGGTTTTGGAAGCTCCTAGCTCTATTCCTAACAATTGGCCAGCTTTTTGACTGTAGCCCACACCTAGTTATGAGTTGAACACTATGTGGGTTAGAAAGAAAAAAAAAACCACTCTCAACTTGGAATATTTATCAAATGTCTAATGCTGAGAATTAAAAAAAACCATAAATAAAATAAAAGGAAATCTTATTGCTTTTGACATAATTGAAAGATTTCTCGAAAAAAAAATGTGATTTCCAAAATACAAATATTGATTAAAAACCTGTAGCAGGTTACCCTGCTAGACAGCTAAGCACCACACAGGTGGCTAACCTTCCTAAAACCTCCTGTCTTTCCTTTTTCTTGCTGAGGATGACATTACATGACATGGAATATCTCTTTGGTTTGTTTGCATCATCTTCCTGGTTGTATATCTTCCCAAACTCTTGTGTATCCCCCAATCTATGGACTGGGGGGCAGAGTGAGAGACAGAAAAAGCCTTGATGCTGTGCAAGCACTGATCAGCAACTACTAAAATATTGGTGTATTATCAGCATTGCTTTGGTAACAAACCTAAAACACTCAGCATCATACAAGCTGCTGTGAAGAAAATTAGCTGCATCCCAGCCAGACTCAGTACCTGATCATAATTTGCTTAAGAATTTCACACATTTTCTTGAACTTATATTAAAATAATTTGCAAACTAGAACATTGTCATGATTTCTGATTACAGTACAACAGATATTAATTGGAAAAAAAATTGTGGCAGTCATCTTGAGATTAATTGTGATACTGACTTAAATTTCTGGTAATTTCTTCAGATTACTTCACTGAGAGTAGTTTTCTTCCTTAAGTCTCATCAAGCTGAGAAAACTTACCAGAATATGGCTCATCAAAGTGTTATTTATATTACTATCTGCTGCTCTGTGATTTTGAGTTTAGAATCCTCAAGAGTTTCTGAAATCTAAAAATATATGTGCACATATTTATACATATATATCTGTATGCACACACATACACACTCACACTCATATATATATGTGTGTATGTGTAAATAATATGTCTCTTAAGGTTCAGCCAGAAAATTTCAAGTTAATTAGGAACACTGCAGATTATGTTTTGTCACTTGAAATGGAAGTAGTTTCAATGTTGTTTTACAATAAGCTACCAGTGTTAGTCCTGAGGGAAAAAAGGAATAGCGACAGACTCTTGTGAGTGCCAGTAGGCTAAAGCTTGATTCAGTCGTATTTGTAAAACATTCAAATGCCGAATGATGAAAATTATGAGATAATCCAATAGAATAGATGAAGAGAGGATTCTGAGTGTCAGGACTGTGCTGAGAGGAAACAGAATTTTGAAAACCAATGATGTCTAAATGTTTTAGAGCCTGCCTAATCTGTGTTCTCGCCACTACAAAGTTTAGTATTGGAAGGATTTTAACAAATTACAAACCTCTTTATCTTTTATCTCTCTGCTTTTGACAATTTATCTTGATCTAACCTTGATCTTAATCACTGCATGGTCAAAAACTAACGAAGATAGTGACATCATTCATAAATTAGGGAGAGTTTTATATTTCATTCTTTCTTTTAAATACTTCATCATATTGCATAAATCCCATTTGCAGTCACAGAGCACGGAAGCCAATCTTTCTCTACTCTTGCTCAACCCCTAAAGCTGTCTGTGGAGTAGCCATACCTCTTCAGCTGAAGTTATTGTTCATACACAGGGTTATTATAGATGCCCTCTGGGGTAGCAGCAGAGATTGACATGTTTTAAATGATGGTCAAGAAGGTACTGCAGGGTAGACTAAAATTTAAAAGTAATATTACATCATGAGTCACTTGCTCTAAATATTAAAGGTCCTTTGGAACAGATTCCCTTACCAAGGTTAGGAGGATTTCATGTTTGGCTACCTTCTGCTTCCAGCAAGGAAACCAACTGCAAGCAAAATATATGGTTGGAATACCTTGAAAAAGGATATTAATTTAAATGCTTTTATGGCATGTTATTTTAGAGGAGAGTAGTGGGGTCCCTGGTGATTTTCCAACATTGTAGTAAGTAGCTTGTAATGAGTGACACCTTCAAGGTAAAGTAAGATTGCTACCTGCTGTTATGGCTGGTAAAAAAGAAAAGCAACTAATTTAACCCATTATTTTTTCTCACACATTTTAACAGTTGAATAATTGACTCAAAACGTGTGATGAAAAAGGTACTTTCTTAAAGTTTCATTTTTATATTTGCAGTCCAGTTATGAAATATTATTTTTACTTGCTTAAAATTCTAAGGTATTTCCATTTCCTTTGGAAGTATGTGTTCCCTTTAGCTCCTGGCAGAAGAATCAGGCTAGAATATTTGGAAAGAAAAAGAGGAAAGATTTCATCCTACCAGAGTTAAAGAGTACAGAAGCAGTGGTCTTTGAAGATGGAATAGTTTTTGGGATCCTAGACTACTCCCCTCCTTGACCTCCTTTTTTGCTGGTAGAAACATTAAGGGAGCAAGAGGGCTGTGGAAACTCTGTCCAACACATATCCCTATGCCTGTTTTTTTTTCTGTCTCCAGTGCCCCTGAGATCAGTTACAAAGTGAAGTTTACACTGAGTCACTGGGGTAGTTCCTTTGTACAGATGAATTTAATGAATTGTTTTGTCAAATGGTTCATCACCCTTCAAAAAATTGTGAATGTTGCACTCTACGACTACTGTGTTGTCAACAGCAAATGTTCAAAAGCATATGTCAGACTTACCAAAAATCAATTTTCATAATAGGCATAGAAAAACCATTGCACAATTCAGAAACAATGTTTTTCTGAATTTCAGGATACTAGAGGTTATATTTTCAAGCTTCACTTACAAGGACCTAAACAAAATGTCCTTCTTTTTAAAAACATATTTGCATGTAAATTAATGAAGATAGTAATGCTTTAAGACAGACATTAAATATGTTGAGAATTATGATGAAGTCACACAAAAGATGAATGATAATCAGTATGTCTACTGTTTTTGTATTTCATAGAAAGCTCATTTTGATATATTATCATAAACAAAGGGTTCCTTTTCTGGAAATTAAGAGTGATGTGAGTCTCTGGATTCCACATAAAATTCTTCTTAAGTACTTTGAATACAGCTTGTAAAATATGAATCTGGTCTTTTGATTAATAATAGTTATAACAGCCACTACTGAGACTCTTACAAATAAAAGAATAAAAATATCTTCTTGTCCTCATCCCAGAAAATAAGTTGAAAGGTGGCTTTTGGAAGTGCTTGCTGTGTTACTCAGAGAATAAAATGAGAATGCCATTTGTAAGAGTGTATATATCATTGCTGTTGCAGCTTTTCTACCCATTGTCATGCCTGATCTTCAGACCCCAGAGGGACACCAGAACGGTAACAGTTTGTCTTGCTCAGGCTAAATCCAGGAATGAAATAATCTGAAGCTCATGCACAGTTAATATACTCTATGCAGCAGGTTTCCATTGTGTTGACTGTTGCTGACAGAATCGGTGCGAAATTTCGGTGGAGAGTGGACCACTGGTGACAAAGTGCAAAACCAGAAACTTCCTATAAGCCTCCCCTTTTAGGGTGTGCTTGAGAGTAGAGGGATTGGGGTTTTTTTTTATTATTAATATGATGGGAGAGTACATTGTTTTGAAAATCAGAATTAAACCTTTCTGTTAAATAGCAAGATAATTATAATAAAATTTACTCCACATCCAGTGGCTGCATAAAATGCAATGTTTTGAGAAAATATCAATACACAAGGAAAAGTAACAGTAAAATTAAAACACCATAAATAGTGGCAAGTATCTGAATATTATCTGGCTTCCTTTTACTTTCCTCCTCCTAACTTGCAGCAAAGATTTATAAATGTGAGTTTTAAAAGCATTTCCCCAGTGCTCCTTGGTAGTAATTGTATCCCCCATTACTGGCAGTATCTCTGCATCAGTACAGAATATACGAGAGTGCTAGTTCTTTGTATCCCTCTTCCTTTGATCGCCGCTTCTCTAAATAACATAGGAGATTGCCAAGATTTTGCTTTAGTGTCAATTTATCATGAGGAAAGCACCATTGCTTCTTATTGGTTTGAACTGATGCGTTCCTGTGGAAGCTTATTCTTATACCACAGCCATTGCTAAAATACAGAGTTACAAGGCTGGAATTCCAGAGTGGATTTCTCATACGCTGAATAGATTCACAAAATTTATTCACTTGAACTGTCACCATTCCTTAAAACGCCTAAACTCCTATTGACTTGGCACCTTTGAATTGTAGTCTCTCTCAGTAACTTCTCGCTTATCTTTTTTATTCATTTATTTATTTTATTTCTATCCCTCCGCTGCCCACCCCGCCCACCCCCCCGTTTGTAAGACAGTTCTCTTACTGCAGACCTTTCAGAGGGAGATATCTATTTTACATGTTATGGCTCAGTACATGACATGGAAGCCAAATTCCAGCAGCATTCTCAAAGAGATGCTCTGCTATTTGCCTACACTGTTTAGCTTTAACTTCTACGCACATGAAATTATCCAGTAATTGCTTCTGTTTCTGGTTACCAGACAATTGCATAGAGCATTAAAAAATCCCCAGGAAAAAAAATTAGTTTTATTTCTAAGTATATTCTTGTTAGGTCCAAGGGGTTAGTGCAATATTAGTAGCTGAAATAGGCACATAAAATTAATTTAACTTTACATATATCTAAAAATTCAATAGCCCTGTTTGCTACAGAAGATTAAGGAAATCTGAGATTATACCAAAATGGACACCTTTTTCATACTACTGCTAAAAGCTTATTTTACTACCCATTCAAAAACCATGTAATGCATATGCAGATATAATATGTATTCTCCTTATCTCCTGATAAGTAGAATTTCAATAGTGGACGAAATTGCAGAAATTACAAATATAAAAACATACTAGGTTAATTAATTGTTATTTCTGTCATTTTCTCTCTGAGTCTCATAAAATCCTAGAAAACTGAAGTGATTAGAAGCTTGTCACTTAATTGCCATTAAGTCTTCTATGAAATTGTACATGTAGTCAGCAACCGTGTTATTTAAACATTTTATACACGTATTATCATACATCATCACTGGGAATAAAGGCCTACTGATGCAATATTTTCAACCCCAACAAAGTTTAAATGCTGAGTACCTAGAGCATTTTGTCTAGAATGGGAATGTAGGGAATTAATATTTAACATGACATATAACAGTGTCTATGGTAAGGAGGAAAGAAAGGAAGTTACTCTTAATCAGAATTGGAAATTCATGATCGGAAATTTATTTGAGGTCGCATAAACTTCCCTGACAGTCCAGTTTCTCCTTTGAAATACTTAAACTATACCTTTGAGTTCAGGTATGTGATAGAACTCCTCTGGTTTAGTAAGTTTGAATATATCAGCCTGAGCCCAGCAGAGGAAATGCAGGGTAGAATGAAGTTCACTTGTGTGTGTAAGCTGACAAAATAATCTCTCAGAAGTAAATATCCGTAAAGAAGAGGCTAAACATGAAGTCAGAAAATGAGGAGTTCTTCACAAATTCTTTGGTCAAACCTATGATATTCTGTAGAAAACCAATCTTTTTTTCTGGCTATATAATTTCTTTTTCTGAAGCCTGACAGTTAAAAAATATTCAAGTCAGTTAAAAAAACCACTGTTTTTATCTAATTAATCTTCCAGACCCTTCCAAGATTTCTGGACTTCTTTTCTTGACTTTTCTAGTCTGCTATAAATTCAGAAAAATCCTGGTGAATAAAATGTTGTTATACCTCATTGCAAAACTAATGTAAGTAAGTGGACCAGTAATGTGGTCCAAACTGTTCTAATTTTTTTTTTTTCTAATTGGTAAATATTAATTTGTGAAAATCAAACCTTTGTGGGTAAATATAGACATTTGTGTGAAACTTTTTCAAAAACTTTTTTTGAGTTCAAGATGAAATACATGATCTGAAAAAAATAAAAGCCCCTGACTCATCTCCATAAGACTTCAAGTGTGCTGTAGTGTCCCCAGCACAACTCAGAGCAACAGGCTGAGGGCCCTTGCTAGCAGTCCGTCCATCTAACCATGGCGTGTCATGCCATAGCTTGTCATCAGCAAGCCTGATATCATCCCCTGCCCCCTTCAAGTCTTGTTTGAAGTCATGTCAATGAGCCCCACAAGCTCCTGGGCAAGGACTCTCTTCCCTCTTTGATAAACATGAATCCCATCTGACACCAGCAATCCTGGTGCCATGTACGCCATACCATTATTGAAAAAACAAAAATTGTGGTGGTGACCCCAGCCATGCGGCAAGGTATTAATAGACTGGATCCATCTATTCCTTCCAGTGTCCCTGCCTGAAACTGGAAGGAGAGAGGAAAAAATAACCTGTGGCTCGGACTCCCTCATCAACTGTCCCAAGGCCCTGAAATATCTTTTGATTGGTCATGGCCTATAGGTTGCATCTTCATCCCCACCAACATGGAAGATCAGTAATGGGTAATAGTCTGAGGGCTGTACCAAGCCAAGGATATTTCCTAGTGATGTCCTTAACCCGGGACCCAGGGAGGCAGCAGACTTCCCGATGAGGAGGGTCTGTCCAGTGTATTAGACCCAATGTTCCCCTCAGAAAAGAGTCACCTACAATTATAACCCCTCTTTTCTTCCTTGTGGAGGTGGCTGTACAGGGCATAGGCCTTTCTGACCTTAATGACACCACTGGTGTAGATGGACTGTCATCCACATCACCCATTGACTGCTTTTCCAGATCCAGAGCCTCATACCTGTTGTACAGGGTTAACAGTGATGTAAGTGTAGGGAGGGCAGAGTATTTTGTGTGGTTTGCCGTTTGGCTTGGTTTAATTTTTCCAGCCTAACCTGGATAATGTGTTACCTTACTGGAGGTTTTTTTGTTTGGATTATCCTGAGAGACAATAGGTCTCAAAGCGTTGACACTGAGAAATTGCAATTATTATTGAGTTGGACTTGGATATATTTCATTACACTGATATTTATTTTCCTCTCCTGAACTGCAATATATAGCTGTCGTCTTCAACTCAGAACACACCAAAGTTTTTAAAGAACTTGAGCACATTACTGAAGTCACATTGCAATAACTCTAATAAATTGCACCTGCGAACTCCTCTCTGGTTTATTTATATACTGTATCACAGGTTATTAACAGAAAATAACCCACTGAGATACAACATTCTTGTTTACAGTGAGGCGCTGGTGGTGACAGCAGGAATATAAAACATAAAATCAACAGGGAACACAGAACTAATAAAAAGACAAGGGTCTATAAAGCAGAAGAAAAACCCAAAGCCAACTGTGAAGGCAAAAATAAAATAAAATAAATTTCCATCATAAAACAATCAAAATTTGCAGTATATTTATAGATACCAGGGAGCACAAATACCCACTGAGCTTGAATATTTATGGGTGTCAGAAAATCTGTGAGCTATTCAGAATAAAAACTTGATCAGCAGGACATATCTCTCCAAGAAGCTGGTTATGTCTTTTCTTAACAAGAAAAAAGAAAAGAAAAGAAAAGAAAAGAAAAGAAAAGAAAAGAAAAGAAAAGAAAAGAAAAGAAAAGAAAAGAAAAGAAAAGAAAAGAAAAGAAAAGAAAAGAAAAGAAAAGAAAAGAAAAGAAAAGAAAAGAAAAGAAAAGAAAAGAAGGGAAAAAACACCCAGTGAGAAAACTCCTATGTTTAGAGGGAAAAAACCCCTAAAAATAAGATTTGAGAAACCGTGAAGCTTTTGAAACTGTTTTGAGTTATTCCTCTTAAAATTGTTACAGGTGAACATCTGGTATCTTTACAGCTATCCTGATACATACATTGGATAGATGCCATGAATATATTAAATCATTCAGTTGCTCAGCATCAGAAGCTGTCCTTGTAATTCCAAGAGAAAAATTACCTGGGAAAAGAATGAGAACCTGGAAGTGGTGAAGATATGGTGGTTATTTTATATATCATATTGTATTCTATAGAATGTACTCTACAGAAGCCTGTAGAGCTCCTTGTCATTCTACATTTCTCCACATCACACTTTATATAGTGCATTTGGTATCAACAGGACAGAAGGATTTATCAGAAAGAAGAGAAAACAAAGCTTTTTTAGGAAAGGTAACATGGGGAGTATGTCTTCAAACTCCATACTCTTTGCAGAAAAAATGAAATGCTACAATTTTTGGCATTCATTAGCTGACAAATTCAAAAGTATCATCTATCAAAATAAACGAAATGCAGAAATATTTCTTAGCTATAAGTAATGTATGCTCAGGCTGAAAAACACAGCCACAAAACACTGGTGGGGTTGGAAAAGGCTGATCTTCGATATAAAGCACACAGTTAATCCTCATCTCACGCTGAAGTGCGTCTTCATCTTTATCTCATAGTGAGAGAGTACATTCCTGGGATAAGGCGAGCTTATATCTCACTCAGTCCTGGAGAAATTTGCCAGGCAGAGGCTAATGGAGTCCTGAGGGTTGGAGATGGGACAGAGAGTACACATTACTGTCACCAGGGGGAAAGAAGCAAGAGAAATAGGTAAGAGAAAAATGCTGCTGGGCAGCTTTTGAGAATCCAGTCCTGCTTCTCCGCCTCTGAACCGAGATTCTGTGGTTCGTACAATAAACTCTGATAAGGTTTCCCCATCCCTCAGACTTATTCCACTGTCCATGCAATGAATAGCTACACCATTACTCTGAAACCTTACCTGCCTTAACAGCACCACGTGTCTTGGTTCGAACACCACGAATCCACACAGGACCCCTTTGTATAAGAGTGGGCTCTTCAGGAGTGGAAAGGGTTTATATTGTTAGTAATATGCGCCTTAATTCCTCTTCTGATTCTGGCTGGCTGTACGATAAACTGATTTCAGTCAGTACAGGTACTGCTGTCTGGGCTAATGGCTGACCTGCTGCACTAGTCCTCTGTATTATGCAGTAAGGTTAAACGAGATCATCAGCTCCCTAGGAGCTGCATATCTTATGGGGTAACTTCACTGAGTGTCTACTTTGGGTGGATACCCTTCTGCCATTCTGCAGCTCTAGCAAGAAGTATTCCTGTATCATTAATTTTTTTCTTTCTTTTCTCCCTCCCCCCCACCCTCTTCATTTTGAACAACAAAATACTTCACAATATTGTCAGGAAGATTGAAGTAGAGAACCACCTGTGTTATATTTTTCAGCTAAAGGGAGTCATCATTGTTACAAATAGCTTCAGTTTATGTATCAGCTTCCCCCTCACTCCTCCTAATGAGCACAGATATCTGATTTATTCACTTCTTTCTGGGTTTAAAGTCATCGTCTACAGCATTTGCAGTGGAAGTGAAATACAGCCTGTAAGTGATGCTTATCCTTTGTGCGATTTCACAAGGAGAATATCAGCCTTGTATGTTTTTGAGCAAAATTTTCTCCTAATTTTTACAAAAAAAGAGTAGCAACAATCTTCAGCATTATTTCCTGTGCACCTGTATGCAACCAGTCTGTTCAAGGCTGCTTAATATTCACATTCTGAGTATTATGTATTAAGATGATTAGTATCATCTGATTCCTTGCCACTCTACCAAACACCCTACTGTCTTCAGCAGATCTTGGAAATTAACTGATCTGATCCAAAGCAGTTATTGCTTGCCTTTGCCTCAGGATAGTGTTAATACATAGTGTAACCTACACTTTGTTCCACTTCACCCAATACATATTGGTCTGAATGTAAAGTATGCATTTAATTATCAGTAACAATTGCAATTGTACAAAAAAGTAGGAAATAAAACATATTCTCATCTGTTTTTTTCTTAAGCAGTGATATGCAAATTGAACTTTAACTGCCAAATCAGAAGTGGCCACCTAATCTACAGGATAAAGCTATTTTAATTTATAATGGACATTTCTGCTTAGCTCATATGTATCTGATGCATTTTAAAAAAAAAAAAAAAAGGGCATTTACAAAGGGGTACAATGGTCCCTGGAGACACAACATCTCATTTCCAATTCAGCTGGCAAGAATACTAATTGCATTATCACATATTCAGCAGCATTCAGCAAAGTTATTTATTCATTCATCCTTAAGACCCAGGATGTCTGGCAGGTCACTGCCAATAAGCACTACCTTGAGAATCTCAGACAATGGTATACAAAGGAAATGAGATGTAGGGCTGCTTGAAAAAAAAAGCTCACAAAGAAGCTAAACCTCTGAGATTTGCCTCTTTGCTAGCTTCATGACTGAGTGAAAAAATTTACTTGTGCCATGAACAAAACAAAACAAAAAAACCATAGCTTTCATGAGTATAAAAGAGAAAGGAGGAGTGAAAGGAAGGGAGACTATACAGGCTGATCTGCAAATCATAAAGCATGAGATTATAAAGGATGCAGAGGAGCCAGGAGTCAACATGCCCAATAGAAGCTGCACCCCACAATCTTATCCTCTATCATGCGTGTGTTGTTTTCAGCTTTGTTGATTCTAAGGCAAGCCAAGGAAATTCTAGAATAGTTTTCAATTTTTTTTTTTACCTCTTTTCATTGCATTTGGCATGAAATTCAAGCCTGCATCTTTCACACCATGGAGAGAGAAATTAGGAAAACAAGTTGGAAAGACAGGCAAAATTAGCACAGGTAGTGACTAATTCTCAGTTCTGAGGAATAGGGGCTTCAACAATGTGTTGTTTACACAAGATAGGAACAAATTAAGACTCAAAGAATGAATTTAAACAGCGATAATGTGAATGACAGTGGTGCGGAGATGCCTGAACTCAGATCAAACTGGTCTGTTTATATGTAATGGCAAACCCCAGCAGAGATCTCTATGAGCCCTCATTTGCTCAGTCTCTCCACATGACCTTATTATAAAACTGGGGGGCTGAGAAGGGGGAAAATCAAAGTGGAACAGACTGGGGAAAATGGATTTTTGGTGGGAAAGAGAAGCTGTGACATACCAGAAAGGTGAGAAGAAAACCAAAGCAGCAGCTGAAACAGGAGTAGATTTGGATCAGGGTAAGGTACCTGGGATTGAATCTGAGACCTAGGTCCAATTCAGAGAAAAAACAGACAGGGAAGTGGGAGGGAAGAGATGATCTTATTAAAGGGGAGGGGAAAACCACGGTAAGAGGGAAATTACTGTGGAGTTGAAGTTTAGGCCACTCACTTTGGGAGGGCAAGGAAACAAGTACAGGGAACCTGTGCATTAGAGAAACCATGGTGCCCTGGTTAGAGTTAGAACAGAAATTCTCTTCAGTGATTTTACTTCCCAGCTCAGTCTCTGCTCAGTGACGGCACTGTCTGAAGTGAACGATGTATTTGTGCAGACAGTGTCTGCTTCTAGCTGTGACAGCGCTGGATGTTCACAGGCACTGCCAGGGGTTGGGGTGCAGAAAGGCTCCTGCTTGTACTTGCTCCTGTGGAGTCCAAGGTCACTGCTGAACCCTGTGTGCCACGGTGGGGGTGCAGTAAGTGAGAGGCTGCACCTACGGGGAGGAGCGGACAGGACAGGTGACCCTGCACTGACCAACAAGGTGTTCCATCCCATAGTCATCATATTTGGTATAAAGCTGAGGGATCACAAGGGTCAAGCTCTCTCTTCCTCTTCTTCAACAGCCGTGATCCAAGGAAGTCTCTGTCAGTTCTGCCTGTTCCCAATCCGTGCATTCCTGAGTCCAGTTCCAGAACCCAGCTCCTGCATCCGGTTCCCATCTGCTGCTGAGACCAGCCTGGGACTTCCCCAGTGCCTGCCCACAGCATCAGTGGTGACAGTGATGTAATTGATTGCCATCAGGGGGGTTGGGTTCCGTATTGGTATTGTATGTATTAACATTCTAGTATTTTTATCATTCTCATTAAAGCAATTTTAGTTTTTTTCCAATCCATAAGTCTCTCTCCCGTATTCCCCTTCTCTTTTCCCTTTGGGAAGGAAGGGAGGAGGAGGGTAATAGAGAGCATCTGTCATTTTCTAGTGGCCAGCCCAGCCCTAACCTGCAACCTGTTACAAGTGTTACTGAGAAATTATAGGTGATAGTCGTGTATAGAGACCACAGACAGGAAAGTTATAGTATGCAAGAAAATTAGCTCAAATCAGGAACATGAAAAGGAATTGGACCCAAGTGAGCAAAGAAAAAATAGAAATTTTGTAGAAAAAGAAAGATGCTGGAACGAGGAAGAAGAGTACGTCACAGTGAGACAGGAATGTGCTGAGACTGCGCATCATTCACTTGATGCCACAGAGGGCTTGAAGACCCACTGGCCACTAGTTTAGATCAAAGAATCCTAAAATTCTAGAATGCTTTGGATTGGAAAGGACCATTAAAGTTCACCGAGTCCAACCCCCTTGCAATGAGCAATCTTCAACTAGATCAGGCTGCTCAGAGCCCTGTACAACCTGACCTTCAATGTTTCCAGGAATGGGACATCTACCACCTCTCTGGGCAACAGTGCCAGTGTTTCATCATCCTCAGTGTAAAAAATTTCTTCCTTATATCTAGTCTAAATCTCCCCTCTTTTAGGTTAAAACCATCACTCCTTGTCCTGTCACAACAGGCCTTCCTAAAAAGACTGTCCCTATCTTCCTTACAAGCCCACTTCAAGTCTAATAAGCTGCAATAAGCTCTCCTCAGAGGTTTCTCTTCTCCAGGCCGAACAACCCCAATTCTCTCAGTCTGTCCTCACAGGAGAGGAGCTCCATCCATCTAACCATTTCTGTGGCCCTTCTCTGGACTCTCTCCAACAGGTCCTTATCTTGGATAAAGGGTAAGAACTCATAATTGCTATTAAATGCTCACTGTCTCAAGTGGCAGAGGTCTGTTGGGAGGAAGTCATGGGACTGATCATGTTGATAAGCCAAAATAACATGATGCTCTGTGACAACAATTCTACCTTCCCATCTCATTTTCGGATGAAAACTCAGTTGTTGCACTCTGACACGTTTAAATGTTAATTTTAAAAGAAAACTGTAATGGCTTGAGGTGATAGTACAGAAAATTTGAAGTCCATTGACACACTATTTTCTGTATAAGCATACAGAATATACAACTCCTTTGCTTTCAGTTTTAATCTAGCCTTTTATCAGATTTCAGGAAGTAGCTCTTCAGCTGATGTTAACAGTTACAGTTCTAATCATTTTAATAGTTCTTCATGATTCATTGCATGAAGTTGAAGGATGATGCATTTGAACAGACCTGATTTTTTCTTGTTTCTTTTCCAATCTCCTCTGCAAGTTTGACAGATACCATTACACTGCTCAGAGCATTTTATGTTCTTCTGCTGACTCAGTCAGTCATAGTAAGACTATCAGCACCAGAGAAGATGGTTTTTAACAAGTAATTCCTCTGACAGGCTCAGGGGGATTATTTCTAACCAGAGTTAGAAACCAGTCTTACTTCAGGAAAGTCAAGGTAACTTTCCCACTAACCTTTAATGATGTATAGTTTTGGACCATAATCTTCATACTTTTTAATGTCATAAAGGACCACAGTATAAGGTGACCATGTAAAACAGACCATAGTATTTACCAAGGGTTTTCTACATAGCATACAAAACTATTTCTTGATAATAACAAATAAATAAAATAATATATTAAATACTTTTAGAAAATTATAAAGTCTTGACACTGACTTAAAATGACTGAGAAAAATGCCACATCTGTACTAGGTAAGTTATTAAATTATTATTAGTATTAATTTTCCCATTTCTTTTTTTTATGCCTTTTTTTGTGTTAGATTATGAAGGTTTTATTGCTAGATAAACTCTTTTCCAGCCAAGGTATTTTGAAAATCTCATTAAAATAGCTCCATAACTTCTTTCCCAAGGAAAAAAATCATAAAAAGACAGATTTTTCATGCCTGGACTAGCATTTTGGTAACTCTTTTTAACTTTTAGTTTTTTTCCCCAAAGGTATATAGTAATACAGTAATGACCTCATCAAAAAATCCTCAGAAACAACATCTCTAACATGACTGAATTGCCATGTTTAAATGTAGTGTAACATCCATTTTAAGCATGGCACTATTTTAAAAGGTCATTTTCTACTGGCTATCCCAATGATACTATGTTCCTTCTCATTGTCACCAATCGTAGGATACTGTTTCCAGTCTAATGGAGTGTGACCTAAGCCTTCCCTTTTTCTTTCTTTTTTTTTTTTTTTTTTTTGGCTATGCGAACTTGAATTTGGCTTTATAAAAATGAACATAGTTCATATTAATACCCTTCACCAAGCAATTCAGAGTGGTCTGTTCAGTGGACTTGTACCTCTGTTATTTACCACTCCATCAATTTTTGTGATGTTACAAGTTATTGGTTTGGGGTTTTTTTATATATACCTGTTAATATTTATATTATTTTTTTAGTGGTGGAATCATCCTTGAGGTTGTGAAACTGAAAACAAAAGGGTTCTGGACCTGGATATTAATTTAATTCAATTGACCTATACAGTATCTCTGCAACATTCCAAACCACTGGACAGAATGCAAATACATTTTCCAGTGTTTGAGCAATGTGTTCAGATTTGTCACTCTCTACTCCACACTCTCCCCCAGCATCTTCAATGTGATCATAACTTAGCAACGTCATTCTTTCCTCACTATCTCAGCAACTTCATCTCAGCATTAGTTCAGTCTAACTTGACTAACAACAACTATAGGATGTCTAAGCCGCTTTACCGGCCATTAAATCTTATCATTACTGGTCTTCACTGCAATGCAGTATAAGCCAAATTCCCTAAGTAGGAAAGAGTTCATTCTTCAAACAGATCCCCATGGGGATATTGTGTCTTCATAACTGATGACTGGAAAGGCAATGAAACAGAGCTTAAAACAAGTGCTGCGTTTTGGCCATGCTGTGTGTTATCAATAATAATATCCCTAACAGAGCTGAGCAAAGAGCCCACTGTATTTCAGTGGGGTTGTTGGTGGAGCGAGCCATTGTCTGCGTAATGGTATCAGAGTCAGATTCGTGGATTACATTTACAGTGTGCTAAAATGTTATGTTAGATATGGTAAAGTGCTATTGAGAGTGGTTTCATAGAAGAACAGAAGAAGTATCCTGCAAAGTCAAAGTAATGCCGCATGCCGGATTGTCAAGCGTGGAACCTATCTATGTATCTCTTTCTCTCTCTCACTTATCTTGCTGCAAGACACACTATGTCTTCTGACATCTGCGCTGTGCCTCACTGTACCTCACACACCACCTTTGTCCGTTAGTGCCCATATTAATTTCTCATTATGTCCCATTTTCCCAGGTTATCACTTATGCAGTTGGGGAATGACAAAAGATAAAGCAGCAAACCTGACAGTGATTAGGGTGTCAGGGTAGACACACCCTCTGCTAGAGGGTCATTTCATCTCACAAGTCGTGTTCTCCTGAATGGTGTAAGCCTCAGACCTAGCTGAAACCATGGTATAAAGCCCAAGGGGACGCAGGAAATTTTCATTGATCATAAATGGCCAAGACTCTCTTTGCTACGGTGCGGGTTTGACACTGATGTTGCAGACATGCTAAATTTCTGCCAGCCTTTTCTCAATGGTTCTGAAATTTCATCACAGACACCTACTGGAGAATCACGACTTCTGAAGTTGAAATTCACCTTCATTATCTCTTACAACAGCCCAGCACAGAATCTGAAACTAGAAATCTCATTTCCAGGCTGTCATTTCATCCTGTGTGTAGGTGGGCATCTTTCTACCAGATTCACACTGGTTTTAATACAGCTGTTTGGCATCAGTGAGTCCACCAGAGGTGACATTGTCGAGAAAGCATTATGGGATTTTAAAAGATTCTCATCTCCTTCTGATTATCTATCTAGCTTAAGATGTCCTAACATTGCTTTCAAAAGAGGATCAATGCTAGCATGAACACCACTATCAAGATCACACTGGTCTGCTACTACATGACCAGTGAGGCTTGCAGAATTCACTAATCACTGCCTCCAGGAGGGAGTGCATAATACCATTTCCTCATCTATAACCCTTATACACTTCAGTCACACAGTCCCACCGTGAAAATTTCTGCTGCTCCAGTTGTAGCTCTTACCCTCGTTTTCTTTTCCACTCCTTTCTCTCTCATTTTCCCTGTTCTGAAGCAGACTCTACAGTGTGTTCCCACAATATCAGTACAGCATCCTGGTTTCATTGCTCGGTCCTAATTGCAGTTTTCTGTCTCCATTCTTTAACAGAAAAGGAACACAGGTCTTTTTCCACCTAGGAAAAACATGGATAAGGATTCTTCATAATCAAGGTAGTTTTCACTCTTCTCCCAACTATACAGGCAGCATAATCAATATATAGCTGTAGAATGAGATCTTGTACTATTTCACTATCTACATCTCTCCAATAAAATGACTATTAAAGATATGTATTTCAGATTCACTTCATATATAAAGCACTTATCTATTCCCATGCTTCAGTCATATTCCTTTGTGCATATAAACAGTAAACATGAGCTACAAAGTCCTTCTGAATTTCTCACTTCAACATCATTTTCTCTTGGGCTCTAGCCTCTTGATTGTTTGTTTGGCTTTTTTTTTTTTTTAATAAAATTTTAGTTTAGTTTAGTTTTAGTTTGTTTGGATCTTTTAAATTTTATTTTACTTTGCTTTGGTTTTTTAGGGACACAATAAACATGACATGGACTGGACAAATGTCTGCTTCCCCAAGTGGTGCTTATGTTGCCATTCACCAATGGGAGAGCCTTAGAGTTAAGAGTCTTCCCAAAGAGTATCAAATTAAGAAAGCAAAAACATTTTTTAAAAAGAGAAACTCAACCAAAACAAAACCCTTTGTTTTTAAAAGCCCTAAACCAGAAAACATCCATTAACACGTTAGTAAAGTTTATAGTTCTTATCTAAAGAAACTCTGACTACAGAGCATGCCTTAAAAAAAAGACCCAAACATACGCACTTTCAATACTGTCTGCCTCACGCGCCCCCACACACAAAGGAACATTTACGTATAGAAATCTTGTCATTTCTAACTCACGCCTTTTGAAATTACTCAGTTCACAGCTCAGGAATATTTCCACACAGACCGCACTTGATTAATGGGGCCAGCTCACATTAGTCACAGTTTTTTTCAAGAAAAACTTTGATACAGGCCATCTGTTGGTGTCTGGTAAGACTATATGCACATGCAGGCTGGAGCATTAAGCAAAGTATCCAGAGAGAGATAAAGAACATAAAAACAGGCTGTGCTCTGTCTTTGTTCCTCTAATCTGCTAAAAAGTGATTTGGCATCAATATATGCAAAAGCAGGGTGTCTTGTCCTCCATTGCTTTTCAGATAAACCTTAAATTCAGATTCTGGACTAATCTTCCACATATTCAATAAAATGGAACCACTATCAGTTTTTATTATTATTATTTGAGTACAGTATTAAAGCCATGCAGTCCCTGTTAAAAAAAAGACTGGAAATCTCCAGCTTAATGCTTTTAATTTTCTTCCAAGCCAATAAAAGTGAAGGTAGCTGTGAACTGCTGTGAACTGCATAGAAACAACCTTCCTTCGTTCCTTCGTTCCTTCGTTCCTTCGTTCCTTCGTTCCTTCGTTCGTTCGTTCGTTCCTTCCTTCCTTCCTTCCTTCCTTCCGTCTCCAGGCTGCTGTGAACCCTATGGCAAGTTTACTGTCATCTTATATCAAGAAGACTGCTCATCTTGCTGTGCTATGGACTTTTAGAAAAGGTATGCCATGTGTGACATCTTGGGGATGTTGGGGAGGAGAAGGGACAGGAGAACTTTTTATTTGGATCAAATTCTGTGATTTTCTGTGGTGGACCTTCTGTAAGACAAACTTACGGAACTCCATCCGCAGATTCAACAGTTTTTACTCAACTCTAAAAATCAGTCAGACCATTTGGCTTTGAGAGTACTTGTGTACAAAGTATAAATGCAGACAGTAAAGACATATTGCATTTTTTCCTTTCGATCCTCAAAGGTTCTGCAAGCAGCGTATTACTCTTCTGTTGAAATCACCCTGAGTATTCCTATCAAAAGATCTGTGATAATCAGGTCATTTCTGAATGATGTATTGAGAGTGATGAGTTTTGAAGCACTAGATAAACAATTTGGTTGTGAATGTACATAAAGGCCATAGGGGCATGCTTCTTTTCTGCTTAAAGTGATTAGCTCTTGAAATAGGGCTCAAAAAATTTCTGTGAACATTCCTCAATAGGTGAAAATTCTGATTAGTGCAGTACATTGCACAAAAAATGTGAAAATAGTATTAATGCATTGTTCATGTTTTTAAAGTGTATTTTGATGATTATTCCCCTATGGGACTGTTTCTGCACTGCATCATCATAGTTTGCTGTGGAAATTCTTCTTGGTTTTCCTCCTGCCTTCCAGCTGCTAGTGCCTGCAGTGAAATGAACTGGCTGCTTCGTTGTCAGTCTTGACATTTTTTGTTCAAATAAAACCCAACACCTTAAACTTCCTTTAGGATGTATTTGTTACATGGGACAGCTGGTGGAATGAAGGGGAAAATTGGATGGACGGAAACAGTGTCTTAGAGTGGGCTGACGAATTATGAATTAGTGTGAGATTTCTCAATGTTTTAAAAGCATTATCTCATGAAAAGTGCATAATAATAATCAAAATAGAAGGGAGAGTGAAATCAAAAAGCAAAATGTCTCTAAGCAACAGCTGTGGCTTGGATAGCCAGAAGGATTTAGAGAATCAACAAGATCTATAAAGGTTACAAAATCTTTAACCAAATGGCAGACAATACTTTGTCAGCTATATAATTACTGCCACTTTCTTTGTTGTTTCTTCCACTCATAAATTAAGTATTTTTCGATATGCCCTGCATCTTAGCCAAATTAAACATCATGTATTACTGTATTTCATATTTTCTCTTTCATTCTCCTCAGGCATCTACTGATAGACTCCTCTTTTCCAGGAGGGCCACAAGAGACAAAACCGCTAGACTTGACACAACTGGTTAGCATGAGATATTTAATTAAGCACTTCTTCTCCAACACTCTTAGCAACACTGGAGATGCACTAATACTCATTCAGAGAGGAGGATTTATTTAGATAGGCTACACCACTGCACCATCTCAGACACATAAGTAAAATGTTAACATCTCTGTTTCAAAAGCATGTAAATACCTTCTGTCCAAGAATACTGATGGGTCAGTGCAGACACCTGTTTCTATTCTATGCCAGAAAAAGAATATCAAATACAGTCCCTCCTGCTGAAATGAACTGTTGTCCTCTCTGCTCATGGTATACCCCCACACAAGAAGCAGCTATAGTTCTACTTTTCTCCCTCCCTCCCCCATACCCTGTTAAATCCTGTATGCACATATACAGTCATTTATCCATCCTAATCCCCATCTTGGTGAATTTTCTGAACTCATCTGGCAGCTGCTTTCCCAAGACTAAGCCTACAATGTATTCAGATAAAAATGGGCTGGGGCAGGGAGTTCAGGTAGTTTCACAACTTCCCTACAAAGCTATAAATCATATGTCTTGATAGCTTTCAGAGTCACAGTACGTTTTGCTTTATTAAGATTTCCCATGTGGCAAGACAGATTTTGACACTCTACAATAGAAATGAGCAGGTGATTTGTACCTACTAGGTGCTGTTATTTGGTCATCTCACTTCCTGCCTGAATGGCTTTGGGCAGAAGCATAAATGACAGCACCGTATTTCAGACACCAGCATCAGACCCTCAGGGGTCTCCAGCACTCTTCAGCCTTAGAGCCATCCTTTATGACTCATGAAGTCTGTGATGCTTAGAACCACCTTCAGGTCCTCAATCATTCCTAGCATTGTTCAATATGATATCAATATCTTGATAATTAGTTAGAAATTTATGTAATTTTCTGTCAGGAAAAGATCTCCCAATGAATTCCAGCTGGTTTGGGACATCTGCTTTCTTCTTAAACGATCACTTGTGACCTATAATACTGATGCTTTGCAAATCCATGTCTACTCTCTCTGTAATAACTTGGTCCAGGTATTCTATTTGTAAGATCCCAGGTAAAACCTTTATTCCTTAAAAGCATCTAGAAATATTTTACATCTTTTTAGCTATTTATAAAGAAATATGAATGTATAGCAGCTATCTGACAGCAAAGACAGTTACAACAACTTATTTTTATTCCAGTTAAAGCTCAGGACAAAACTCCACAGAAACTGCAGCCTGTGGAGAGGATGCTATGCGAAAGTAGTTTGTCTGGCAGGAGAACCTTCTTTCTGGTACCTGTGGCAGTACCACACTAAACACTTTCAGGAGCAGTCTTTTCCTGAAGAATTGTAGCCCGTGTAACAAACCCATGCTGGAATAGAGGAAATATGTGAGGAGGAAGAATTGGTAGCAATGTGGTGTCCTGAAGTGACTGCAACTCCCATTTCCCATCCCTCCTGCAGGGCTCAGGGTGGGCAGAAGACAGAAGAGTCAGGAACAAAGAAGTTAAAGGCCATGGAGGCTTTAGCCAAATAAGCAAAGCCCGTTCTTTTAATTCAGATAAGAGATAATTCAGGTAATTCAGATGAGATCAGAACTAGTTTGAATATTAAGTTCCAACATAGCAAAAAAATCAAGAGGGAAGCCAAAATTTATTTCTGCTTTACTAATTTTTTTCACACTTGTAGGATTAGGTAAGGTAAACTCACCACAGAAAGGCTATCATAGCTATCTGAAACAGAAATTTCAAATAATCACAACTAAATTTGAATGCAGAAAAAGTCCCACCTAAACCAAATTTGTCTGAGCAAGAATCTGAATGTCTGTGCTAGTATCAAGAGTGTGCTGCACATCAGATTCGTTTAATATACAACTGTAACTGCTTTTTGGAAAAAGCAGCATTTTGAGGATGTTTGTTAACAGGATCATCTGGTTTTTAAGTTTCTGAATATATGTCCTTGTGTTAGGCAGGCATTATCTTCCACTGTTGAAAGGAAACTAGAAGCCAAGCTGAGTAATAAGTATATAGACAGCATGCATCCAATTCTATGAACAAGTAGAGATGTATTTGCAGAACTTGAAAATGTTTGATCCTGACATGGCACCAACAGTTGCAACAAGAACGCATCTCCTGTGTGCCAAGAACAGGGAAATCCTCCCTCTAAGGAGAGTGACTTCATTAATTTCATGGTTCTAAATAACTAAAACACTTGAATCACTATGTCATGCTATGATCTTTCTCTCTGCTCTTGCTATTTTAATAGTGTCTTCTTGGAGTTAGAAAGATCACCAGGAACGCAAAATTCCTAAAATTCCCAACTTACCTCTCCTTTTTCTTTGACTTTGGAACAATGTCTTTAAACAATAAAATCAAAAGCAAATGACCAAATAAAATTATCTTTTGTACCTCCCTTTGATATTTTGTATGAGACCATGGCCTTCAAAACCCAAGATTCTATTGGGAAATTATAGCCTGGGCCATATTTTATCCAATAATGATAGTACCAGTGCTTATCTCCACTGTGTGCTCACCGTGACTTAGTTTGGGTTTTATGGCTGTTCAGTACTGTGCTATTTTTTGAGCATGTTATAACGAACCCATAAACACAGACGTCTTATCTAGCTTAGAATATATGATGTGCTTGTATTAAATGACATCTCCCAGACAGCTGTCCATTCACAATAAGTAATGTAAATCAGTAATCGGTAGGCCTTACACTTCTTCAGGCTATTGTTCATTCCACTGATGTGTCAGGGCAAAATAGTCAGAAAACAAACTAATTGAGAATTCTCTCAGTAGAAGTATTTGTAGTGGTGGAAGCAGACAGTGAAAGAATTTGATGAGAATGCCTCAATCACCATTGATCTCTTGTTTGGGACTATTGCTCTGGAGAGTCTGCTAGTTACTTGGATAATTTAAATTAACCTCAGAAACAAGGAAACACAGAGGCGAAAGAAAACCCTCCTTACATATCCCTTCATAATAAACACGTTGTAGGGAAACCTAGGGCTGTGATCTATAAAATGACCTTGTCTGCTTCTTTATTTCCTTTGGGAAGGCTCAACAGACATAATAACCAGTTCCTAAGGGGTGTTTATTAGGTCTTAAATGCCCATGGAGCTATTCGAATTCATGAAAGTTCAAGATATGGTCCTGTAGACTGTTTACTTACAAAGCCCTCAAACTATACATATATATGCTCCTGATATTTCCTTGATAACAGAACAAATCAGAGTACAAAGAAATCATGCAGTTGGAGAGATGTCAGAAATACCCATTGAAAAACAAAATATGCACACGAACAAACATGGAATTTTTTTTAAAAGGATATAAAAATTAACCAGAGATCAAAACTTTACTTGAAGAGGCCAGGAATTAGAAAGAATCAGAATGCATTTCCTGCTTCCAATCAAAGAGAGACTGAATTAGCAAGAAATGATAGAAGCTGATGTCACCGCAAGAAGTCAAGAAGCGTTGTCCGTGTACTCAGTGTTACTCTGGGGCTGTCATTTGCTGTTTCTGCTTGTCTGTCCTTTTTCTCTTTTGAACTGTAACATATAGTATTGATGAAAGATATGAAAAATTTGTTTTGTTTCTTCATTTCATCCCAGTTTCAAATATGAGGTACAAGTGCATCAGGGTGAAAAAACACCCTCTCATTAAAAGTATATGGTGGTTTTAAAAGAGACACAGAAATGTCTCTTTGGCAAAGAAAAAGAAATCCGGTTGAAATTAGGTAACCAATGGTAGGTAGAAAACACAAGGAAAATACCTTCTCAGAAAAAGTACAGGAAGAATCCAGTGGAGCACATCTAAAATTTGTAATAATCTTTTCCACCTCCAGCTTTGTTTCCATGGGTTCCTAAAAGGAAACATTTTGCGTTATGCAAGCACAGTGATGAGATTCTTTTATGGCACTGAAAACAATGATGTCCATACAGACAAGGCTGTTGTAAGACAAACTTCGAGTGAGTATGAGTAATAGTGTCTCTGTATCGCACTGGAATGCATGCTCAGCTGGCTTCTTTGCAGTGAAAAAATACGCTGTAAAGGGAAGAATCTGCAGAAAGTGGGCAGGTTTAAACTACAGTTTAGTCTTCAAAAAAATCTAATGACCTTTGGGAAATGTTGCAAGACTGATCTCTTTCTGTAGGCATTTCCTTATTCATTAATCTGTTTTAATTATGGTCCATGGGCAAAAGTACAAAATTGGCATTGATCCCCAGCAGTGCTCACTGCTGTCACTTTGGGAGATTCGCAGAAAGAACAAGGATAGTAACTGTAGCAACTAAATATTTATTCATTATTATTTCTTCAGTACACTATGGTTACACTCAGCATCATCAATAAGGGAATGTGCTCATTGTTAGCTTACCGTTTCTGCTCTTTATTCTCTCAATCTCTTTTTTTCTCTCTTCTTTGGGATCTTTGCTTCTTCTTCTTTAGGAAACTGACCTTTTCCATCACAGATTTTGGAGCACCGTTGGTGAAAACCGTATCATTAAACCGATCTGCAGCCGAATTAATACAATTAATTAATACTGACTATGAAATGTCATCAACTGGTCTAGTCCCTTCTTGGAATAAAAAGGATATCATAATAGACCATTCTGTGAATGCATTATTTTGTATGGCTTTCTTCAGATAAAAGTAAGGACAGTGTGCCCAGGTGACCAATGTGGCCAATAGCTTCCTGGCTTGTATCAGAAATAGCGTGGCCAGCAGGATTAAGGAAGTGATTGTCCCCGTCTACTCATCAATGATGAGGCCATACCTTGAATACTGTGTTCAGTATTCAACCTCCTCACTACAATGAAGATATTGAGGTGCTGAAACATGTCCAAAGAAGAGTAACAAAGCTGGTGAAGGGTCTCGAGAACAAGTACTATAAGGAGGAGCTGAGGAAACTAAGGTTGTTTAGCCTGAAGAAAAGGAAGCTGAGAGGACACCTTATCACTCTCTACAACTACCTGAAAGGAGGTTGTAGCGAAGTGGGTGTCTCTTCTCCCAAGTAACAAGCAATAGGGCAAGAAGAAATGACCTCAAATTGCACCAGGGGAGGTTTAGATTGGATATTAGGAAAAATTTCTTCAAGGGAAGGGTTGTCAGTCATTGGAACAGGCTGCTCAGGGAAGTGGTGGAATCACCATCCCTGGAGGTATTTAAAAGACCTGTAGATGACATGGATTAGTGATGACCTGTCAGTACTGGGTTGGACTTGATGATCTTAAAGGTCCTTTCCAACCTAAATGATTCCGTGATTCTAAGTAGGTACTGCCATGTTGTTACATTTCATGTAATATGGTTTATGTGGAATGAGCTGCCTGTTGTCCGTTATGAATAAAAACACAGTATTTGTTTTAAATAAATTACAGATATATTCTGTGAGCCATGTAAATATGTCACATATTTTTGCCAGGTGAAAAAAATGAATTTAGCAATTCTACTTACAAAAGTTATTTAAAACTTTTTTGTGAATTAGTGATCTCAATCTTTATCATCTGACCCCTTAGCCAACAGGGCCAAAATCAGTCATTTTGGAGACTAAGGACTTGCCATTCCTGATCCTCTTGAGGGGTAGATAAGAGCTTGCCCATGAGCTATGCATTATGTTTAAGCTTTTTGGGTACTCTTGAGAGCTGGTTAGCAATTTGTTTGAAGATGCATTCATGTGTCTACATCTGCCCTTTGTCCTAAATTCCTTTTGCGGTACAGGCTTACTGATTTTTAAGCTTATGATCATATTTCTTGACCAAAGTTTTGGCTTACTACATTCTTTTCTTTGTAGTTCAGGTCACAAACTACTTTAACCTCCAGCAACAGCTTGTGGGGTTTAGTCCTATAGTGATCATTTAAATCAACCTCAAAATCCTTATCAACGTCTTTCTAATTCAATCTTTGCCAACTTTATTCTAGAGGAAAAAAATATCAGATACCAAAAGGTGATTTTTAAGTGTAAGGAACAATAAATAATCTAATTACTTAAAAATAATTGAGTACTCTTATTTCTATCTCAATGGGTTGTTTTTCATGGGAGCTGATAATATAAAAGAGCAGAGATTTATCACTGAAAACACTTCTGTGAAAGTAACTAATGTTGGATGGGTAGGACAATGAACTTACCATGTTGACATCTTGAGGATGCCTATGTGCTCAGGATGGTCTATGAAAATGTTTTCCCTATGAAGACTTCTGACTTTATTTAGCTAAATCTAAATTGCATGGCATTTTAGAACAAAAAGAGTGGAAGGTTTTCCTTGAGTATCCTATTTTTGCAAATCACAAAGGAAACATTCCTCAATTTTTTTCAAAGAAAAGCAAGATAAAATCCAACAGGAACAGCCTGAAACCTTTTGGTTTGTTTGTTTTGCATGAAAACTGTTGCCCTTAGACACAGGGGTTGAGAAATATAGGCATATTCAAGCGGGGCAATGCTTTTCAGCTTACAGTTTCATAAAGTTCCGTGTGCACGTTTTTTGATAAACATTCTTCAGCCGTTTTCTAAAATCAATTATTTTGGTAAGACTGAGGACGAAATGATAAAAAATGCTACGAAAATCCAGGAACATGCAACTTTTCAAACTAAAAAGCTTTTCAAGTCTGTTGTAGTGCTAGTTATCAGACAGAAAAATTAATGCATTTAAATAAATATTTATGTATATTATAACAGCTTTCTGACTTGTATTTCTTCATGTACCTTGCAGGCAAGTTAAGAAAACAACTGTAAGTCATGAATAAGACATTAAATGAACTCTGTGACAATCTTCTTAATTTATTACCATGCTCCAGCATGGTAATAACCATGTGTGTGTGTGTGTGATTTTCTCTTTTTTCCCCCTGAGGTATGCTTCCATAAACAATCTGAAATAGAAAAGCAGCAGTGAACACGAATTGAGTTTAAGGTATTTGAAAGTAGGATCACAAAATTATATACACTAGAGGTTAAATTAATTTACATTCCTTTCTATGAAGACAGGGGTGTATCAAAATAATTGTTCAGTCCTATTGTGGTACTCAGGCAAAAATTTCAAATTGATTTTAAAACTCTCGTTCTATAGAGCCTAAACTAAATTAAGTCTTATATCTAGACTTTACATCTTCTTCAGTTTCCTTTCTATTTGATGTCTGAGTTTTACTTAACCTTAGATTAAGATCTAAGTAGAAATGTACTTTCTTTGTAATTTCCTTTTAGATCTTGTGAAGGACTATAATATTACAGCTCCAGCTTTTGTACCATATGTTTGCCATATTTTCATGTATTACACTGAAATGATAATTTTTGAGTTCTTTTTCTACGTTTCCAGGTAATATGACTTGTCTAGAAGAAAAGTAAAATATATGTTTTTAACATTACATTGCTTAAAGGGGTTTGTATATTCTGTTTCTTTGGGGAGCAAGGCTCAGCTACTAGTTTACATTTGTTAGTACCTTCTATGAGCAGCTTTTTATCTTCTGCATTTTTTTAATTAATTTGATGATTTCAATGATAACATTTCAATAGTATTTAAGTAGTAAAAGACTGTTCTCCGGTACCTTTTAAATCATAAGTCTTCCGATACTATTACTCAGTCTGAAATGTAACCCTTTCTTTGAAGAAAATTGAACTACTCATGACATACACAATTACTGAATTTGTACTAAGATATTATACAATTACAATATCATGAGTTGAAGTTACCAATCTCCCAGTCTTTCTTATTCTGAAAGTAATACTCAGTTTGCTATTGTAAGAATGGAAACACCGGCTTCCTGATTTTTTGGTGTTTGCTCTTGCAAACATATAGTAAGTTTATTTTATAATTTCCCAGTGCCTTTCCATGTTAGAGATTTCAGAGATTGCCTGAAAACTGGGATATTGATAAGGTATTCTCTGGGCCCTGAGCACTCACATAGCTCTTCTTGATGAATGTGTGAAAATAACATGTACAATACAGATGTCAGCACAAACAATATTCCCTGTGGGAGACATCTATTTAAATCCATTATCCTACATTGCATCCTAATTTTCCTTTACTCTGTTTTGGGATTATAAAGAAACATGCCAAAATTACATAGAAGCTCATGAGAATGACTTTCCTGTCAGAAAGATTGAAACAAGAAACAAAAAGGCCTTACATTTCTTCCCATTGACTATGAGGAATGCTTATTACTTTTGTGAATTTTCTAGGTTTTCCTGGTAGCATTTCGTCATATGAGATGTAAGAAGTTTGCTATACTTACATTTTGTTTACCATTTTTTCTATTCAGGTCTTACTAATGCTCTTATTTTAATAATAACATGATTTTGATGCCTGCTCAGTGAATTCACCCTTTGTCTAATCTGCACATGGGAGATGAAAGGGATTTCTTTGAAATTACAAGAAAGAGAACATAATGTTCCATACATAAGGATTAAAGAAATGTGCTATTTCCACTTGAGGAAAAAATGAAGTAATTTTACTGCTCTAGTATGTATATATCTCAGCATAATTATTTAAAATAGTGACTCTGTGTGTTATCAGTATTTGGTCAAATCATTATTTTTACTGGCAAACTGATTTTCCATTAAGAAAAAAGTTAAAGATTTTAATATGAACTACCGCATTAGAACACATGAAATACAGTGTAGTGAGACTGAACAAAATTTAATAAACCTATATAATTTGCTGTGTCCTTGGAAGATTCAACCTCTATTGGAGGCAGACTCTATCAAGTCTCTCAATTCAATATGGTTCTCACCATTTTTCATCAAAAGCCAGCCAATACCCAATGGAGAAAGCTAGTGCTGCAAACTGTCATGGAACACTGTTAATTTCTCTAAGTCAGTCCATCAACATTGCTATGTGTTTTCAAAAATGTGATGATTTTGAAGACACTTAGATTTCACTTAGGACCAAAGACTCATTTTTCATCTTTTGGAAATTATCTACAATTTATGTGAAGAAATTTTTTTAAAGTTTTCCTCTTATCCATGTTGTTTTCTGAAAAGGACTTTTTTTTTTTTTTTTTAAAGGAAATTGATATAAACATTATACTCAATTTCAATGTTATCTTTCAAGAGCAAATGGATTTCCTTAGGAACAACAAATAACCTACCTTATTTAAAGAAAACTTTGAAATACTCTGCTACTACTTCACCTAATATTGCCATAAATCTAGAGTTACTTTTGGTGCCACCTAACAGTGACAGTGTAGTAGCACAGAGTAAGAAAGGTTAAGTTCCAAGAATGGATAAAGCAAACAATAAAGAAAGGGGGAACCTGTTGAAGATCTGTAGTAATCAGACATGAAATATCACCAGACAACCGGTTCTACAGTTACTTTCTTTTTGTATTGAAATCTCACCCATTTTGGCAAATGCAGTCTACTGTCTAGAAATGATTCTGTTCCTTGGTAATGTAGGCACCTTCTGCATGACAGTTTCTGGGGCCTCCCAGGTCCGAGTTTCTACTTATTCATTTGTTGGAGGAAAGAAGGAAAGTGAGAGTGGTCACCACCTAGGGAAACCTCATCAGGATGCATGGGTCCCAGCAGGCCATGGAGCCCTGTCATAGTAATGTGAAGTAGAAAATGTACTGTGTTCCGTAAGTCTACTTGGTGTGTTTTACTGTCTATCTAACAGTAACTTATATCTAGATTAGTAAGAAATATGATAGCTTTGGATAATACAGTAACAATAGTATCCTCTGTGGAACAGATTGAAAATAAATGGATGGGTGATATAATCTGTTATGCAGCTTAGTTCCTGGTATTGACACTAAGCTGCTTGAAGATAGGAAAACTGAACCAGAAGCATGTCTTTTCGTTTATATGACTACTCTCTACATTAAAAATTACACCACTGAAACTTTATTATATGTACAGAAGGGTCTGTGGGACTTAGTGATGTATGTCCAACAAAGTACAATCTATCCCAACTTGCTTCATACCAAGTTATGAATAATATATACTATTAGAATGATAGTCACTGCTTATATGCTCTGGGATGCATTATGATGTTCACAAGGTCTTCCATCAGAAGAGTCATAACATTATGAAACGGATATAAAGTACCTTTCTCCATGCATTTTGTATAAACAGAAGAAATACAAACTTCCTTTGGCAATTAAAATTTACTCTGACCTCAGTGAGAATGGCCTCAGCAGGGTAGTTGCAGTTCTCTGCTGCCTCACATAACGGAACTTTACCGTGATTTTTAGCCAAATTAATTTGCCAAATTCTGATGCACATCTTAATTTCTTATTTAAAGCCTATATTTTCCAAGGGCTAGGAGTTGGGTGACCTATTTCCTTAATGACAGAAAAAACCATGGCTGGTCAACCATTTCAGAATTCAAGACCTGAAGAAAATCTCGCATAAGCCACACACAACAATAAGCATTTAACCCTCCACCACCGTGTCAGTTTGTAGGTTTTTCACTTTTCTTTCTCTCCACTCACAGACTGACAAGCCTGTTTAAATAAACACAAGTCTACACTGATACTTGGCTTGAAAAAATAGTCTGCATGATTTACCAAACATCATCATTTTGACACAAGTTTTCTTAGCACCATAAGACTACCTCGGAAAAAAAACGAAAAAGAGGTAATGTCACAGCTATCCTTAAGGATCGCGGACAAGCAATAGACAAGACTGCAAGTCTGAATTTCCTCAAAATTACTGATGTCCCAATGTGAACACAGGGGAAAAAAGACAGAAAAACTAGAGCTTCTTGTTCAGCACATAATCAGCTGGATAGTTCTCCACAGAACAATTTTTTTTAATGCTGATTTTCTAGTAGACTTTCCTTTTTACTCTAGGAAGGAAAAAAAAAACCACCTCGAAAATATCTCACTTTTTTCTTCAGGTAGTTACTAAAGCTGGAGATACACAACCTTACTTTTTTATTTTGCTTTCCTCTTGTTTCCTGCTCCCCTTTATTTTTTTTGTGAAAGTATCAGAATAGAAAGTGAATTTCCAGAGTCCAGCAGAGCTGGTTTTGGGAGCACTGTTAGCATTTGTAGGTGACAAGCTGAGAGATTAATAAAGCTGTCTGAAATAGGAAATTAAAAACCATAGGGATAACACTATGTGGGTTTCTTTCCTATATAAAAAGAAACTGGCACATCCAGTGGGCTTTCCCTGTAGGAGGGACAAGGGAAATGCTTTAACAGCATAAAGTTTCTTGGTTTCTATTCAGCTGCTGAAGTTTTGCAGGGCTGCTTTTCTCTGACCACTTACACATCTCATCTTCTCTCTCCTTTCTCTATGCTTCTCCACAATGACAGCATGTTGCTATTGCTGTGAGAACCAAGCAAATATCATTACCTTTATGTTCTGATTTTCTGCTATGGCTATACATAATTAGTAAAGAGGAGTCTAACATAGAATTTCCCGTTTCGCATTCTGTGTGATCCCTTGTTAGTGAGGGCAGCCACTGCTACTACACTACTTTCACATCTTCCCTTCCCTTTCCTCACACAGTGGGACTCTACAGAGTCAGAAAGTGACTTTTCAAACTTACGTTACTCCTAGTAAAATTCCCAGCGGTGATACACTCTGTACTGAAAACATATCACAGTATCTCCCAAATGCAAATGATTTCTTGATTTTTAATATTTCAGTTTAGCTATTGTCGTAGTTTAGAACCAGCTGGCAACCAAGCACCACGCAGCCGCACTCTCTCACTCTGGGAAGGAGAAAATACAACAAAAGGCTTAAAGGTTGGGACAAAGGACAGAGAGGGCTCACTCACCGATTATGGTTACAGGCGAGAAGACAGACTTGACTTGGGGAAACTACATCAATGTAATTTAAACAACAAAGCAACCACCACTTTGGCAATCGAATCATTGGAAAAACCACAGGATCTTAAATACATCTTTCCTCCCACCCCTCTCTTCTTTCCTGGGCCCAGCTTTGCTACCTCCTCCTCTGCTGGTGGGATGCAGTCAGTCCCAGTCGGTTCCATGTTGCTTCTGCCACTCCTTCCTCCTCAAGGGAAACACTCCTCACAGTCCACCCCCTTGGCAATGTGGTGTTCCTCCCACGGGAGACAGTCCTCCATGAACTCCAACTAGTGTGGTGACCTCCTGTAGGCAGTGGTACTCCCATCAACGAACCACCCCAGCAGGGATCTCCCTCAGAGTCACAGCCTTTTCCAGGATCAATCCCCTGCTCTAGCGTGGGCTCCTCCACAGGCTTCTTACGAAACTAGTCTCCACTGGTGATCTCTGATAACTGCAAGGACTCAGCCTGCTGTCTCACCACAGGCTGAAGGGAAACGGCTGCTCCAGAGGGTCTCCCCGCCTCCTTCCTCACTAACCTAGGTGTCCGCATCTGTTGTCTCTTTCTCTGTCCTACTCTCCTCCAAAAGAAAAGGGAACTCCCAAAACAAAAAACACTTACTCAACAGGTTTCCTGTCTGAAATATGTTTATTGCAGAGGCGCTGATTGGCTCAGCTTTGGCCAGATGCGGGACTGACTTGGAGCCAGGGGAGCTTTCTCAAAGCTTTTTACAGGAGCCACACCAGCAGCCCCTTCCCGTGCTACCGAAACCCCACCAGACACCAACACAACACAACAATGTAAAGAGGCAGTTGTGAGGATTCATTAACTGTGCTTTGTGAAGAATTCTTCATGTATAATATAAAGCAGTGAACATGTACTAAGTATTAATTATTATAATTAGAATAAGACAGAGACAGAGAAGAATCATGGTCAAATATTCAAAAGCTAGAAATACCCTGCCCCAAGATTTCATTATCATTACCAAGGTTTAATGTTGTATAAAATTTTTTTTAAT
The DNA here is from genome assembly GCA_009769605.1 of Bucorvus abyssinicus. Lineage (NCBI taxonomy): Eukaryota > Metazoa > Chordata > Aves > Bucerotiformes > Bucorvidae > Bucorvus > Bucorvus abyssinicus. The sequence goes on from CM020042.1 coordinate 8,024,813, forward strand.
TTAATGCAGAAATTTTACATTCTTATTTCTAATGATCTTTAATAATATAAATTTAATATAAAAATATTAAAATATATAAGAATTTAATACAAAAATACAAAATAAAGATAAGCTGTTAGTCATTAATTCCATTCCTTCTGAGTTCTAGTGGATCTTTTTCCAGTAAGAGTCCTCAGAAATATGAACACAAATCCTACTTGCATTTTAGGAAGGAACCTGAAACTATATGAACATGCTGAACAGCATAAACTTTTGTATCTGTAAGGCTTGAAATTATTGTTATTCTATAATTTATTGAGGAATTGGTCATATAATTTTCTGGGGGATTCTGTAGGCCCCAAAACTTTGAAGTCTGATATTCTTGGAATTAATATTTATGTTTTCTGTTTTGAATATAGCTGAGCTAGAACATTCTTATATAGTGTCTGCCAAATCACAGCATTCTAAAGAAAGCTTGTAAGGACTTGGAAAAGAAGAAGTCTGTATAGCGGTTCGTTTCTATACAGCTTTGTTTTTCAGAAAAAAAAAGAAAAAAGCTATTATCTACACTTTAAAAGTTACTACACTTGCTAAATAGGAGTGATCTAGATTACTGCAGGTGGCAAGTCAGAGAGAAGCGAAATAAAGGGCTGTAATTATAGTTTTAATTATGCATAATGACATGCAGACTACTACCTTAATATGCAGTTCCCTCATTGTGCAAATAGGTCAAAAAACACCTTTGTCGCCTTTGGGACAGACAGAATTTCATCTTGAATGAGTCCTTTGAGAAACACTTGAGAGATATGTAAGTAAATACCAGACCATTATTTTTGCCAATGTGGACATTATGGCCTTTTTTCTTACTAAAATTAATGCCATAGCATAGTCTCTTTGAGAACATGACATATCAAGAAGGATAATTTGTCTAGTCCCAAAGGTGACTTTTCAAACACTGTTAAAAAAAAATGCTGTAGGGATAAGGAGGCATAATGAGGCAGGGAAGCCAAACGAAGCTCAGCCCACACACTACAGCATGTTTGATTTAGAGTGAGTTTTCACCTTTCCTGTCAGAATTTCTGCTCACATGAAAACACTGTATTGAATTTCTGGATCTTTTCTCTCTTCTGCGTGAATGCAAGAGGGTTCACAGCTTTTTCATCATAAAACAAGTTCCTTTGGGAAAGATGAAATATATGTACCGTTGATATTGCAGTGGTTCTAATGGCTGCTCTGGACTCAGTCCCATTTGATAGCTCATTGGGTCTGCAAAAAAAACCCCGAAGGTAGTGTGTCCTCCTACTGAGCTCACTATCTCACATTGGTTTTGAAGTAAAAAGGAAATTGTGACTTTAGCTGCTAGGGACTGCCCATTGTCACTACACAGGAACTGTGGCTGCTTAAAGTTGAGGAAATTCCGGTAGAATCTGCTCAGGACCATATTTCTGTTAGTTTCTGTACAGTTAGTTTGCTCAAGACCATGTTTGCCATTAGGCTAGGAGAGGAGATTGTGCCCTGATGTATCAGGTATAATTTGAAGAACCTGGGACAACTTTATAACAGCTGTAACTAACACTTGTTTGACAGCAGCCTTCCTGAAACATTCCAGCCTCACAGGTAATGAGTAAAATGATCACCTCCACTTCATTGGAGGCGATGAACCTCACAACTTTAATCAAGGTCCAGTAGAACTTAAGAAGACTTTTCACCATGCAGAAAGTACCTCACAACGTCAATATCCTCTACATGCTATATACAATTGCACGTGACTTACTAGTTGACAGTGTCTAGGAGAAGATTTTACCTATAAAGGGTAACAGTGAGCTCAGACAAAATGTAAAGCAAAATATACTTCAGAAAATAACCCTGCAGAGTCCCTAAGAAACTGTCTGGGAAATCTCATCTTTTAGCCTTTAGACTTTCAGACAGAGTGGCATCTTCAAACGAAGATCCAACTGACATGAAGTTTAATAAAACATAACTGTTAAAGGACACATACCAAAAAGGTTGAAAAGTAAAAGACATTACAATCATTGTTAAGAAGAAAAAGTATTTTAGTCAGCAGAGACAAAGAAAAACCTTTCCTATATTCACAGAATTGTACAAAATGTCAATGTCAAATTAAAAAAAAAAAACAAACCTCAGCTGGAATTTTATCTGATTTATTTTAATTTCCTGTTGGCTAATGTCTTTTATTCTTGCTCCTTCGTTCTCATGTATGTTCATGCATGTGAGCTGAAAGGTAACCACTGCAACATTGTCATTTTCTCTCTTTTTAAAATAAAGACAACTATCCTGCAAACCTGGTCTTCCAGCTGTTAAAGAGTAAAGAGATCCCCATCTGCTGAGATGACTTGGTGGAACAATCTTCATTTAGTTTGTCCTTCCAAAGTCAAGAGTGTGATTATTGTATAATTCTCTCACCTGATTAATTCTTAACTATGAACATAATTACACTCTCCAGAAGGTAAATCACTCTTATAAATCAGCTGCTGCTGACAGTTCACTCTTCTGCACTCTAGCACACTGCAGCAAAGTCAGCCTGAGATTGTAGAAACAGATGACTGCTAAAACACCGGTTTTGCAGAAGGTTTATTCGTTAATGAATTACAGGTAACATGATACTGCAAGAAAAAAATAAAGAAAAAAAGGACAGAGTAAGGGCTTATAAATCCTTCAACTACTGCAGAAATCTTTTTTATCAGCAGAATAAACAAAGCAAGCAGTCCCTGAGTATACACTTGTCATGCTGCAAGCTGAGGTGAAGAGACCACTTGACATTTATGAACTCTACTATTACCTTGCCAAAGGTGAGCTTGGAACAGGGACTGGCTTGAAACAAATCAAATTAAAAGATATCACGTGAAAAAAGCTGAAAAGCACATATTTCTCATATTCTACCCCCTCTTCCCCCAGATTTTGCAGAGACATTTTTCCTGGTTCTAGCTAGTAATCAATTCATGCCCTAACATCTGTTTTAATACCACCATGTGACTGCAACTCCCAATTGTATGGAAGGTGCTCCAAGGGTCTTCTCTCCACATGCAGGAAAGATCAATCTTTAACAACATTTTTGCCAATATTTTTCCATTTTTTTCTCAAGTAGCTGTAGACTAGAGCCCAAGATTTGAATTGAGAAATCAGGAACTTTTTAATCAGGTTTTCTGAAACACCCAAGACAAAAAGAAAACCTACATTGTCCCATTATACATAGAGCAGCAGCTCCCACTGCCTAATCTTGCATGGCAGAAGACCTTGAAACATTTGAATCCTGAGGAATGTCTTTGCAAGTCACAGAGGGATAAAAGAGCTTGAGATAATGGTAGATACCGAATTGTTTCTGGCCTTGAAGTGATTTAATTTTTCATAGGAGGATATGTACTGACCTTTTCTGAATAACCTTACATATTTGTTTCCACAGTATCAGTGAATTCAACAGAGTGATTCTGATAAATACAATATATTTAGCCTTTGTCAAATACTCTAATCTACTGATGACTCAACTTTATTATTTTAGAAAGGATAGAAATAATTCTTATGATAAACTTTTGCGTCTTAGCATTTGATGTATTATTCACTTTATTGTATATTCTTTCTGTCTTTTCTGTAGAAAGCTAAATAATAGGCTTTATATTCTCTTTGGGTACAGAAGAAATTACTATCACGAGTGCTTTTTATTGTTTCCGATTCTTTTTCCTGGTCCTTTGCATGTCTTTGGTTTCCCTAGTGAAATGAAAAATTAGTATGAGATAATGAAACCTTTGAAAAATAGATTTCCAAATAACTGGGCCAGAATTGCTTCTGAAATCAACGACACTACATCAGGGATGAATTTATTATCTTACATTTATTCTTTGAGTGTAAGTCCACTATTTCAAAACCATATTTTGAAAAAGAAATGTAGAATAAATGTGCCGCGTTTTCAGTTAAATCCAGGGATTTATAGCACACATAGCTTGGAAACAGACTTCAAATGAGGCTTGATTTACCAGCAATAGGTTAAAGGAGATGTTTTAAAGGATGAAATTCTATGCAAGACATATTTTTAAAATGTAAACTTTCCAGGGTTTATTATATGTAGAAATGTATATATTTATATATATTAAAAGGTAGAAACCTTTTTACATTGTTTTTACATAGTTTTATTTGAACTCCTTTTATTGGCTAAGGGATACGGTTTAAGGAAAAAGAATGAAAAATCATCCATCATCTCCGTAGGATTAGCTGTCATCACGTTTACCGTGTACTGGAGGATACCTTCTTTAATTTCTTTCTGTACCCTCTTGCTATACTTGGCTCTGAACTCTACACTCCTGAAAGCAAACTGCTGTTGTCATAGCTGGCTTAGTTCAGAATTACCTTGTATAGAGACTAGAGCTACTTCTTCACTTTAGTGTAGATACACTTTTAGCTTATATATGGATTTACTTAACTAGACATTTACTCATAACTTGTTCTTAAGATCACTCTCTGTTGTACAGAACATCTCGGTATAGCGTGTGTTGAAGGATTTGTGAATGTGGAATCCTCTAAACCTTTATATGATAACACCCTTCAGCTTTCTTCCTGATTCTATGTCATTTCTGAAATCTCCCATTATACACAAAAGCAGAAAGGAAACTTGTGATGAATCATCTATGAAATTCCTAAAACAGGTGTTGAACATCCACTTGTCATCTTATATTCAGAATACAGTTCTTTGTATTTTATCTCTTTTTTTGTCTTAGAAGAGAAAAAGACATTTTGCAAAGCAGTTGCTCACTTTTATTCACATAGCTTTACTTTGCAACTAAGGTTCTGGCCCTACACTCAGCTCAAATATTTTATGTGAGTGGGAGTTTTCCACTAAACCAACATACTTACTTCTCAATAAGGTTAACACTGTAAAACCAAACCAAACCAAACCAAACCAAACCAAACCAAACCAAACCAAACCAAACCAAACCAAACCAAACCAAACCAAACAAGAAACAAAACAAAGCAGAAACACCACTCTTCTTTCTTTTGTTTGAATGATGCTTATGCTGGAATAGGACTGGCATGAAATTTCATTGCAAAAGCAAAGGTATGATCTGCTCTAAAACAGAAACAGACCATAAGTGATCCATGGATATTCTTAAACTTTTCTTTTCCAAGCTGCAAGGTGTGTTCTTCCTATAGTACATTGCACTATTCATTTGATCAATATTCTATGAAATAAGATGTCAATATAAATCCATGTCTTCTTTCATAGCATGTCGATCTTTGGACAAATCTTGTCCAACTTTCAAAATTTGTAAATGAAATCAAGACCTTTAATCTTTGTATTCCAAAGTTATAGGATTTTTTTTCCTTTTCCTGATATTAATTTAGAAAATGAAAACCTAATGTGTACCCTAGTTTCTCTCAAATTGTTTTACTTCCTCTTTTCACAAACTTTCTCTGTTTCCACTAAAAAGGGTATAACTGCAACATAGAAAAGAGATTGTAAAAGATAGCTAGTACAGTTTTCACACAACTACTGTCTTGTGATTCCAAACGAAAACTACTGAAGATAACAAGTCGTGAAACTTGCCAAGCTCACTCTACTCATATGGGACCCTTCCATCTGCTCTGATCAAAGGATTGAAGTTTTTTTTTAGTTCTTAAAGCCAGGTTTTGGATGTCAATAACACAGCTAGGAAAATATAGTAGTTTGTATATTTTTTGTCTTATATGTATACATATTTAGATTCACAAAGATGCATTGTGCTCTGTCTATAAACCACTATTTTAATTAATTTTCTGAAGACAATGCAAAGCAAAATATGCATAGGCATAATGGAGCCAAATTCTCACAACCTTTGAAATTACTTAGATCTAACAGTAATACAGACAAGTGCACTCCTGAGAAACTCTAATTTGCCTTCACACTTTTTTGCAAAAGGAGGTATCCAGTTCCAAGGTTTTCATGAGGGTCTGCCTTTAATTAGAAGTCAAATTAAGGTGAGTAAATCCTTTAACCTGCTTATGCTATTGCACACTACAGTGGTTTGAGTCATATTTTATAAACTATACCTGACTTATTTTAAGGTTCTCTGATACCATATGTGCTGCACTCACTTGACAGATGGATATTGATATTTGTTCTCATCTGCACGAACACTAGCTGAAGCATATGCAAAACTCTTAATGATATTAAAGTTGTGCCAATTAAGATGATATTCAAGCCTCTGATGAGACTTGATAGCATATTCCACAAGCTTCACTTCTGAATTTTTCATTGTCATTTTGATGTCATTTGTTGATACTCTGTAGCTAAAATTAATATGATAGACATATTATTAAAGTGTATCCAAAGATCTTATTCCTCAAAAAGTTAATTCTAAAAAACAGTCAAACCACTAAGACACAAAGGGGAAATATAAAGGAAAATTATAATGCAGGTATGTATAAAAAAATTAGAACTGAATTTGAATTTTATCCACTTCCTGGTGCTAAAGAAGTTGTTATTTGCAGAACTTTAAACAAAAGAGTGACTTTCAGGGTAAATATGAGAACAAACTCAGACACAGAGGTGTCTTCCCCACAGGCAAAGGTTTGTGACAAAGAGGAACTTCAAAAATAGAAGGTCAAATTCTGCCCCAGACTGTCTGAAGTATTTTTCTAATACTGGAAAACAGTTTAATGCTATATTATACTTTGTTTAAATTTCAGTAACTAACTGAGGATGTATGTTATACTGGATAACGTAATAGGGGACTCACATCCTTTTCCTGACTCAGTAACCAGGCAACGTAGGACATTGATGGGCAGTTCTGGAAAAATACTGTGCATCACTTTGCAGACAAAGCAGATGCTTCCTTCTATTGTCTCCTTTTCTTAGTTCAGCAAAGTAGGTGGTATAGCCACACATTAGTAAAAAGTAATCATCTTCCTTAATTAATAGCTTAGGGTAAAGTCCTTTGGCTTGTAGTGTAACTGAAATATGGGCACCTTTTCCCTTGTGATGACTGTTGGAGAGTAGTAATTTTTTTCATATACTGAAGCAAAAGTCATCAGACCTCAACTGTCAGTGCCCTCAAACAAGATATGTTTTCCGTCTCTGTGCCCTAGTTTTAAATGAGGATAATGAAAGCTTTTTTTTTTAAAGACCTCTAAGAATTATTGGCAAAAATCACAGTAAACAACAAGATATTATTATTTCATTTAGCCATACCTTTTTGCCAGTAAATGGTAGCTACTAAAGCAGCTACTGAAAAACCAGTGACATTCTGTTATCAGATTTATACAAGAGACACTAGAACCCGGTATATACATGTATTGTGTTCAACTGGCAGGTTTATGTTACAGCTATATGATGCACTATAGAGTAGGGAAGAAATCCCACATTAACTACAAATTTATTCTGCTTTGCTACTGGTACCCATGCCAGACTTTGATTAGGCATAGTGTGAGCACGCTTTTACAGCACATGATGCATACACACATTGAAGCTGTGGCTCAACTGTAAACAGAGGCAGAAAAAACCAAAGACTTTCTGATACAGAAAACATATTTTGGTACTGAGAGAGACTCTAGAGATGAAGAAAAAAATCTCTAACAAAGACTCTCCACTCAGATTCAGGTCAAACTGTTCCGATAATTACAGAGACATTGCTGAGTTTAGTTCCGGTACTTGTTGTCCCTCTTCTCATTCCTATTCTCTGTTCTCTCCCCAGCTACTCAACTGACTAAAGTGTACAATTCTCCTATTTCCCACAGGAAATCTTTTCCAGACAGTTCATTTAGCCTTTCAAAAACATGAATTTATTTATGCAAAAATGCCATTCTAGGAAGAGCTGGTAACTTTTCCAAGTGTCTTCAAAATTGAACTTCATATCCGAACAGGCTCGGAAATTACAGGTGCCTAACTACTACGCTATGCTTGTCTATCTGTTATATAAACTATTCTAACGCCTCAAAAATCCCATAGCTCAAGTCCTTGTAAACATTAATGAACAAGTTTGCACAATGTTGATCTGGGAAAGGTAAATAATATTTCCAGTGTAGGTTGCAAACTGAGCTACTGGGAAGCTAATAAAAGAGATTTATAGAATTAAAATAAATTTATTTTCCATAACAATAGAATTGGCTTGTGGAAGAAGAAAAGATACCTGAAGCTTTCTTAACCCTTTCTTGACCTTAGTCACAAGGGTATTCCATAGGATCACCAAACAGACACTGGAAACAGGACCTACAAAAGCCTTTGTCTCATTCCACATTTCATGTTGAGTTATGTGATTACCTGTACTCCAGAATATATTGGGGAGGGAAGAGGGAGTCTATAAGCAAAATTATCCATCTTCAGAGACTTGGGGGAGCGGTGGGGGCGAAGAAGGTGGGAGGGGGGAAGAGAGACAGAGAGGGAGAAGTTCTTCAGGTCGAGAAATGGGTTTACTTCCATAGTTTCTGAGAAGAATGCAAAATTCACATTGACGCTTCAGCTTACCATCCAGGAGCCAAATGAAAATAAAGATCTCTAACCTGAACTTTTGTAATCTTGACAAAGCAGAATCCTTTTGATTCAATTTGTGGTCAAAAGTTGAAGAGGGAAAGAGCTGTCAGTTTATTTAATTTCTACTAGCAATGGTTTACATCTTTATATTCTATAGATATTCATAACTACCTTTTTAATTCAATACCTAACAGTTCCTCAGTCTGGTTACAGGTGTCCACATATTCTTTGCCAGACTTAACTGCTTTCCCACAGCTGTGTAGCCTCCTGGTGAGTGTCTCTTACTACCACGTTTTGTATTATATCCACAGGATATGCGAGACATACTCATGCACATAACAATTCACATATAGAAGAGAAATCAGATGGGAAAATCTTGATATGAAATAGATAGATAGATAGATAGATAGATAGATAGATAGATAGATAGATAGATAGATAGATAGATAGATAGATAGATAGATAGATTCTAGGTTTCTACACAGCTCCATTTTCAACTTAATTGCTTGCTTAACTACTGATCATTCACTGGAGCATTTTTTAAGATAATAATTGGACACAACATAAAAATGTAAGATAGAGATTACAGGTGAGACTATTCAGCGTAAATGAAGTTCAGGGACAGATAACGACATGTAATCATACACTTTGACATATATTGCATGTACAAAATACTTTAAAGTAGCTATACTTAACATTTAAGTATTATATGAGATGATTTAATAGAAACAGGAATGTAAAAAAACCCCCTATTTTGTCCTTAATTTCTCCGTATACCTAAAGAACAACTGTAAATCTGAATAATTTTTTAATGTCATGATGTTTCCAAAGTTAAATCCCTTGATTATTCTTATTGATTTTCAGCAGCTGCTTTTTTAATTTAAATGTAAATCTTTTCAACTTTACCCGTTGTATTTAGAGCTGCATCTCTTTATATCTAACCTCAGCACTGTCAAAAGCTGTTTCCCTAGAGGAGATGAATCAATAACAATTTACCTTGTAGCATTGTGCTAGCACGCACCTTTAATACATGGATTATGTCCTTTGACTAGCAGCTTGCTGTAACAGAAATGGTTTTTGAAAGGATGAAGATCACATTGGATAGTGCTAGTACTCTGGCATAATAGCTTGTGTCTATTTATAAAATGAGAAATAATGATAAAGCAAAGCCTCTGCCAAGGAATGTTGATTTAAATAGATATACCTGCAGATCTATAGATACAGAAACTAGAAGTTCTAACCAGTGAGGACAAGCAGAAATGTGGTTCTGTGTTCCATTCTTATATACATTCATGTAAAATTAGAAAATAACTCTACTAGGAATTCTGACAACTGTGATGGTTTCGCTTAAAACATTCACTAGTAGATGGAATGATAAAGTCAAATCTATTTGATCATATGTTTTTGATACCTCTCCAAAAGCTTAAAATGTTATTCAGTGTTTGATATCAGCTTTCTGTTTTTCTTCCATGTCCTAAAAACCCACAAAAAGTTACAAACACTTATGATTACCTAAGCTTTGCTCTTGTTGTGGAAATGTTCCCAACCTTTTGGAAAATTTCCATTTTCTGTTTACAAAGACAAAACAAATAGCAAGATGTTAAATAACAATTCATAGACTAATAAGCAGATGAAGATGTGTATAATTTTCCACAATACCACCTTCTCTGTACAAAAAATATGAAGCTTTAAAACCCTGTTCTCCTCCTAGATAATGAATATCAACAACCCAGTAGTGCAGATATAGTTCTTACCAGTGCAAAGCCAAAACTGTAAATGGACAAGTAAGGTGACTGCATGAGGAATCACAGTGTTCTTAACTGGAGCAATTTCTTATTTTCCATTGTTTATTAACACTTAGAAGCATTGGATTTCTTATTTGATATGTTGAGAATATTGTTTATTCGGTTTAGGGTTTATTTGGGTTTTGGTTTTCTTTTTTTTTAAATGAAACTGGAGATACCAGCACATTCATTTCAGGATTCTAATCTGGAATATCCTGTTTCTCTCACAAAGTTTACTGGATTTCCCAAATCTTGAGGAACGCAACAAATGCTGGTACTTTATGAGAACTCCTATTGAAAAATGGCAGTTTTCCTCAACATCTGGGATGTGTTTGCTGTAATAAACATAAGGCAAGTACAATGCAGCTTTTTTTTTTAGTAGTTAACTGACATTCTTATTATCTTTTAAAGGAGAAAAAAGTCCAGACAGGTTTGCCTCTCATTTTCAATATGCCAACAGGACTGTCACCATACATAACTTTGTGATGATTTTTCACTTCTAAGTCATTTCACAAAACCACAAAAACGACCAGCAAAAGCATTTGTGAACAATCTATGCCAAAGTACTGCAGACCAAACTTTTCCAAATGTTGTTGTTACTGCTATGAGAAGACCAAATTTGAGTGGAAATAACCCAATCAAGTATACAAAGTACACAAAAAACAAAATAGGAAAAAACATAATGAGAGAAGAGTGACTTTTTACTCTTTTGACACTTTTATAAATACATATTTAAATTGATATTATGGATGTAATAGAATTTTAAGGCCCCACTGAGAGCAAGCACAGGTTTCCTCAGGAAAAGTGTCAAGGCTCACATAGATAATATCTTCAGTAGCTTGGCTGGTCTGGAAAACAATAAAACTTACAAAATCACAGGTGCATCTATGACAAATTCTGTACCCCTTTGTTCTGGGTCTGGCCAGGACAGAGTTAACATGCTTCACAGCAGTTGGTAGGTTGCTGTGTTTTGGGTTTGTGGCTAAAACAGACTGGATAACATACCAATGTTTTGGTTTTTGCCAAACAGCACCAGCACAGCCTCAAGGCTTTCTCTTTTTTTTTACCATTCTTCTTTCCCCTCTGTGCGTCCCCCAACAAGTGGGCTGGGGGTGGGTGAGAACTTGGGAGGGGACACAGCCCGAGGAACTTACTCAAATTGGCCAAAAGGATATTCCATACCACATAAAACCATTCTCAACAATAAAAAAATGGGGGTAGGGGAAGAAAAGATCTGGGGACATTGTCTTCCACGGTGGCCACAGCTCAGAGGCTGACTGGGCATTAGTCTGCTTGTGGAAGGCAGCTGCCTTTGCATCGCTTGGTTCTTTTTCTCTTTCCGTTACTTGTTAAATTATCTTTAACTTCACCCATGACTTTTCTCGGTTTTGTTCTTCCTATTCTCTTCCCATCTCACTGAGGCCGGGAGAGTTAGCAAGCTTAGCTGCTGGCTGGGGTGAATCCACTAAGCACTGAGTAATTTCAGCCAAATGTGATACATCCTGCGTCCCCAGAGGTTCCTGCAGTTTCTGTATAAAGACCTAGCTAATACCTCTATTGACAGAGGGACTGCAAAATGAACTCCTTTCTTTTGAGCTGTCGAAGAATCTACATAGCACCACTAGTGTAAGACTCAGACTACAGGAAACCAAATTTCTTTTATCTCTTTTCTGACACTATAACCTGTGTATTTGCAGTAATATCTCTCACTTACTCTATTTTTGCTCTAGAAGAGTTTCTGCTGATTTCTACATTGTGGGGCTGCAGATAAAATGAAAGGAGCTTTAGAAGAATTGCTTTAGGTTCAACAGGAGCCTTGGTATGAGCCCATTACTTTGCGTGTTAAACTCTGGCTGCTGTGCATAGAACCAGAAACAACATGATTGCCATTTGATATCAGACATTTATCTCAAGGCAGAGACACTCATAGATCCCCATTTCTATACTGTGTCCAAGCTGCAGGGACAGATTTATATAATATCTCAGTGTATTGCAGAGCCAAATTGAAAAGATATTTCAGGCTCCTTTGTAGTACTGCAATATTACTGGAGTTTGCAAATTCAGCCTGAGTAAACTAAAACATATCTAGATTTATCTAGATGTTCTCATATGTAACATAGTATGATTTCTGATCAAAATGTATTGTCACTTCAAATAGAGGTGTTGGGCTTACTGAGGTGTGGTGGTATATGTAATTAAGTCATCTAAAGAGATCAGAAGAGGAGAGGGGGAAAGAGCTGACCAAGAAATACAGTCTGTGAAAGGTAATAGTGCCAAAAGGAAGAACACAGAAATCACCAAAATGTGACAGACTATGGGTCCATCCCTTCACCTTGTAGCACAGAAGATGGAGGCATGCAGACAGTGGGTAGTTCTACACTGAAAAGCCAAACTGGTTTCTTTGCTATCATCCCTCAGTTAGATTTATGCTTAGCTGCCAGGCTATGCATCTATCTGAAGGTAATAAATATCAAATGTATTTCTTTAACAAAACCCAAACCAAACCAAACAAAAAAAGGCTTTGAAGGAAACGATTTCATAAGGAATTATTCTTCACTGTTATGCATCACTACCAGACATCTTTTTATTATGTACTAAACAGATAAGCATGACTGGATAGTTCTGGAAAATTTGTATCGCATGTACTAGAGGAAAGGGCAAATAAGGCTGAATACATAATGAATATTATGCTGTGTCTAACAAGAATAAGTTTGGAGCTCAGTCAAATAGCTTGTATCTTGTTTCAGGGCAGAATGGTTAGCTGGTGAAAGAAGGAACAATACAGATCAGAGGCAAAGCTGACGGTGTGAAAGACAGTATAAAGTTTGTAAACATTTTATGATATTATCCTGTAACAGCAAAGAATAGCAAAGAATAGCAAAGAATTCTTCTACTTATCATCTGCAGTATTCCTTATCTTCTCCGCCTCAACTGCTGCATAATTAGAAGTGGAAGAATCTATGAGGATTGAAAAATATTTTTGTCATTGTTTTTACATTAAATAGCCATTTTGACAGTAGTAAATTTTCCTGGAACATGCAGAAGCCACTAGAGGTTCAGTTCTGAGAGATTTTATACCCTTTATCAGATTTTATATATATATATATATAAGAAGTACTGTGATTATAACATAATAAATTACAGTATTTCCCAATTTTATCAGGAGAAATTAAAAGCGTAGGACTGTCAGAAGAAGGTTATAAAATAAAAAGTAATAGTATGGGAAACAGAGAGGTCCCAAAACCATTGATGGAGGAGTAGATGGCAGAATGTTTTATAGATACTTGAATTAAGACAGATATGTTTTTCATGGTCTATTAGCGAGGCAGAGGAGGGATATAACCCTTTGTTTAAGAGTAGATCTAAAACAAAGCACTATACACTATCAAAATCCAGCCTTAAATCTGAAGTACTGACAGTGAAACCTCTGCCGGCATCTAGTGTAGCTACCTTTTATTTACCTCACAAAGCAGACTCTAAGACACTGCTAAATTGGATCAGGTGATAGAAAGAAAAAATTGAAAAGGTAAAAAGGTCAGCAAACTAGAAAAATGAAATGGAAAGAAAAAACTTATGAAAAGGGAGGAGCTAATTAAACAAAAATTTCCTCCCATCTCTTTGCACTAAGCCTTACATTAGCTGCTACAATGTTTCTACTTTTCATTTATAAAAGGTAATACTTTACAATTTGTGGAAAAAAATATTCTTTTAGTAAAGTAAAACGTCCAACATCATAGGGAGAGAGGCCACAATAACCCTGTGACAGATTATATAGGAAAAAGATATGTTCTTGTCACCGCATCATGTTTTGCTGGGGAATAGAGACTGTTAACAATGTGAAACAGTGTTTTATAACTTCAGAATAAAATCAGTGAAATGGAAGAAAAACATGGTGAAAGTCAATAGAGGTAACAGAGCTGCTGGTTTGCCTCAGTACGTCATTACTGGATGGGACAGGATGCATGCTGCTTTGAATGTTCCCTTCATTGACTGAAATCATTGGTGTCTTGTACAATGACACGCAAGAAGGTGTTCTATAACCTGTTCTTTACCTTGTAAATGTATGCAGAGTACAGAGATCTAGAAAAACAACAGGTATGAGAGTTCTCTATGGCACGTCTAAGAGGTTCAATCATTTCTTACGTGTCTCATATAATGATACTGATTCTGATAAAACGGAAACAAAACCAATCTCAACATTTCTGTGTGAACATGGGATACATTGTACTATCACCAAGATTCGGCAGAAGAAAGAACACCACCCATACCCGTCCTTCCAAGTGTGAGAACAAAATCGAAATAAGTAGAGAAATCTGATGAATTTATAAAACATTGTTTTTATCATTAGAAGCAACCATTTTAAAATTACTAATGGCAGGATCCAGTAAAGGACTTGGGACATACGTTGAAAATTGCAATATAAAAATTCCCACTCAGTTGCCACAGAACCATTAATGGTTCCTAGGCTACACCTTTGTCTCCCTTTTTGACTGTCCAATATCTTCTGCACATGCCCAGTTGCTCTAGTTGGGGCAGTTAAATACCCGTCTGGCAGAGTGTCAGGTTTGGCTTTCTCACAAAGTGGAAGCTGAGGATCTACTAATGACTCTTCTTAACTTGGTGTTCAAGAGATGGTGATGCTGCTGTTTGTTTCTCCACATCTGTTTCATTTTGTCCCAACACCAAGAAATTAATATTTTAAAAAACAAAGAAAAATGTAAAAACTAAGTTAATAACATATGCTAACAGCATGACATCTTGACAGTTTGGAAAATACATACACGGACCCCTCTATTCAGAAGTGGGTTCTGACCTATGGACAGAAACTTAGATCTGATCACTTACATTATTCGAGAAGAAATACAGAATGTGTTTCCAATTCTAAATCTCTTTTGTGTTCATGGATTTCCAAAATTATTTTGCTATAAGTCTGTGCAGAATATGTTAAATCAAATTATAGTGCTACTATAATACTTCTCCAATTCCTAACTCTAACTCTTCTATAGTTAGAGATAATGCAGATTGCTTCACTACAGAAACTGATTAAGTCTTCCTTAGATGAATTTTGCTTTCTATCAGTATCTATTAATAAATAAATTCATCCTTTTTTTTTTTAAATATATCACAGCAAGAATAAGTAGTTTCAAGACAAACATTAATCAGCTGGTGAACTTCAGTATTATTCATTAATCCATGCCATATCCAATCATTCATATACCAAATGCTACAGAATTATTCTTTTACTACTTCTTATTCCCAAAATGGATATTATTTTTTATTTGTGTCTTCATTACATGAATGCAGTATAGACCTGTGCTACAAATAATTATTTAAAACATTGCACCTGCAGGTACCTTCTCTTAATGTGGGCAAATAAATTGAGATCCAGTCATCCTGTAGCCCGACACTGTCAGAAGAATGTAGAAGAAACATCTCCCTCAAAAACCTTCATTAATGTAGACAAGCCGTGTGCTTTGTGTAGCTACAAGATTTGGAAAAAGAAGGGAGGATTATAGGTTGAGAGAAAAAATATGCTTTTCTATAGTATAGTGTATGTATAGAATTGTCAAGCAAACCAAGTCTGCCAAAGATTAGAAATAATGCAACTGGAATAAAAGGGTTAAACTTTCTCATGTAACAGTACAGAGCCAGGGAAACGTTGCAATACAACAGAAATATAAATTAGGTGTTTGTTCTAAACTTACTCTAGCACAGAAAAAAGTACATTCTGAACACTAAGTACTTAACAGCTAACGCTGACCAAGATGATTGGTAAGTATGTCAGAAAAAGTAGAACAGCTCAGTTTTATCTTCCGTATACGTCATGTATCCTTGATAAATGCACATGAATCCCTTGAAGTGAGGGACTTACTTCACACACGCACAGAGACAAGGCAAACCCAAATCTCCTCCTCATTCAAGGCAGGAAGCTGTCTCCAAAGGATAGTTCCAAGAATGCAGATGTGCATGAGAAAGAACCATAAATTAGCAGGTGGAAAGACTGGCACACAAAGGGCTATTAAATGATTTTGTGATAGCTAACTTCTCAATAGAGCTGAGCGAAATCAAAACCCCTGTGAAAGCGTTCATGCATGGAAAAGATGTATTTTTGAGAGAGTTGTAGTTTGGGCGTGGGGGGGTGAAGGGAGCATTAATTAGAGACTGTTGCCAGGGGAAATACGTGAGGTAAATTCCCCTCTGATGTGGTGTTTCACTGTACAGACAAAAAGTTCACTCACCGCTAAGATGTAGCTGTAGTCCCTTCCTTACTGTATAAACCTGTATTAGTAATGCCATTGAAGCTGTTCTACATCCGGCACCTTTTAATAAGAAAAAAAAATCATTACAGGAGCAAGGAGAAAGAAGGGGAAAAAAGATGGAAACTCACTGAGATGCCAGAACGTAAATAGTTTCTTCTCTCCTGAGCCTCTTATACATATATCTAAAGTAAATGTAGTCTCTCAGTGAAGCCAGTGATCTTATCTCATGTTTTCAGCAGCCCAGTGCAGCCCCAGAGGCGCACAAAAAATTAGCGCTCATTGATGTTATCTTTCTTACCTAAAGAAAACGCAGAGTTGATGAATAAGAAGAAAAACATTGTGCCTGTCTGATAAGACAGCTTCCCTCCCAGCATTCTGTCTCTGTAAAGTGCAAATGAACACACTGGAGAAGGGAGGATTGAGTCGCAGTTTTGGGGTAAATTCATTGAAAATCTGAATATAAAGAATTTAAAGTAGGATCAGTAAAAGCCTAAAGCTACAAACCTGTGGACAATCCTATCCAAGGCACCCAAAAGATGAAGTGACCTACATCAGCAGCACACTCTGAAAATTCATAGTGCCTCCGTTTGATTTTCACAAAGCAAAGGTAAAGACAAGGACAGATTGGGCCGGCTGCAGATTTGAAACTGTCATTTCTGTTTGCCAACAAGAGTTCTATGGTCTACCCTTTCAAACCGAGCCACTACCTTCAGACAGAAGGAATTAGAGAGCAGTAGCAAGAATGATTTGCAAACGTGTAGCTGCATTTGTTGACCTGACATGAGTCATTAAAATCAGTTACATTACTTCTATTTTTATTTCCTATAAATACAAGTTTTCAGACAGTTCAAATGAAAATGAAAGTTTTTTTTTTCTGAAACGTGAAAAAAAAAGAGTAGCGTTGCCAAAGGAAAACAGGAACGTTTATTTTTCTGCTCTCAATTTTGCTGTATTGTTTATTTCATGGTCAGCTGTTTGCTGAAGTCCCTAAATTGGTGTGACATAAAGAAATATTGTCTTATGAAGTATCTCCTTATAGATATCAGGTTATATATCCTCTTCTTAGGCACATATAAAATAGTCATCATTAAACAATAATGGTCTCAGTGTATGTGAATGATGAACTCCAAACATACTCTCAAAACTCACAAAAGGGCCAATAATAATTTGATTTTCTGAAGCACTGGAAGGAGCAAAAACCCCTGTTTAAATTCTCCATGCTATTTACTTTGGATGAAGATGGCACAGGAGGTGACTTTGCTGTCATTGTAGTTTGTGATGAGTTAGTGAAATGAATTCAGTGACCCATAGGGTCATGCTGAACTCTCAAAGCACAACCAAAATGATTATTACACTCCACATTCTATACTGTCATGTTAGAATAAAAACCACTGCAACTTTGTAACCTGCATGCTTTCCTGCGGAAAATTAATACAGTGAAATTATCAAAAATCAACAGTAAGTTTTTTTTTAAAGTTTAGTTTTAAAAACGTCCTTATAAATTAGTGGTGAAAACAATATTTTTGTGTTTGTATAGACATGTATTTAAATGCTAACACCTAAAGGAAGTCAGTGAGAGAGAGATTTGGGTATATATCTATTAATTTACTATACCCTGTGTTGGGTTAGGATTAGAAGACTACCAGGATTTGGACTGAAGAATAGCTGTAGTTTAAGCCTTTTCTTGGGGCTGCTATTTAGTTATTTTTATTTACTTTACTTATACATTACTCATTTATTTATTTATTTATAGGCATTTTAAAGCATTCAGCACCTCAGTATTACACTGTGCAACCCTGACACATTCCTCTGCTGTCGGTGCACCGTACCACGTTTTAAGGACATTAAAAGGGTGCCCAAAGTGCCTCTAACTGTTGGTTCAAGAACTGAAGCAAACAATCGGATTAGGTCGTCCTACACAGTAAGGTATCTGCCATGGTGTATTACTGTGAGCACAGAAAACTCCACTAGGCATGGGTTTGCATTTGATTTATAAAACAATGTAGAAAGTCACAAAAGATTTAAATATAAAATCAAGAAAGTTTCAACTGAGACAAGATTCTTTGTCTTCATCTTGATTGGCTTTAACTACATTGTCTCTGTAACATCTTGTTATGTCAGCAAAATGCACCCTTTTCTCCCTCTAGATATTATTAAAATAACTACTTAGCAAAAGACTTCTTCTTCTTTAACACTATTATTACTAATAATAATTATTATTATTCTATGTAATTATTTTGGGCCTCTACTCTAGAATATGTGTTAGCAGAATGAACACGAAGTTTTTCAAAAGTCAATTAGGCATCACATTTTATATGTTTTTCTGCAAATATACTGCTTTATAGCGGCAGATCAAACAAAGCAACAATCAGGAGCGGTACATTTGTTTCTCTTTGCTCTTTGGGAGTTAGCAGGTTTAGGTACACCGCAGAATTCCTCTTGACCTTTTTCCATGTCTGCAAAGAATGGGACAGATGTTGCCTACACCAATTCTGTCTTACAGCCTTTGAGATAATACTTAGAAGGAACAGTGTTACAGAGGCTCATCATTTTGAACCTACCTGCAATGTTCTTAGCTATTCCAGGTATAATTTCTGACAGTAGCAAATTTATGTTCATTTTATTTTCTTTTTGGTTTGGCCAAACTCAGCTTATGGTCACACTTGCAAAACTGACAGTTCTTTAAACAGCTTTTCTACATGGATGTCTCATTACTAGCCAAGACCCAAGCTGCTGTCTGGCATCTTTTGGGACAGATCAGTCAGCTGTCCAAAGCCCTCAAGGCTTCTGAAAGATGCGGAAAAACCATGTACTGGGATGCCCAAGTGACAGTTCCTTCTGTTTCAGAGCAAAACCCAGGCACTCAGTGTCTGGAACTGTAAAGAAGCAGTCTCTGTGGGTAGTCGGCTTTAACATCTCCTCAGAAACATCTGGTGCTTGCCACCAAGGCAGAAGGAATTAAAGATCGCTTGGAATACAGGGTCTGATCTATGTCTGCTCCTGAAGTGACATGCCCTGAGCCATCAACAGGAAAGGAGTCAGACCCACACAAGCGGGTGCAATATTCAGAGCAGCGTGTTTTCATCCGTTGTTTTTTAATCTATCTGCATTCAGAATTTTCCAGCAGGATGTATTTACCTGTGTATGACACGCATTTCTACTTTTTATACAGCTATATTTAATTATAAAGGGAGTGGCTGAATCAAGCACTGTGAATGTAGATAGTGACAATTTCAATGGAGAAGCAGAGATAACAAAATTCTTTATTGCCCCGAAAAGCATATGACATGTTAAAGTTATCAGACTGTATCAGGCTTAAGGGACGTTAAATGTCAGGAGAGCAGATATACCATAGAAAGCTGATGGGAGTTCCGGGAACCTTCAGTATCAAACGTTCTCCTCTATAATAATGGGCACTGACATCAATCTCAGGACTTCTGCTGCACATGTGAAAGAAACTCTTACAGTGTACACAGATTAAAACTGTAGCTAAAAGCAGGGGTCCAAATCAAAGCCTTAGTGTTCTGTCACTGAACCCTCACTGCTAAGAGTGCACTGTCTTACTTATCACAAAGTAGAATCTGTAGCACAGCACTCAAACTTTCGCATTTTTGGTGTTATCAAGAAGGTTTATACCAAAAAAAAAAAAAAAAAAGAAAAAAAAAAAGCAGCTCTTTTTCCTTCAGGTTACTATAGCAGAATATCACCTATTTTTTCTTTCCTGTTCTTTTCTGAAGAACAATGTTTACTTCAGAGCTATTGGCTTCCAGACACAGTAACTTGCTCTGGAAATAGAGGGATTCAATAACTCTTCAGTGCTTGTTTGCAGATCCCAGAGGGGACGCTCACTTTTAAAGAAAAATAAACCAAAACACAGTTATGTTTTCATGTTCATTCTACAAGTTGTTCCTGGATAAAAATGCACTTGTAGAGTGACATCAGAATTTGTAAACAATGTGGTGGCAATATGGTCAGATAAGGAGCCACCAAAGAAGCTGATAGCTGCAATACAAACATAAGATTTAACATGTAAAAGCTGCTGGGATTTTATCAGACACTCAGCTTTGACTGACTTGTTTAGACTGTTCTGAAGACCTCTGCCAAAATGTTTTAAGCTACTTAAGTGATGTAGACAGAATTGCATTATCAGAAATTCTTTATACAACTGGAGCTAGGTTTCTAAAGGTATCTTCAGGCATAAAGTTTTTGATGAGTGTAGTGGGATTTACAAAAGAAAAAGTAAAGTAGACTTCAGAAAAGCACTTTAAATACCTGCAAATATATAGAAGTGGAACTACACATCCGGACCAAAGAAAATAAACTAAAGAAAGTAAATGAAGTATATGCATTGCATATACAGTCACTGAGGAAAATTAGCATCCCTAAGAAAACTTTCAGGATCCATACTTGATACTGAATAAACTTACATGTCATGTGACTTCTCCTGTAGCAATGTCCTTTTATATGACTTTTAAGGATCCTGTTGCCTAAATTCGATTAAAAACCTTTTTTCAGTCACATTTCCACCTTCCTGGGAATACTTAACTGTTGTGGATTTTGGTGATTACTAGATAGGCAAACGAGGTAGTTTTATTTCTTTTAATCTCATTAAGTGAGCCCATGTGAACTTCACGAGGTTCATCAAGGCCAAGTGCAAGGTCCTGCACCTCGGTCAGGGCAAGTACTGGTATCAATACAGACTGGGGGATGAGGGGATCTAGAGCAGCCCTGCGGAGAAGGACTTGAGGGTACTAGTGGATGAAAAGCTGGACATGAGCCAACAATATGCACTCACAGCCCGGAAAGCCGACTGTATCCTGGGCTGCATCAAAGGCAATGTGGCCAGCAGGTTGAAGGAGGTGATCTTGCCGCTCTACTCTGCTCTTGGGAGATGTCACCTGGAGTACTGCGTCCAGCTCTGGAGTCCTCAGCACAAGAAGGACAGGAACCTGTTGGAGCGGGTCCAGAGGAGGGGTACAAAAATGATCAGAGGGATGGAACACCTCTGCTATGAGGACAGGCTGAGAGAGTTGGGGTTGTTCAGCCTGGAGAAGAGAAGGGTCTGGGGGGAGACCTTATTGTGGCATTCCAGTACTTAAAGAGGGCCTATAAGAAAGATGGGGCCAGCCTTTTTACCAGGGCTTGTTATGGCAGGACAAGGGGTAATGGTTTTAAACTAAAAGAGATTTAGATTAGCTATAAAGAAGAAATTTTTTGCACTGAGGGTGTTGAAACGCTGGCATAGGTTGCCCACGGAGGTGGTAGATGCCCCATCCTTGGAAACATTCAAGGTCTGGGCATGGGGATCTGGGCAGCCTGAAGATATCCCTGCTCATTGCAGGGGGGTTGGACTAGATGATGGGCTGGAGGTTGCTTCCAACCCAAAGCATTCTATGATTCTAGAATTCTAGGATGAAGCCACTGATGCTGTCTGTGCTCCTGGGAGTGCTCCATGTGTCTCTATTGATTTTTATGGATGGCCATGATTATTTGTGGGTATGTGTGCTCTGCGTGCATGTGCCTACTAGGAATACATGCTCACTGCTGGTGAGACCTGGGGTGTGGAACTGCGGCAGTCTCACCTCACTCAGCCTGTCAGAGCCGGCACGGTGTATTTTTCCCTAACAGGCAGCAGCCTGGAAATACATAAGAAACCCATGGACGATACACAAATGGCACCAGCATATCAGAGGGCTGGGATTCTGAAGAGAGTAGGTATAAGGCAGAAATTATACACTGTTTATTTAGTTTATTTCCCTCCACAGAAATATTTGAAACTGAGTCCCTCATCCTGCAATTTGTCTGTTTACAGCCACGTACAGAATGTGGAACTCCAGCTGCAAGGCAGAACATTGATACTTTATCTTTAAGCCCTACATTGATGTTTGCATCAAGATGAGGGAGATAGGGAACTGGCTGAAAACAAGCAGTGTTTGGCTGAACTCCACTGAAACATCCTGGGACATGACGGGCAGCCAGGAGGCAAATGCTGATTAAATTCTTTGATCATAAATCCTATCTGGTGCCAGACAATCCTTTTGATAATGTATGAGCCATGAAGAAACAAAGCATTAAGAACAACATAGCACCCAACCATGTTGCAGAGGAGGATTGTTTTCTCCTCAGGAAACATACTTCATAATGCCATCCATGGAAGCTCAGTGCAGGATGAATGTGAAAGACGTTTCCCAGCATGACTGTACTGCTTTCTGACTGTTTCAGCTGACCAGCTTATTTTGGTAACCTTACCTGAGTTTTAACTTTGGGTTCTTCCAGGGAACCCTTATTGACCATAGGCTCTTGCTAGTTTGAATTTTAGATTCTTGAACTAAATCATCAGCATGGAGAGCTCACACACTTTGTATTTCCAAAAGTGTTCACAGCCACTACGTGTGGGAAGATAAAGAAAAAAGTTGTGAATTGCAAGGGATGGACTGTTTTAAGCATAGAGATAGCTAAGAGAAGCATTAGGGTTCTTAGTGATGATTTGCCTGTCAGACTGCCCATCTCTTACACCAGCTCACTGATCACAGCTGTGTCAGGCTGTCTGGGATTGACTTAGAATGTCCTGTCTTATTTTTTAAAAAGGTCTTGTAAAAATTTTGAATGATGTAGAGCTTGCTAATGTCACCATGAGCTGTTCCTTTTCTTCAAAATAGCACAGGAAATGTTGGAGACAAAAATATTTTCAATATTCCTAGAAGAAAGAACAAACAGAGCAGTCCTAATGAAAACAGTAACATATATTCTCTTTCCAGACAAGGACTACTCTGTGATGCCACTAAGCCAAATGGGCTGAAGGCACATTGTTAAGCACCAAAGATGACAGTCACTTTATTCAATAACTTGGCTTGCTGGCAGAACTTGATCCAGATATTTCAAAGTGGCTGGAAAAATTCAGTAGAGAGGTTTTCTAAAAAGATATCACAGAAGCATTGGCTCTTAAAATTGCAGATTTAATTCTGAAGAAATTTAAACTACTTTCCAGAAGTTATGGTCAATTTGACAAAGAATTTCACAAGCAACAGCAACTGCATTTTATGTCTTGGTAAGTGGATGATGATGCAGAACTTGGTGAAGAGTTCATGAGGAGTGTACATGAGGTGCCAGGGGTATTAGAGCCAACAATTAAAAGTGTAGTAACAGGTTTAGAATCAAAAGCACTTGTAAACAAAGGATGAAAATGCCTGTAGTAGCGTAGACCAAATGGAATGCTATAAGAGGTTACAGTTAAATATACACATTATTATGTTGCTATTTTAGAGGTACTACTTTTCTAAAGGACTCTTCATTACTCATAAAATGAAAAATCAACATGAAAAATCCTATTATATGCCAAGAGAAAAAGAATGTAAGTAGGAAGTCAACAAGTCTCCAACAAATTGCAATTTTTGTTTGACTAGACATGTTCTACATTCAGAGAATTATCTTGCAAAGAGGACAATAAACATTTGTTGCAGAAGACTGAAATTGTCCATTTACTTGATGGCAGTTCAAATGAAACAGTTCAACTTTTTGAATTATTTACTTAGCAATGTTTCAAGGGCAAGCTTCATCAACAGAAGTCCAATCTTTTATGAAAATGCTGCTTCATTCAGCCTATTAATCAGATGAAAGCTTGCACCCGCTCTGTGAAAAAATCCACCTGGGAGGCTGAAAGCTGAAGATACATAAAATATTACGGCTTCCAAAAAAAAGGTTAATATTGCAAATAGGGACAGGTGATAACACTGTCTCAAGCCATTCCAGTTCAGTAAAGGAATTCATTGTATTCATCTGATTCAAAATGATTGATTCTACACTGCCCCTCATTCAGTGCAGATCTTGAAAGAAAGGCTGCAATTTGATTGAAAATATTGAGAAACACTCATGACACCACCAAACATAAGACAAATGTATGTTCATGACGTATTTTAGACTAGAGTTCCAATTCCAGCCGCAAATGACTGATTACTTATCTTCATCTGCTTCAAGCTAACTGTCGTATTGCAGACAGAGCACAGAAGTCCGTTCAGAAATATCTCTGTTTATTCAGCCAAACTGAATGTCAGCTCTTTTCTGAAGTGGTGAAGTTGATAGAAATTGTTTTAGAGAGACTGGCAGCACATGCTGTGAGAACTGTTTCAATGCTCACTGCCACATTAAAACATGGCTTTGATCCACAATGAGATAATCCTGACTCATGAGGTATGTGATTTTATTCCTACAAAGTATAGCGCTGGCCTAGTCATGACAGATGTTGTAGAAGGGCTCACTGTTGAGCAAACAGAAGTGAAAATTGCTGTTCAGAACTTTACTGGAGTTATAAAACCTCTATTTGTATTTGTTTTAAGGGATAACAATCTCACTGTACCTTATTGGTTTGGATTGGTTTTGTTTTACCCCAGACCTTAGGTTTTTAATTTATTAGTTCAGCCACTACTGTGGGGCAGGGGAACGGGAAAGTATGGAAGACTGCAATTTTCCATAAAGAGAAAAGTCAATTAAAAGTCTCTTGAGATTGCAGTCGTCTCTATCCCAACATTATGTTCAGAACATACCGGAAACCTACTGGTCCCTGGTGGATCTACATATTTTAATTAGCAATCTCTTTTCACAGTCTATTCTAAATCTGCATTGACCTGTGTTTAAGGGACACATCTCACACAACACCTCTGAGAGAGGGGACAAAAAATATCATTGCAAACACTATTTTTCTAAGCATTTACAATAACTGTATTTTAAAAAAATATCTATAGATAAAAAAGCTTTGTTACTTATTTACATTTTATTTGTCTCCTAAGACCAGACAGGGTTACCTGGAAAAAAATCAAGATACTATACAAGCTGTAGAAATAAGTCACAGGATGGTCTTACATCCTGGTGAGCAGACTGTGTAAATAAAAAAGGAAAGGAAAAAAAAAAGAGAGGTGGAAGTGATGGCATTTCTGGGAGAGTTTCTCTACTACTCTTGCCTTTCTGTCTCCTAAATCATGATCTTGTACTTTCCGGTGCCAAACATACTCTATTGCAGATATGAACCTGTCCAATAAGCCAGCCATAGTCACAGGAGATTCTGTTATCAAGGATGCAGATACGTAGGAGCTTTGTGATGTCGGTGAAGGCAACGTGTTAGCTTGCCCACTAGGTTCAAAGGCGGGAGTTTCACCAGCACTGTGGGGAGAAGTCACCAGTTACAGCCCATGTGGGGCAATGAAGAATATCAGAACTGTGGAGTGGCTTCTGAGAAGAGACTGAAACGGGTTGGTGCGCTTGTTTCTCAAAGAAGCAAGAGTGAATATGATAGAGATAGCTGGAATCATAAGAATCACAGACAAAATTAATAGGAATGCTTATTCACTATTTCCCATAGCATAAAAACTATGAAATGCCAAACTTACTACACTGTCTTTGAACCATGGTGTTATGGTCTTGAAAGGGGAATTCGGGGGGGACAGAATTAATTTTACATATACACACAAAAGGTAGAAAATCACAAACAATTTTTTCCAGATAAATATTTGCATTTTTTCTCATTTTAGGATAAAAATATTTGAAAATGTTCCACCAGCTTTTAAAAGTTAGATTAAATAGAATACTGCATACATAAACCAGTTTTTCTGTAGCTGTGGCACTTTTCTCTGTGGATATGTTAAGTCTGCTATGGAAGTCTTAGGCAATCACCAAGAGCACACACAAAGAGAAAAATATTTATGTCATTCAGCTAATTCACCTTCATCAAGGAGCACACTGAAGGCACAAAACTTGGATTGAAATCCAGAGTGTTCAACTCCCCATAATGTATTCAGTGCTGTTTTTATTTGTATAGGTGAAAGTCTGTTTACACAACAGAATTATGAACAGTGTGAGACTGTTTACATCTAAGGTTGTGCTTTGGAATCATTTTTACTCAAGAGCTGAGTAAAGTAGAACAGCAATATATTATGAATCTTTGGTAAGCTCTTAATACAGCTGCTTATTTCATAATGAGAAAGTAAAGTGCCAGATAAGCTGTATTTAAAGTTTTTTACTTTGGGAGGTCAACATATTATTCTGTACTTTCAGAGAGTGATGATCTGATAAAATTTTAGCAATCTTGGCATAAATTATATTTTACATGATTCACATAAATTACTATTAATATATTTGCTGAGTTACTTGCAATTTGTCAAAAGCTATTTCCACTTACAGTTTAAATACTGTGCAAAAGAGATATGATGAAAGTAGTCATTTTGTCTGTATATGAGAGTGAGTAAATGTCAATTACCTTTTCTTTCTACAGCTGCATAATCAGAGAAAATTTTGCTGTTACAAGAATTCTTCCTTTTCAACCTCTCCTGGCTACCTCATATGAATGAAACAAATATTTTTTAATTCTGAATCAAATAAAGTGAACTCCTATAAATCATTTTTATGAATTTTATTATGTTAAAACCAATACAGTAGATTTATCTGAAAATTCTTTTATTGAATACAAAATTATGCAAGCAGGAAGGAAAAGCTACATCTGTAATAGAGTCATGATAAGTACATGAGAAATAGAGAAATCTAATAAGGGTACTAGATATATAAAGGGGAAGAAGAATACAGGTGAAAAAAGGAGCATAAAAGTAAAAAAGAAGAAATTACACTAGAAGTAGTCATACATATCTTATAGAAAGTAATAAGATATGCTTTTTGGTAACTCTGCAGATGCATTTGAGATGTTGCATAACAGAATTAATCAACCTTGCTTCCATGAATACAGAAACCCTGAGTATTAGTTCTTATGAAACAGAGTTTAGTTTAAAAAAATGTGAAAGATTTCTTTCTAAACACGAGACCTTTAAAACGAAGAAAATCTTTTATATTGGTTCATATAAAGGTGAAAGAATATTAATGTTCTCTAACTACATGTTCTTACGATTGGACTGTAGGTCTGATAGTCTGAACAAAAGGGGCTAGAAAGCAAATTCTGTTAAATCAGTGCCACCGGTCACACCAGTCTCAAGGCCATATCTCAGGGCAACTGAGTTTCAGCAAATATGCCAGAGGGCATAAAATACACTGTTAGAGCACTGGAAGCAAAAGCCACTGGAGTTCAGTTTTTCATTACCTTTTGAAGGGCTGTGAACAAACAAGCCATAAAACGATGTATGCGTGTAAGATTAGATACAAAATATTGTGATTCTTACCCAAATGTGTGTGTATCACAACTGATGTACGTGTGTGTTCTATCTC
Source organism: Bucorvus abyssinicus (assembly GCA_009769605.1). Lineage (NCBI taxonomy): Eukaryota > Metazoa > Chordata > Aves > Bucerotiformes > Bucorvidae > Bucorvus > Bucorvus abyssinicus. The sequence continues at coordinate 8,052,490 of CM020042.1, forward strand.
TATAATCACGTGCACGACCTTATCTGAATCATGTGATGAATATCATGCTATGTTGAGAATTACATCTTTTCTCCTCTGTAGTATATTTCCCTTTCCATAAGTGAAAAGATGAGACGCACATGATTTCATTCTGAGAATTGCTCTTCTCACAGTGGCTTGTGTTATCTTCTTGTTCTTTTTCCTTGTCCAATATAAACAAGAATATCGGCATGTGTTGAATGGAAGTTTCCCCTATCTCCTTTGACTAATGTTGACCATCAAGTGTTATGCATAAAATCTAATTAGTGTGCTGTTTTCATTCATTATCTTTGGAATAAATGCATTACTATGCTAATAGAAATAGCTCTTGTTTCCACTCTGTCCTGATAGACTATAATATGAAGCCACTAAAAGTCAGATTTCGTCCTAATTTATAGCCTGTGCGGTCCTATCCAAGTCTCTGCAGTTATACCACACAATCTGGCTATTAGTCGTTTTATAATAGTTTAAGGCTCAGTTTTCTACATTAGCATAAACTAGTATAAACTCAGTTTTAACGTTAGATTCTGGAAAACAAATTAAGCTTTGCAGTAATTTATTACAGGTGACTGATAAATAAGGTAAAGAATTTATCTATTTATTTATTTATTAATCTTACCAATTACCAAGAACTAGTTGCAGATGAGCCAGCATGATTTGCATAAAATCATGCCATTGTTCGACTCGGATTGTATCTTACATCAAGCAATGACTAAATGGGCAAAACACCTGGAAATTATTTGGTGTGGTGCCGGGAAAGCACAATACCATTTGTCTTTTATATACAGAGTGAGGGAGAAGGTGCAATGAGAAAAAACTATCAGGCTGCATATGTAGATTTCACAGTCACGCAGATTTCTATGTCAACCGATAAAGGCACAATCTGTGTTTGATTTCGCCATCTCACCACTGTGAGTCCTGCAGTAATAATCTTTCCAGCTAGCAAAACTTGTTTTTCCTCAGCTATCATCAACCAGCTCAGCTGTCATCCATAAGCTTTCTGATAATGTATCCTGCTTTAATACCCTAGGAGTGATTTTTTGGGGGATGCAAAGTTTTTTGAAACTTAGCCAAAATGACCAGTAAATAGATCTGTATTATCAAGCAAAATAAAAACTTTAATTAACATAAAGTTCAAATATCTTTCTGCTGTTACTCCATTTTAAAAATTCTTTTTGACTTTTGGATGTGCTTAAAGTATGCTTATTTAGTGCAGAGAAATTAGAACTGCTATTCAAGAAACAAATAAAACAAACCCAGCAGATTTAACTGCATTCATCCCAATCCCGTGACCAGCTCATTGTTATGTTTAAGCTGAGCTATTTCATTTCATGAGACCTTCTCCCCAGGGATCCTACTTCCCAAGCCATTTTCTCAGAGCTATGCCTGCATTTTGAAAAGAAATCTGCTGGGATAAGAACTGAGAAAATGAAATACAAGGCAGGGGATCAGAAAGTGTGAGTATGCATAAAAGAATAAAAGACGGAAGCAAAAGGGGATAAATAAAACAGTGGGATGAAAGAAAACAAGAAAGCACATGGCTACAGGCTAAAAAAGAAATTTCTTTGCCAACTCAAACTCCTGAGGCTGATTACAGGATACAAATATAAGCAATAGCGCTCTTGGAATGGAAAAGATAATTTATTAAAATTTGACTAATCCAATGCATAATTTATTGTTACTCTTCAGTATTTCAATTTTCATACTAAGTGCGATCAACTTTCACCTGTTACTTGTATCTAAGATTTGTATTATTTTAGTTCTTCTGAAATGACAGAAATTATTTTTTCAAGTTATAGAAAGGAAATACTCTTTAACCAAGTGTTCAATGAAACACTTTGTCCTAGTTTTGGCAGGGATACAGTTAATTTTCTTCCTAGTAGCTGGCACAGTGCTGTGTTTTGAATTTAGTATGAGAATACTAATATAATGTTGATAACACTCTGATGTTTTTAGTTATTGCTCAGTAGTGTTTATAGTATGTCAAGGATTTTTCAGCTTCTCATGCCCTGCCAGTGAAAAAGCTGGAGGAGCACAAGAAGTTGGGAGGGGACGCAGCCGGGACAGCTGACCTGAAATAGTTGAAGTAATATTCCATACCACAGGACATCATGCCCAGTATACAAATTGGGGGAAGTCGGCTGAGAGGAGCGGATCACTGCTCAGGGACTGGCTGAGCATCAGTCAGCAGGTGGTGAGCAATTGCATTGTGCATCACTTGTCTTTCTTGGGATTTATTTCACTCTCTTTTGATTATCTTCTTTTCATTACAATTATTATTAGTGTTACTATTATTAGTACTATATTTTAATTTTATTTCAATTATTAAACTGTTCTTATCTCAGCCCACAAGTTTTACTTGTTTTCAATTCTTCTCCCCACCCCACCAGGGGGTGGGGGGGAGGAGTGAGTGAGAGCAGCTTCATGGTGCTTAGCTGCTGGCTGGGACACACTTAAACATCTTTGAGAAGTTTTGAGAGCTTTGATGACAATTAATTATTTTTCTTGGTTAGGCAAAATTGATAAATTATATACGCCAAACACCAAACCTACTGGAAACAGCAAGAGGAGTGCCAGATGATTTCTTTTCCAGTACACAAGCCTTCAAGATTTCAGCCAGCATGCTCTGTTCTGGGCTCGTAATATCACGCTGCCCTAATCTAAAAATCTGTCATGTATATTTTGGATCATCCATTATAAAAGATTCCTTAACACTTGATAAGGAATGAGTAGAACTAGACTGAGTAAACATTGTCTTTCTCCTCGTACATTTTTCACTTTGTGTTTTGGCTGGGACAGAAAGCAGAAAACTTTGACGGCATTTTTGAGATATTTATAAGTTGACCAGGACCAGAAACATTGAACATACCAAGTGAGTCCATTTCCTGGAAGTATTTCTAAACCAATTTTCTGGTTTATATCTACCACTTCAGGAAGACAAGAGCAATTCCATATTATTTTACTGTCTCTGCTAGGAGTAGCATCATAAACTAGGTATATAGTAGAATTTGCAAATATTATTTCTTTCAGTTAAAGGCTTTCTTTAATGGACTACAGAATCCAGTCCTCGTCTTGAAACATATATGGCGCTCCTGAACCAAACTTTACTGAATGACTTCCCTTAGTGAATATTTTTTGATTCTTGAAATCTCCCAGATATACATCTAGAAATGCAGAGTTAATACCAAAATGCCATAAAAAATATTCTGATATGTCTATCCTGATAAACCCATAAAACATGGAAGTATTTTAAGAAATCCTATCAAGATTTAAAGACCAGAGAGAAGTCCAGATAAGAGTCTAAATTCTGGATGCTTATCAGAGCCAAACTGTCATATCTAGAGAGGTTCATGCTCCTCTAATTCCCCCTTGAGAAATGTTTCCCATTACAATGTGCAATTGTCCACATAACCAGGATTAGGTTTATCTTAGATGCCTCAGAGATGACAGTCACCTTTAAACAAGAGGAACCAAAAGCCAAGATTTAGCCACTGTGAGCAAGTGATATACTGCGCTGAGTCTGAGAGTACTGTGCTAGACAGGTCCATTGAAATGAGACCTTCAGAGGGCAACTACCAAAGCCAGAAATGCTGTCAGTCGGTAACGTATATTTTTTATTGATGAAGTAATTCCTAGGTGAGGGATTTCCAGGTTTAGACGAAAATGATAAAGCAGCCAAGTGGGTTTGAATATGAAATAGAGCTTTACTGCCCTTGTAGGTCTGACTTTTTGAAAAAGTCTGTGTTACTGTAAAGAGTATGTAAGGCTGCTGACATTTTGCTAGGCTCTGTCAATAATGAAAGGGTATAAAGACACTAATTCTTACCAAAAAAGGGCAGAGAAATCCTTTCTCAGAAACAGGCTTGATTTTTCAGGTTTTGCTATTGAAAGTAATGTCCAAGACAGCTTTTTGTGTGTTAAGCATGTCACTAACTCAACTCAACAGAGATCAAAGTATAGAGTGTTGCCTACACTGAAACATCTGGGGGCTGAGAGGAGAATCAAAAATAGTTTTAGTGTGAAAGATCCTCTGGACCTTGGTCCTTCCTAATTTTACTGATTTTACTGAATAGATTGAGTACATTAATTGTCTCTGAATTTCCCATCGTCTTTGAAACACAGAAGAGGAAAGAATGAAGACAAACCTGAAACCTCACTCTTCTTGTTGTTCCAAATATTCCAGCAACCCAGCCCTAAAGGCGCATGAGAATTGATTGCAAATTCAAAGACAGAATGTGGTTTTCTGCAGCTTCTGTTCATAAAATCAGTCACGTTCTCACTCAAAATATTTTCCTCACTTTATATTAATCAGATAGGTACCACCAATTATTTCAGATCCATGCATCTGTTTCAGCTTTGTGACTGTGCAACGTGGACCCTTATAACCCATCTAAAGAGACTAACATTTTGAGAAGATTATGTACTCCAATCTCTTACAGAATACAAATGTCTTTCTCACTTGCTTTAGTTTTAGCTATTAGACATATAAATGGAGAATGACTCATTTTCTTTTTGTAGAGAAAATATAGCACTAAAACAACTATTGAAGATGTCAAATCAGCAATGCAAAGGTTGAAAAAAAGACTACTCCGGGAAAATTCATTTTAAAAATGAAGGGAGATTTTCAGCTATCAATTTCCTCTTTAAAATTTTATCACAACCGTCTAAAATTCAATTTTAAGTTTAATTTGATTTTAACATTGTGTATTAATTTGAGGATAATTTAGCCTATTGAGAATGTGTTTTTTGGGGCAGTACAGGTTTCATTCAGTAATTGTGTATCTCACATTTCTACTGGTTTCTAGCAAATTGCAAAGGGGATCAGTAAAGATAAATTATCATTGGAACTCCATTGGATGACAGGTGATATTATAAATGGTATTAAAGATTTAGCAGTAGGAGGGTGACGATGGAATACTGTCAAAAGCGTTTCTTAGCTGACAGATAATATACTGGAGCATTGCTATTGTTGTAATTAGGACAGAAATTAATTGATTGCTAGAAAAGCAAACATGTCTTTAAAGCTTCCCAGGTCCATAGATTCAATACAGCTAATTTCCCTGATTCAGTGCATGCCTGAAACATCCTACTATACAAGCAGCAGTGCCACACATGAACATAGCCTACCTGAAGAGAAAAAAGGCACCTCAAGTGCATTCAAGTGTCCAGGAATGGAAGCCAGCAGCACTGTGAAAGCTTGTATAATGCAATTCACTATGTAATTAGTGTCTTAATTTCCTGGAGTACATATAGCAGTGTCTAAAAAGTGGTAAATCTGAAAGAAAGATTGATAAGGTCTAAGTTTTCGAAATTTTAGAATAATCAACAAAATAATTTCAAAAAGACTCTCCCAATCCTTGTCTTTCCTTTCATGAAGAGCTCAGAATTCCTACCAAACATTCCAAGGGGTTATTTAGGTAAGCCTAGACACTTTACTTTATATTTATTTGTGTATACTTTATCTTGTGAACTCAGCTATAAAAAGAGTACTCTTCAGTAAGTGTGGCTCCAGAACACATCAACTTTGTTAAGACCAAAGTGATCTCTAAGGCAGATTAGGGCATGAAAATCTGAAAGAAGCTGAGTAGGGTAATTTACTTACTCGGTAGTAGTACTAAAACAATAAGGTAAAAGCCAAAGAAAGCCCACAAATGAATGCAAAGTTCTCAGGTAAAGAAATCAGTGAGTTATTTATTTCTACTCAGAAAATAGATAACATATAAATACTTGTTTAGTGATATTTCAAATATTTTGTTAGAGCTTACAGAAAATAGACCAGATTTTGACTTGAGTCTCAACAGTGTTGCTCTGCAGAAATCTGCTTATTTCGCTAGAATCAAGATTAATTTATTTTATTGATCTATTTTGAGTCAAGTCATTATACAGGACAAGAGCTGAGTGCTGTTATTAATGGAAAATATAGTTTTCTGTTACTTTTTTTAAAAAAATAATTTTAGTAATAACAAATAAGAAATTCAGGTATTATACACAAAGAAAAACTGGACAAGATGAATTTTTATTAAAATCTGAAACCAAATACATTTTAAAAAAAACCCAAAAACTTTTAAATTGTTATTTTCTTAAAGACTTACATGGCTATATTAAATCTGGAACCAGTGAAGAAGAATGAAGCAGCTGTTAGGTGTCTGAATGGAAACCAAACAGCCTCTTAAGAGCTTTATTGTTTTCTTTTTGTTCTTAAAGATTTAATTTATTTTATCCCATGGCAGTTTAGGAAAGAACAAGAGGAAAACATTTGCTTATGAGAACGAAAACAAGCATGAAAATTGAAAGAACTGAAATGAAAACACTGTTATTGTTTCATTTCTCCTGGATACGTCTTCATGCAGAACATTGGACACCTGTTAAAGAGTAAGGAGATACTGATGAGATTCAGAGCCAGATTTTCAAAGAAATAGTTCCGTGACCCAATGGAGCTTGATATTCAACATTTCTGCTGTGCGAGCACTCTCCCTTAGTAAAGGCACTAATAAAGCCTCTCTCCCATATCTGACTGTCTACCTTCATAAAAGTCATAGGAAATTTTGCATTCCTTGAGACCTTAACCTCCTTGTGAAATTACTGGATAGATTCAAAAGCTACTGATATGAGAGACACTCACTCTCTCACACACAAAATTTGACCCTGTATACTCTGTTACCTGAGCTAAAAAACCTCTTCCTCCTTGCATTAGCATGAAACTAAAGTATTGCAAATTGCCACATAAGCAGTGAGGCAAAACCAGACATTTTGAGGGGGATCTTGGAGATCAAGTATGTTCAGAAAAGGACAATCAGGAACGTAAGGTTATCTGTCTTTTTCCATTTTGTTTTGAGACAGGCAGAGTAGCTCCGGAGCACACGGCACTGAAGCCAGTAGCAGTTTCATTAAAATATTCATATTGGGAAGGCTGGTAGTTTGGAAGGATTGCAGGTTGTGTGATTGCATTCTATGTCACTAACCTCAGAAAAGATTGGATCCTTAGTGCTGTAAGGGCACTGTGTGGGCACTGAGTGACTTCCACAGCACTTGTGATTTGCATACCAGCGGAGTGGATGCTTGGAAACTACCTATTCTGTTTGGCTGCGGTTTTTTTCATTGTATTTATGAATTCTGTTAAAAACACAGTACACATAATTATAATAATCATGTGTAACTAATATGCTAACAAATACAGTGTTGTTACTCATGAATATGAATGGCAGAGGCAGTAACAACAAAAGCAGAAGGTCTTGTAATGCAAGAGAAGACATTTTGCTTAAAATAACCTCCCTTATATAAATTTGTACGCAGTAAATCTATCATGTTTTCTAGAAAGGGTTACAAAATATTTACCAAATAATCCTTGAGGGCCTTGAACACAAATGTTTTTTTTCTGTTTCTGCCAGGTTTGTGTTACATGTTGGGGGAGGAAAAGCTGTATCAAAGAAGGGGAAGACAATATGCTAGAGCCACAGCAAAGTCCGTACTCTGCTGGTAAAAGCAGGCTGAGTTATATCTGAGGAGCAGGGACGGATTTTGCTGCTCTAATTTATGCTATTTCCAAGTAAATAATGGTCAAAGGTTTTAGGTCCTGATGGCTATCATTGACTGAGGCTTGACTCAGTCTACATCGCACAAAGAGGGCCAGAAAGCGATAGCAAATGCGACCTTGCACTGTAATCCTTCCTAACTAGCAAATGTGATCGATACTAAATGGACTAAAGACGTTTTAGAAAGCCAAATAAATTCAGAGAAGTGAGGAAAAATAGGATTAGTAATGAAGCGCGGAACTGAGAAGTGTTTCGTGCTTGTAGCAGCCAAGTGTATCGGCTGCTAAACCTATTCACAGTAGCGGAATGAAAGAGAGAAAAAACAAAAGATTATTGTACCAACATATTCATCAGGTTGACATTACCTTGATATAGCAGGATATTCTTTCTCCAGCAGAGTGGCTGTTGTTGGCAGTACTACAGTAAGGCTGGCAACTTCTGTTGGTTCATTTTGCTGGTATTCCTTTTGGGAATATGCATGCTGTATCTTGCCTAATTTGCTTTGCATTGATACGGCACAAAGATATAAAGCATAAAAATGAATCCGAGAAACAACCAGATACGGCATATATTAATGAGCTCAGCCTGGAGGGAGACGAGGCCAGAGATGAAGTTGTACGGAAAACTGATACAGACAAACCTACTGCATAAGAATATCAAGCTATTTATAGAGCATTAATCCATTGACTTGAGATGCTGAAGGTTCCACAGTTTGTTCTAATAACTTTTATTCCAGCTGCTAGGGTAGTACGAAGCAGAAAGTTATTATGAGGGAATATATGCATATGGAAATATCAGCTTCTGCCTCAGGTAATTTAAAGCTTATTCACATCCTCTTTGTTCTTGTTTATAGAAAAAGGGTAATCCACCTAATGAGTCAAATCCAGAATTTTAAGGAGTGTTGTTCTTTCCATAATTTAAAGGATAAATTAAGATATGAGGTGTATGAGACCACAATTTAACACATTCCTAAATGGATCCAAGCTACCAGTGACTTACAGAGCAGAGCAGGAAGTACAATTTATACCAGTTAGTCATACTTAAGCGTAAAAGTGACATTTTATACATCTGATACTGGTTTTCATTTTCTAAAGTAGAATCTTCCTTGTCACAAACTGAAATTGGGTAACTATAAATACAGTTCCAGCCTTTTGAACTATATGAACCCTACTGCAAAGAATTAAAATAAAAATCATATTGCCGCCTTCTTACTGGAGAACTCAACTGCCCGGTCACAGAAAGGTGATGGCCACTTTCAAGTTGTGTGATTCACAGGATTTGGAATATTTAGACTGTTCTAACTGTTATAAAGGAAATAATTCGGAAGATGCATATTAGGAAGACTCATGACCATTGTGTAATTTCCATAGAAAATAGGAGTATTTTGGAATCAATCCTGAAGATGAAAGAAACAGTATCAAAGGAAGAATAAAATGAAGATTGTCTGAAAATAGAGCAATGCAAGAGCTACTGAAATAAGTATGTGTCCAACTGCTTTCCAATGTGCTCTGGAGAGACCCAAACATGATGCTTCTTTACAAAAATGGCCTGGATATGCAAGGGAAAGGAAAATTTTTTTTTTTCCCCCACTCATATAAAGTAGATAAATAAACAAAACACATAAACTCTGTTCTACTCAGATCATAGTCTTGAATTTTTTATTTTCTTTTGAAAGCAACCCCTCTCTGTGAGATCTCTTGAAGTCACTGACTTATGCCATGACTGAATAAACACCCCAGCCTTGGGTGATGCTCTTTCACTGGAAAAAACTACAGTGGATAGTCTCAGATAGAAAGTATTCCAACCATCCTAAAACTGATATTTTCCTAAGTCATTCTGTCCTGTAATAAAACTAACCACTTACTATGAAATGTACACGCTACTCAGTGATAAAGACAGGTGCTAGCCTGCATTTACCCTTGAAGCTTTCTCTAATACAGGTACTCTACCCTGACAAACTTGCTGTCCAGAAGAGGTTTTCTATCCACATGAGGGACAAGGCAGTCTTAAACATGGCCCTCTGATGGAAAGGAGAATTCCCCAAGTGAGAAAAAGGGGTAAAATTGACTTGGCAGCATTGCACTGCAAATATAAGCCACCCTAAACTCGAAGAACATCAACAAATTCCATAGGATTCCTGTTTAGAAAAAAACAAACAAGGAGGAAAAAAAAAACCAACCTGACCCTAGGTTTTTTCCAGCTTCAGTTCATAGACTGCTGCACTGAAGTTGTCGTCTTGCTAGAAATCACCAACACGTCACTTCCTTTTGACAGACTTGGCTGAGAACTTAGCCTGAAATTTCTTCAGGTTTCAGTCATTTGCTGTCTATTGCTGAAAAATGAATTTTATAGCATCCAAGCAAAGGGCCGAAACTCCCAGCTGACATGTCTCCTTTATAATTTATAGTAAAGAAGTCGGATTTTCAGTGATAGGCACCTGTTGCTCTTAAAACTAGGTTTGCTGACAGATACCATGCACAGCTGTAACAAATCAAATTTCCCAACACCTGAATGCTGACTAGCATTTATTTATAGCATGTCTTTCATTTACTTCTCAACAATTTAGTGCCAAGTGTTGGTCTCTGAATGACTAATAGGAACCCAACCAGATGGCAATCAGGATGGTATTCTGATTAAAGTTGATTTTAAGAGTGCTAGAATTGAGTTTAGCAAAATACTACTACTGAAGTTATAGACTTTGGATTTTCTTATTCTGACAGGCATACAAGTCTTGTATGTGTCTGTGATATATTTATCACCCCATTCTTACAGTATTTTAATGCTGCACAATTTGCTCTTTTCTTAATAGTCTAAAAGGGAAAGGAAATGTCATTATGCTCATTTTACAGGTGTGGGGAGAATTGAAGTGTAGGAAGATTAAAAGTGGGATAAGTCTCACCTCACTTTAAGTTTCTAGTCCAAACTATTTGTCAGAAGGAGAGATTGTCTCTAAAGTTGATTAATCCTATCCTAAAATAGGTGGAAGTTGCCTGGTGCATTTATTTCAGTCATTAGATATATCTAGATTATCCAGGTAACTTGGTTGGTCTACTCACCTAGTTTTCAAACCATTATAGGCAGGTAAGAAAAATTCCACTAAGTGATTTTTTTCAAGGTCACAGAGAAAGTCTACAGCACATCAGGGAACTTAACTTAGATATCACATTTCTCAGATTAGCACCTTAATTGCCAGACCAGACTTAGTTTTTAAACTTCTGTTAACTTCTTTCTGTGAGACAATTTACCATCACTGCTCAAATCTTTGACAAAGAAAGAAGATTGGGATAAAATCTCATTTCTCTTTCATTATATGCTGCAGTGCAGCCTGTGATTAATTGGCTTCACTTTCACAGTTTTAAAACAGAGACCTTATGAACTTTGGAAATAAAGTACTGACAAAGTTTTGAAAAGGCCCTGTATTAAATAAAATGCCTTAGAACTCCAATATACAATTTCTGTCAGTATTGGAATTGAGTTACATAATACCTATTAATGTTAACACGTTCATTCTGCATGCTGGTGGGCTGACTCAGAAAACCGAAGCTCAAAGATTAGAGCACAGAAGGGGGTTTCTTCAAAGAGCGATATCTTTAAGAAGAAATCTACATAGAAGACCTGACTGCTCTTCAAAGTCTTGTTCCCTTAACTCCTCCCTGGCTCTATGATCTCAAGTAACAAACTCCACTCTGTTTGCAATCACAATTTATCGTTTTCCCTCTATTCACCTGTGCAATAGGAGATTAACTCTGCCAGCCCCTGCCTTGATTGCGCCTTTAAAACTATACATTCAACATTTTCAAGAGAAGTATATCTGAGATTTTTTTCCATATATCAAGGTTCAGGGCTGAGCCGGCCACTAGACAGATGACAGCTGCTCTCTATTAACCCCTCTCCCTTCCCAAAGGGGAAGAGAAAGGGAATAAGGGAGAGAGACCGATGTCTTTGAAAAGAAAGCTAAAAGTGCTTTAATGAAAATAAAAACAATAAAACAAAATAGATACAAATATATACAGTGCCAATATCGAACCCAACCCTCTCCTCGATGGCAATCACATCACCATCACCACTGATGCTGTGGGCAGGCACTGGGGAAGGCCCAGACTGGGCTCAGCAGCAGATGGGACCTGGATTCAGGAGCTGGATTCTGGAACTAGATTCAGGAATTCATGGATCGGAATTGAAGGCAGAATGAACAGAGTCTTCCTCGGATGCATTGGAAGAAGATAGTTTGACCCTTGTGACACTCCAGCTTTATACCATGACGTCTATGGATGGAACACCTTGTTGGTCAGTGCAGGGTCACCTGTCCTGTCCGCTCCTCCCCGCAGGTGCAGCCTCTCACTCACTGCACCCCCACCGTGGCACACAGGGTTCAGCAGTGACCTTGGACTCCACAGGAGCAAGTACAAGCAGGAGCCTTTCTGCACACCAATCCCCAGTACTAAATGTAAAAATAAATCGTTATCACTTCTAGAAGCAGACACTAATGCTGTTAACTTCAGAACGTGCAGTTACTTAGAAAAGACTAAAGTGAAATCACTGAACACACAGAATTAGTTCTGTTCTAGCTCAGACCAGGACATTCCATCCCTTATTCCATACCATTTACATCATACCTATTACTAGTCTATGACTTCTTTCTACAGAAAAAGTGCGTTAAGTTCATTTAGTTCATGACTGCAGTGTGGGTTTCCATCTATCATAACAATCTCTCAGGGCAGGAAAGATGGTATGAAATTTATTCTAGTTCATGCCCATGGGCTGCAGGTCCACCTCAGGAGGTTACTGGATGCCACTCAATGAAGTTAGCTCCTGTCACCACCACTATGTTACCCTGAAAGATACTTATTGACCACTGTTAGTATTATGTAGCAATTAACACCATACAGCTCTAAATAGAATATTCTCATCCCGAGTTAAATTCCCTTGAGGTACACCTTGGTCTTCTAAATTACTGTAAAGTTACACTGGAAAAAAAGGCAATTGCAAGAAAATGTTAACTGAAAATATTTTTCTTTACGTTGGGATCATTCACCCCAAATGCCTACTTTTTTGTCCAGGTTTTTTAAAAGAGGTCTGGACAGATACTCTGGTGTGGTCATTTTCATTACATTACAGATGCTTACATTAAAAAAAATAAAATCCAAGAAAAACCAGAACAAACCCCACCCCTTTAATAGTTTGGTTCGAGTCAAATGAAATCAGCAATAGTTTTGTCCTTAGCTTCTCAGAGGCAGTGGAATGCCTTTAAATGAACAGAAATTAAGATTAGATGCTAAAAAGGGTCATGATCTATCTTCTTGGAAATCTGAAAACGTGAAGACTCAGTACAGAAAATATTAACTCTTCTGAGAAAGACCTGCAGAATATGAGAGATAAAATCAGAAATTCTTTGACTCACTAAAATTTCATAATTTTGTCCCTGAAAACCACCCCATGGAAATCAATAACCAAAAATAAAAAATTCTACTGAATTCAAGGATGTGTAACATGTTTATACATTTTTTAATACATGCTAATGTTTTCTCTTCTTTCCACAGCTCCCAAAAAGATGTAAGTCCCATTTGTTATTTTTAGGCAAAGCTAAGCTGCAAGGAATACTATCAGCAGGAAGTGAACCCAGCAGTCCCTCTGAAAACTTGGTACCTTAATTGTCCAAGTTCATCACTTGGAATATTGTACTACATGCTGTCGTATTTAAAGTGTTGACCCATTCCAACCAACTTCTTAAATGGCAGGGTCAATGCCATGGTGAGTTGATAGGATAAAAAAAGAAGAAACCGCTAAATGATTACAGAATTCTAGTATTATGCACAATTTTATTATGGCAAGATGCCCAGGGCTCATAAAAGATAAATGAGGTTTGAAGTGGGGTAGAGGAGGAGAGTGTTGTTAGATTTAATAGAAGTCTTTTTTCTTCTTTTTTCTCTCTCTTTTTTTTTTTTTACTGGCAAGGGAATGTGAAAGACATCAAAGCAGTTTTCAGTTTTTCCTATAAATCTATAAGAAAATTAATTTCAGCAGCAACTTTTCTGCTTTTATTACTAAAGTTCTTTCAGAACCTGAAAGGGAGTATAATTCAGTGCCTTTCAAATTGCTTTGGAGAAATATAATAAATCCAATATATATGGGAAAAGTTTATGAGCTTTTTTTTGTATAGATAAAGCATATACAGTTACTGGATACTTTTTCTGATTTATTAAAATGGTATCAAGTAAATAGCTTAGCAGATCTGTCCGTGAGCATTTCACTTTGAGAAGTACTCATTAATTTTTAGACTGGAAGCCCAACAACAAAATATAGCAAGTTAGTTAAATAACGCTGCCACTGCTTTACCTAAAACCATGGGTAGAATCGTGCATCTGTGATCAAAGATCAGTGAAAGAACGCACAAATCCAGAGTGCTGCCCCTAATCATGACAGCCACAGGACAAACACATTATTGCTCAGCTACCCATAAGTTTATTACTTTGAATATGACTTCTTTGCTTGTGGGAAGAAAAAATGATCTGCCCAAATTCACCATGATGTATGTGGATGCAATCCACTTCATATTTCCACATATTCTGTTTTCAGTCTTTTCTTACAAGATCTTGCATAAATCCTTTTATGTTGCATTGTGGTCTGAATTTTGAAGGCTTTGCAGCTTCCACCAGTGGAATATCTGCAAATGCAACAAGGTAGTTAACACTTACACTGAGTAATGTGACATGCAGCTTCCCCTGAACTGGGTCCCAGACAAAATGTAGATACAATAGCATGGTCCTTCTAAGGACAGGTTTATTCTCTACATAGCTAGTCTAGGTCTAGCATGGTGCAAGATGGCACTGTAGTTTCTCTGCTGTGGCTTAATATTTTGTTTTAGAATTACCTGTTGCTACGCAGTGTAAATACAACTTACGTGGTAAGGGTTTTGCATGAGGGAGCTCTTACCCATAAGTGCAGCTCACATAAGTTGAGGAACTTCCCTTGTCAGTCTGTGGCAATTTCAGACAAACTGAAGTTCTCACAATTGCCAAATTCTCAGAATTGTACCCACTTCTAATTCATAGATCAAACACCAATGTGACATCATTCACTTATGTATTCAGCCATTTCTTTTTGGAAATACAAGATCTTTCTTGAGACATAAGTTTCCTTTCCTATGTGGCTTTCCTTTACCATGGTCCTTATCTTTAACATTACTGTGTCATCAAAAGGTAGAATTCTCCACTTGGTATCATTTCAATTAGTTCTCTGTTCCTAATATTGCATAAAATGAGCATGTACACAAAAAGTGCAGCATGTAATTTTTCTTACACATGAGGTAGTGACATCTCACTGTGATAACGACTTCTGTGTTATGTTCATGTTATCCAGCCATCCATGCAATAGTTTTGCACTAAAATTGAATTTCCCATCTACCTTAAACATACTTTGCATCTTTGATTTTGAATGTTGATAGTAAAATACTAATCAATATATTAACTACATTCAAATGCATTGTAAATGAGCAAATACACAAGGCATTTCATTTTAAAAGAATGTCAGCAATATTCCATTAGAGTATTCTCTTAGATCTTCCTATCTGTGTTTTCAAAGTACCTGCAATTATTATTTAGAAGCACAAAAAACCTCCTTTATCATGACGGGCAATTTGTTCAATCTGAATTGAACAAAGGTTGCTATTACTAATTATGTGACGAATTGCATAAGAGGTAATTTTGAATTCTTTAGAAGACAGCCTGCTCAAATATTTTTGTTGCTAACTTTGTCCAACTTAGAGTCCCTTAAGTATTATGCAAGTCTAGGAGTGCTAAGAAGTAAAATTTTCAATTTCAAAATGGATAGGTCATCAACTTTTCTTTGAACATCTAAGCTGTTCTCTTCCAGTATGGGGGAGAGCTTATCTATAATTCAGTTTTCAACAAGCGTGGGTTAGATCAGTGTCCGACCCTAAGGGCCTAAATCAATGTTTTAAGAATCAACTAATTTAGCACCATGAGAGAAAAAGCACGTCTAAGTAACAACTGCAGCACTGTGGAACATTTCTGATTTAACGGGCATTCTAGAAAACTGTGAGGTAGCATTATAATTGCAAAGGAGGTTTGTAGCAGTGCACTGGCTATTTCTACATCACTTCAGGAACTTTGCAAGCTGCACATCTGAAAGGTCACAGGAATATTTTGCGCTGCTCCAGTTACCAAAAGAAGTCATTTAAAACTCAGAGCACCTATGAAAATATGTTTAGAAAAGAATGTTCCTAAACCTTCCAAGTATATCTTTATTGCAAGAATGTGCTGGTCTTTTACTCACACCATGCTGGGTATCATTACTGTCATAAAACAAATTTAAACCAGAGGGCTGGAATTATGCATGCAGAGAAAGGGTAAATGCCCAATTGTATATTAGCTATTTTTTACAAATTGAGTTGGTTAATGTTTACTTCTAAGCTGCGATTTTATTGAATAGGGTGAGAAATAACTTTAGAGACTGACAGACAGGCATATTTTAAACACAGAACAATCCTTGTACTATTTAAATTCTTAATTATGGCTGTCTTTGAGAGGAAGTGTATTCTTTTGATGGCAAACCTTTTTATTAAGACCTCATAGCTTTATTTTTCTCCCTACATCAATAGAAGATGGTGAGATGGTAAGACAAAAATTAATAACTGAGGTATAAATTTTCAGAGAAACCAAAATGCTTTACCATGTGACCTGAAAAGAGTTCAAGAAGATACATGAGACTTCAGGAAAAGGTAAAAGCACAAGCTATGCAAGATCTCATATAATTTTGCTAAGCTAGCTAGGTCACCCCCAACCCAAATGGAAATAAGTATTCTCTTCCCTAAATTCCCCCCAAAACTGAAAGAAAGCAATTCCTTTTAATTCTAATCTTACAATTTTATATGTCTACCAATTGTAATAAATTTGTGCTGCTTTGCAGACGCAACAACTATAACTTGATCATTTTTCCATCATCAATTAGTTTAGTGAAATCTTAGTAAATTGTAGTAATCTTAGTAAATTTCCTTGTTATCATTTTAATGAAATACATGAATTACACAGCACAGGTTTATATTAATTTTCAATGTGCATCAAAAAATGTGAGGGCACAGATCACCTCAGAAATCCACTTGGCTTCCAAGATCACACCTAAGTCATTGCAACTGTTCAATTAAGTGTACTCTTCCGAGGAGGTAAGGGTCATCTACTAAAATGACCTTATGTCAGAAGAAGTATCTATAGATTAAAATACTTTTTTTTTCAGAAGTGTGTAGTGAGATTGAAAACAGAAGTCACTAAATAATAAGTAGCAATATCATAATTTCAGTAAAACAAGAGAGTTTACTAAGTGTCCACTTGTTACCCTGCTCTTCTTTCAGCTTTTCTCCTAGTAAGGAAGCTCTTTTCCACTCAATACTCAAGTTTGACTCCCAGCACTTCTAACAATTGGCCATCACACATTCACACGCAGAGGAACTTACCCATAAGGACAGCAATCCATGCGAGCAGTGAAACCAGTTTTACTTACAGAGTTCTGCAAAAGTCCCTCAGGCAAAGTTTTCTAAGAGTTGAACTAATATGTTTTAAAAGTATGCCAGGGTTTTAGAAACTGGTCACAAATGAGCAAACATTGTGCTTGACTTTCTAAACAAATTAAAATGTCAGCTCTATTCACTGTTACACAAACAGTTTGAACGTATTTACAAAATGGACTGCATGGGAATTTATTCTTAGCAAACAGTTTGTAGACATGAGCAAATTAATTTTCTCACTGTTTTGGAGGACTTACTCCCGAACAAAGAGCTACCATCTCTGATTCTTTTAAAAGATTGGGGAGCAAATCTGCACTGACTAAATGAAAAATGATATTTTCCTACAATTCGATATTAATGAAATTTCTAGCTTAGAAAGCTGCCGGGCTTCTGAGAAGTCACTTGATCAGCTCATGGTATTTTTTCCTTCTTCTACAAGTTTTCTAAGTTTTACTGGCCTGAGGAGAGCTGATTTCATCACAGTCTTTGAGAAGGTAAGGGATGTACCTAAGAATTACAACAGCGAGCAGGTATGCTTTCTTTATAAGCAAACTGATGGCACATATACAGAAGGAGAGACTATAAGGATTGACACAAATATTAAGCTCAAGGCTTATTGTCAGTAATGAGAAAATGAATTTCACAGGAAAAGGATCCTGAGGATAAAGTTATAAGGAAGCTAGCGAGATCAGAAAGACCTTTCTAAAATGCAAGCCAGAGGCCTCTAGACACTTTGATAGATGAGAGAATTCAGTAGAAGTTTTGTGAACTGTGGATCCAAGGATTAGCTGATGCAGACTGCAGGGGATGAAGGAAAAATTAAATTAGTTGATGTGTAATGTAGATTTTCTTTCTTTACATACAGAAACTTAGGAAAAGTACCCTTCCCCAGGAAAAATCTCATTGCCCATAAATATCACATCTCTTTTTCAGAGGTATACAGAGATAAATCTGAAATACCTGTCGAATAATGGCCGAACTTTCTGAAAAGTCCTCCTTGCTCTGAGGGCATGTGACCCTCATTGTTTAAAAGGTAGTAGAGCTCCAAAACTCAGAGTCTAACACACTTGAGAAAACAGCACTTTGGAAGTGCTAAGAGGACTATAATCAACATTAAACCTGCTTTTTGAAGTGGGCTTCAAGAGAATAAGTAAAAAAGAACAATTGCAAGCGTTTTTAAAGGACATGGAGATGCATTTCAGAAGAGAACATGTTTTGACAGTCACAGAACATTTCCAAAATGTCATTATGTTTCAAGAACTTCAGCCCTGTATCCAGTAGGCTGAATGTGGCTTTGCTGTCAAGAGCCATAGTTTAGGTGTCATTAGTGCTGGATGCTCGTATTTCTTGTGAAGATTTTAGTTCACGTGTCAGATTCAAGGCAGCCTATTAGAAGGTGCTGTAGTCCACTTTCAAAGCAGAGGAGCCAAGGAGATGATCCAAACGTAGATGCAAGGGCTGGCAGGGAAAAGTATCTCAGGAAAACTGTTCTAGAGACCAAGGAACATACCTTTTAAGGTAAAAACGAAATAGTCTCAGCCCAAACAGTAGCGCTAAAGTCCTACTGTTGGTACTCTTCAGTCTGGAATAGTGTTTATGCTTTCTACATTTAACAGTAAAATGAAGTACTTCAGGTTGACTCAAATGAGATTTTTTTTAAAATATGCTTGTTCATAAACCCAAATTTATAAAAATCTGTAATGATTATGCCTGTGCAAAAAGAATACTGTATTTTTCAGAGGGATTTTCCTAGGGCAACAGAAAGACTTTTTTACCATGTTTTCTATTTATTATCTATTAAAAAGAGAAAAAAGTTATTTATGAGTTATTTTTAATGTTATTTTGTTCTTCATTTAGTTCTTTCATAATCAAAGGCTGAAAAAGAGTTTTTCATCATTATTCTACCAGCCGTATTTATCCAAGATATTGAGTATTTATTGATTCGAAGAGTGAAGACCAAAATGTTGCCCAAGAAATCCAAGATTTTCAATAAGTATTTTCATTTTATGACTTAGGTTAGAGGGTTTTAAGCTCAATTTCAACTTTATTAGGTAACTAAGTGTTAGGCCTGTGAAGCCAAAGTGTTTCCTTATTCTGTGTTCTGAAAGCATAAGATGTCATAATATTAAGGATTTTTTTAACATGGTAATTATTCCTTATCTTCTTGCTGTTATATTTTATTCAATTAAAATTGAATTCTTTGTCTAGACTGTTAAGAGTAATTCCAGAGAATTTAGCACAAAATATTCCTTGCTCATCCTGAAAAGTCAAGAAAAAAAGATGGTTTACTTGGCACAGTGGAAATTCAAGATGGTGATTGTCATGAAACACAACTTTTTGCCTCGTTACTGTCCACAGATCCTGAAAGCTCACCCTGACTCAGGCAGTCCAAAGCTGAAACTTAAAGAGATGTCTTCACAAATGGTTCTCTGGCGGTACAGGAAGTTCTTCCCTCATCACATCCGGACCTGCACCAAAAGCCAGAGTTCCTAACTGCCACCAAGCACTCACCGACTGCCTTCAGATCCTAGAAGAAAACCAGGGAGTATTTTTCTTCACCAAAAGCTTAAATGGGAAGATGTGGGGTGAACAGATTTAGGGCACTGTATTAATAGTCAGAGCAGAAGACAATGATTGAACTAAATATAATTAAAGAACTGAAACATTTCAGGATGTTTATGAAGCACTATAAGCATCAAATAGGTTCAGGTCTTGATACTATTAACCACTGCGTGTATAGCCAATGGTGACAAGTGATGTCACTTTTTTTCAATAATGAATGAGTGTGATTTTCTTCCATAAGAAGTACTATTGTATGTCATAGGCAGTAACCACTTGTTGAAGATACTCTTTCTATGAAACCGTGAATAAAAACTGCAAGAGGTAAAGATAAGAAGAATTCATTTCATGAATAGCTTTTTCAAGATTTCCTGAAGGGACTGGTGGATACTCGTACAAGGTCTTTTAAAAGTTACATCTCTGTTTTACTCTCTGTGGGCACTGTGTAAATTCCCTCTTCATCTGCAATTTTTCTCAAGTGAGAAACCCTACCGGAATTATTTCTTCTCTTATTTAAAGAAAGGTCTGGAAAAATACATCTGTCTCCTCAAATATTTGACATGTGTAATACAGTGCATTGAGAATCAATGACATTTTATATTTTCCACATTTTTCCTTTATTATTTTTTTCCCAAAATCAAGCATACAGTCTGTAAGTGATATATAAAGGGTTTGTGTGCTTGGGGATGCTCTGATTTCAACATTTCTTAAATTTCAATTTCTTCAATGTCTTAATTTCAATCTGCCAGTGAGGATGAGGATTGGCATACAGAAGAAACAAACAGAGACATGTTTATTTAGGTAACTATCAGAACTTGAAAAATGCTTACAAATTTTTAAAATTAAAAAAAAAAAATCAGTACGGGACTTGGTTGTTTGCTGTTTTAGATTTATCTGTGTAGACCTGCCTACAACAATCATGCTGGAAAAATTTAATGCTCATGTAAGAGCAAAGGTGGTCACTTCACCTCAGAATTCCTTTTTATTTTCCTTTCTTAATTATAGCAAATGGCTTTTACACAACAAATACTGATGTTAACCAAATCAAAAATAAATTTTAGTAATTTTAGCTCATTGGGTATCTAAGTTAAAATGTGGAATTGATAGAAATTACTCTGTAGACTTTAAAATTCTGGAAGGTCACCCTTGCTGTTTTACTTATTTTGGTAGGATATGGGGAGACTTCTTAATTTTCTGAGTTCTACATTCTCTCACCTTCCTATCCAGAAGTTACTTGGGATATGAACCCATGAGCTTCTATAAAGTCCCTATAGTAAGCCTTATAATGAAATGTATATTTTCCTATCATTTTCTTGATATGTTCCCAGAACACAGGATTATTCAGAAGTACTCATATGATTATAAAATACAACAAAAAGTATCATACTCTTCCTTGTAAGGGGTTCCACTAACCCCTTGCTGGACAAGAAGAAGACTGTCAAGCTCCTCATTGTCCTGTGATGCAATATTCAGATGATGGTGTGTCCTTTGCAATTTAAAAGTTTCAAAATCTCTCACTCACATACTTTCACCCTTTCTCTCCCGTATCTTTTACCAAGGACACCTCTTTTGCCTACCATGTAAGATTTGCATTATTTGGCTTCCATTTGATGCTCTACTGCAGCTCAAACACCAATTTCCACTAGACTCTCAGTGTGTCATGAGTCACCATGGCAGGGAGCATCTGCAGCTATTTCTAAGCATATTGGCACCTTTGTTAAAAGGTCATAATTCTCTCTTTCTGTGACAATCTCCAGACACTTATTTTTGCTGTTAGGGATTATTCTTGTACACATAAACAACACTGTGTGTTTCACTATTATGCAGAGAAGCAATTTGATCTACACACCGATCTGTGAACAAGTGAGGAATGCATAGAGCAAATGGCAAAACCTCAGGGAACAAGATGAGTTTAGTGAAAGGTGCCATTATTTTAGGACTCTTTCCTCATCTAAAAGCTTATCTCATCTTTACTGTGCCACTAGTGACTTTGATTGTAATTTCTAATATCTTTTTCTATACAGCAGCTTCAAAAAGTTAAGTAAACTACCCTTTAATTTTAACTAGTCCTACTAATAAAGATGAATAAAATATGACAAAAATCTATGAAAGAAGGAAACACACTCTGGTAATTTTGTTAAAGACTAATTTCTGGACAAGAGTATGAATTAATCTGTGCTTAGTATTCTTAAAGTTTAATAATCCTCATATTTGCATTGAAGACATTGAATTTTCAGAATGGAAATCAGAATATCTTGATTAATCACATGTTTTAGCAAGAAGGAATAAAGTGCCAAATGCAGCT
Source organism: Bucorvus abyssinicus (assembly GCA_009769605.1). Taxonomy (NCBI): domain Eukaryota; kingdom Metazoa; phylum Chordata; class Aves; order Bucerotiformes; family Bucorvidae; genus Bucorvus; species Bucorvus abyssinicus. Next base: position 8,074,424 of record CM020042.1, read on the forward strand.
TCAATATTTTCAGAAGACAGAATGCTCAAAACACATGGCAAAAATTCTCTAAATATTAAAGGATTCTCAACATTCTCAGCACATCTATGCTCTGAATGAACATTTTATTTTCTTGTCAGTGATTCAGAATATCCACATCTACTCTTCAGTGACTAGGAAAAAATCATGCCAACTGGGATAAAGCTTTATTTTAAAGTTGAAGGCATGAAATAAGCACTAAGACAATCGTGCACCTGTTTCCAAAAGTAAAAAGGCATCTCAGATCTACTTTGCTTTTGAAAATTTGGCCAGGGTTCATATTTCAGAGGCCAAATAGCTCATAACATTATTTCAAATGTTCTATGCTGTATGCCTAAGTGGGCTGTTACATATTTGCATAAGCATGATGCTTCATGGTTAATGTATAAGTCACGGCATGAAGCCCTGAACAAATTCATCCGTGGATCTTTCTCACCATCCCTACTGCAAATAACCAGTGTGCCTAAACTGCAGTCCATCATGACTGTATCAAAAATCAAACGGTACAAACTTCATTATAAAGCCTTACTGAGTTGTAAACTTCTCTTATCTAGAAATGTTAGCTAACAATAAATTGTTAGTGCCACTGGCATGTATACTTTCTGTGATTTATGTCAGTATTTTATTTCATGTTAAAATTAAGTGTCAAGTCTATAGCTTTATTCTCGAAATTGAACCAGATTACATTTAAAATGAAGTCTTTGTTAAATTAATAACCTAATAATTACTTTTGCACTATTACTCTTGGGGTAATATTAACCTAGAGCGAACAAGAACTTGCTCTTCAAAAAGAGCAACATGTTAATAATTCAATAACATGTCCATTCACAGTCAAATTAAATAGGAAAACTCCTGAAAATGTTAACAAAGGTCTGATGAATAAAAGCCGGAGGATGCCACAGTAAGGGTGCCAGGAAAACATAAGTCTTATCTTTAATGGTTAAGCAGTGCAGACATCTTGAGAGACTACAAGCTGATACATGTTCTTTTTACTGCAATTCCTTGCAATAACATGATGACTGATCTTAAGGGATCTTCCACTCAAGCTTAATTTGTTTCAGTCATAAAGGCAAAAAAGTCATTATTATTTAAAGATTTTTTTTCCTACTGCCACAAAGAGCATACACTGACTGTGATTTATTTTCATATATTAATATTACCGTTATCTTGGTCTAGCAGAGAAGGCTATCAAATGCAATATTATTGGCAGCATCTCAAAGCAAGGTGTTGAGTCAATCAGATTTTGTGTAACTACGAAAAGACAGAAACAAAATAGTTCTAAGTGCCAAGGAGTGAAACCTTCATGAGCTATATCTATTTTCTTTAAAACTGGAAATTGTAAAATTTTACAAGAAAAAAATAATCAATTTTTAAATTTTTTTTTTCTATTTTTGTTTTTATATAGCATCTGACATCTAAATAGTACCATCTCACTGGTAAACAGTCATTGGTGTCAATGATTCAAATCAGTGGGATTCAGAATAGTTTTGAACAATATTTACCTGCAGTTTAACAACAAGAATAAAAACGTGGCCATTTGAAACATTCTATTTATAGAGAATTGCTGTGAAATTTCTTTAAGCATTATGTTTACAGTAGTCTGAATTTAGTAAAAATATACAGCATTGTATATCTCTATAGTCTTTTCCACAAAAATAATCATCCTCTTTGAACTAAATACAGTGTGCCATGAGGAAGTGACATACACCTTCATCAGAAGAGGGCTGGTCAAAAAACCCGTTTTGGGAAGGGGCATAAATGATAAGCACAAAACAAGCAAAAGAAGCAGAAGAGGAACCTATTCCCTTGTCTAAGTAATAAAGCCAGCACAAAACATTTCTACTCTATGATTCTTGAGCAACCTAAGGGATCACCTAAGCTGTGTGAATCCAATTTGTGAAAATTGTCCAAGGGTAGGTTTTAGCTCTTCTAACTTTGCAGTGTGAACGGTTTATCTGGGCTTCTTCAGGGACAAAGTGCTGTGTCCAAATGGAAAGACCCCATTTACACTACATTTTCTGACAGAACCTCTCTAGACCGATACTTAAATCATAGTCCACGAAAGAAAGTTGAAATTACAGTCAACCAGTATGCACTCTTCTAATGGCAGTTTCTGAAAGATCCACTCTTCCTCCTATCAAAATCCCTGCCTTCTACATAGCCATATATAACAAAATAGGTTCGACACTGCACAAACATTTTACCAACATATATTTGAAAGTGAGCAAATCTCTCTTTTCACCAATTTTATCCTTTCCTTTTGAAATTGGGATCTTTCTATGGTTTGAGTATGCTTGTGGAAATAATCAAACCAAAGCAATCCGCAGAAATGAAGTTTTCCCTCTAAGTATATGATACCACTGCTGTAGGGCTTAAAAACATTCAAATTAGGGTGTAGAAGCTCCTTTGAGATCATTCCCACACTGTTGTCTCTCTTTTTATACCAGTATTTATGGGGTTAAATCCATTTCACCAATAGCATACAGACTTTCTGCGTTATGTCCTCTGAAAAACAAGTGCTTTTATGGTAAACATCTGAAGATTCTATAGATAACATATGGAAAGAAGATTTTTTTATTTTCTTATCAGTAAGACATAAAAATACATGATAAGGGTTTCATTATGGTACATCTCTGGGTTACAATAAAGCAGATTTTATTTTGATAATATCAATATCTTGAAAACATTGATTAAATTGACTGCATTTATTTTCTTAATTTAGGAATATGCCTTGTATAACAGCAATAGAAGAGACAGTCCACTTTTTTCTGCTCTGAATTTTGTAGTGAAATTTCCCTCCACAAATACGTGACATTAATGGCAAAAATGGTAGGGTTGTGAATTCATGCAAACGTAAGAAATTAATGTGGAGTTATCTATGTATCATGACAGATTTCAGTTTTTAAACAAACTTCTGAGAAAGTAGTCGGGAAATTCAATTCCAACAACATGCTCAAAAGCTCTAATTTTTCTGTAATATCTCTGAAAGGAAAGTCTAGCAAATATTTTTACCCCCATTTTAGAGAAATACGTTTTTTCTCAAAGCCATGTATAGAATGCACAGTCATAAACATATGGTATATTCACAGAAATTATTATTATTATTATGTGATACATAGTAGTAAAAATTAAAAAATTAGAAAATCTTTTGATACCTATCAACCAATATGAATACATTCAGTACCTATTTGAGGCTTTAGTATGGAAAGTATAAACATTTGATAAACGTTTCAGGTTGTATTTGTATAAAAATCGTGATTGGTTCACAGTACACCCAAAGGTGTTTCAGCAGCAAAAGGTCTTACCATTTTCATATTATTATTTTAAAAACCAAAAAAAATTCCCCCCAAAAAAGAACCAACCCCCCTATATCCCAAAACTTCTCTGTAGATGCTTGGAACTGCTGATATCATTCCAGAATTGTACACACCTGTAACAACCTGGGACCCTACGTGTAAGAAAAAACGAGCAAAGAAACAGAAGTCCCTTGGATTAGATATGTGTTCTAACATGATTTTGAAATTATCCTCGCAGTACAAGACATTGGCATTGCACCTTAGAAGTCAAATCAATTGAAGATTCAACCATGCTGATTTTGAGAGCCTAGGTACTCTGTAGTATATTATACCATAATGCTCTCTGTTGGTTTACCTCAGGTTCTCAGTCACTTCTCTTGCCGCCTCCACTGGAAGTTTTCTGCTACTGCTGGCCAGCTATGCAGCCAAGGTCTACAATTCTCTTCATCGGTTTACCACGGTGTTGGGACTCAGTCATCAGACACGTCTGTTATATGTTATGTCTGAAATATGATATGAGCAAATAAAATATTTTCCTGTAGACAAAGGAGGGGAGGACTGTTCATAAGCCTGAATCCTGGAAATGAGTCATGTTCATACAGTCACTGAGTTACAGCCAAATGCTTGGAGTTCACCACTGAGAAGCTTCCTTAACCACATCCGTGCTCTAAGTAAGTCAGGGGGCATTTGAATGGCTTTCAGTACTGCTTAGATACCTATCTGTCAGGGAATCACTTTAATTCTAGCTAACATGTTCTTCAAACCAACCAACCAACCTAACAGTGATTAAAATGCCATTTTTTTTGCTAACGACTCTAATTCAGGGATTGACATCTAGCTAGTTTTTTCTAATGTTTCCTGCAACTCTCCCATGTGAGCTAATTGGTGCGTAAGTATGCATCTGTTCCTCACAGGGGTTAAAGAAAACAAGTCGAGTGGATTTTTTTCTACAACTTGTAAATGCATTGTAAGAACTATTTTTTGGCACCAGCTGCAGACCACTATGCCTTAAAATTACGCTTGGGCGAGTTTAGATCCATAGTCAATCTAGTTCTCTATTGCTGGAACGTAACATTCAATGCCCTTGTTGAAATTAAATTTAACTAGGTGTTATTTTCATGTATCCTTTTCTTTTTGGATGGTATGATATACTGGGTCAGCATGGTTGTAGTCCACTCGATATGGTCATGAGCCATCAGAGATGTCAAACAACAGTGATCAAGGTATTTCAATGGCAAAATTTTGCTGTAAATGAGAAGTTTTATTTTATGATTTTTAACATTTTTGAAGATTTTTTCTTTTCTAAAAGACAAATCTAAGGCAAATTAAACTATTCGGTTTAATCCACCAATATTTCAACTCTGTTCTATGATTCCATTAATGTAGTGTCTCTTCACTCGTGCACACATTTTATGTTTCTGAGATAGAAACATAAATAGATATTCTGAGATAGAAATGCCAGGCTGTTCCAAGGAAGTAAAAAAAGGAATTGGTGATATGCATTGTCTCATGCTCTTGTCTGATACTCCAGCAGCAATATTCTGGTGATGTTTTGGCCTTCTCTTTTCTGTTCCAGAACAGTCTGTTAGCCAGTAAGAAACAAAATGCTCTCCTAGAATACGAAGCAAACAGAATTATCAGTAAAAAACATATACTGCAAGAAAGGCTTTATATATGACTGTTTTTTTCTGAAGCTGAAGTTCCTAGGAACCCTTGGTGATCTTATTTTTCCTTTCAGCTCCTTGAAGAACCACCACCCTACTCCCCCATGAAATCTCACAAAACTGAGGGAGAAATAAAGATTATATGAACTGCTTTAAATGAAGGCACCCTGGCTGTCTGCAACTCTTTGCTTTACTATCTATTGAGTTGAACGTGAGAAGAAAGAAACACATGGTTTGTTTCTCCCTTTCCCTCAAATCCTCTGCTTTTCCAGAAGCTTCCAAAAGACAGAGGTAGACAAGTGTCACTGTGAAACTACACAATGTGTAACTCATTTTCTTTTCTGAGAAAGATTCTGGTTACAGGAGTTCGAATCAGTCCAAACAACTACTTTTGTGTTATTTCATTACGTACTGAATATTCAACATCGACTTGCACAGAGCGATTCGTGTTTACTTAGTGATGTCTGAATTCTCTCCTATATGATTGATAGGTCAGAGAAAGCTGTCTTTTGAATACATACGGGATTTATTCCTGAGGCAGATGATATTTCTTTTCCATTTGAATGTACCTCTTGCCAGCAGTCAGGATTTCACAAGAAGAGGTAATCCCAGAGACAGCTTAAACAAGACCGCAGAGAGGTCTGAAGGTGCCGTTCTAATTCCTGAAAAATCTAGCAATGAGACTTCAAAATTAGAAGAAATGTGATTGCAGGCTTTGGTTGCCGGGACCGACAGCTATGCTTGGAGCAAGTTGTATTGCTTTAAGAACATTGCCTTCATGCCTACACAGAGATAAGTATAGCAAGCTGTCTAACAACTACTTAATGAGCAATAAAATATGACAACACCTAAACCCAAACACAGGGAAAGGGCTACAGCCTTCTCACCTAATAACAGTGGAGATTATATCCATGTACATCCACGTCTCACGGTATCCAGAACAGCAAGGACTGCAAGGCAACGTGATGCTGAGATTTTGGGGACAAAAGTCTGAAGGAAAGTGTTCAGTTGCAAAGAAGGAAACAGTTTCAACAGCCTTCCCAGAAGGTTCAGCCTTTTAAAAGGACCACACGGGAATGAAAAGAACAATGAATAAATCTATGTTCTTATTTATATCACTTTATACCAGTAAACTCAGATTAATCTATGAGCATCATGGAGTCAACAGAAATGCATTAGGGAGCAAAATTACTAAAAACTTCATTTGGTATGAAGATGATAATACTCTGCTTTATACCTTTATAATATTAGAGGGCTAAGAAATCTCTGCTTGTTTCCATTTGATGTGTGACTGACAGTTTTCAGTGATAGAAGGTGGAAACAACCCCTTCATTTTGTTTGTGTAAAGGCAAAGTTTGAGGATTTTTTAAGATGATAGCAAACTTTCTTAAAACCTCTGAGTTCTTGGTCACATCTTACCTTTTCAAATGGTCTGGGCACTAGAATGGGTTCTTCTTTGCTGCACTTTACTTAAATATAAGCACCTTTGCATGGGAAAGGAATGCAAAAACATGTTAACAAAAGTTTTGAACCAAAGAGTTCTACAGGTGAACATAAAATACAATAAAAATATAAAATTCTTCTAGGTCAGAAGGTGGTGCTTCATTTTTACTGATGGCAACAACAGTAAAATTCAAGCATAAGTCTTATCTGGTTACGATGAAGGTAGCTGGAGTTTTATCAGTTGGAGGCAAATGAATGTTGCCTTGCAACACTCCGACGTGCATGTTCTTGCAACTTGATGTGTATACTTGCAACATGAGGAGTGAACAAGTATTAGAGATCTCTGTGCAGATGCAGGGCTATGATCCTGTTGAGATGTGGTGGCATGGCTCCCTTGACTGGAGTGTTGCAACGGAGAGATACAGGCTCTTTACGAAAAACAGGCTGGAAATAGTAGAAAGCGGAGTAGCTCTTTACATGAGAGAACAACTGGAATGTATGGAGCTCTGTCATGGGTGACAATGCGGGCTGGGAGCTTATGGGAAAGGATTAAAAAGAAGACACTTAAGAGTGGCACCATAGCAGGTGTCTACTACAGGGTGCCTGACCAGGAAGAACAAGTGGATGAGGCCTGATACACCACAAATAGGAGCAGTCTCACATTTGACTGTGTTGATGTGAAAAATGCTGTTAGTCCTGTCTCCTGATTCCAAAATGGCCACTAGTAGACATTTGGTGAAGGAGGATTATCAAGGGCAAGATTGTTTCTGTAGTATACCCAGGACTTTTTGTAAAGCATCTTCTACTGGACTATCTACTCACTGTTGAGTCCTTATGAAATGTTGTCATTCACAACTAATTCTGTACTAATGATTTCTACAGTTTTGTTAAGCGTTATGTGAAACGTACCTTTTGTTAATCCTGGGCTGGTGCCTGATAATTTTATCTAATGGCCTTAGCTCTTGCTCAGTGAGAAACACCGAGTAATCATATTCAGCTCCAATCTCTGGCTAAAGATCAAAGAGCTGTTCTATAACAGGGTAATGCAGGGAGGAACCAAGTACTTCTCCCTTGCTTATTTTGTTGAGAAACTTGCAAAAATCTTGAAGGTCACTCAGTCTATAAGATAGAAATCAAAGAGCAATCACGTTCTGCAGTTCAACTTTATGAAAAAAAAAGCTAATTAGAGAGATACCTGTGCACAATCTGTGTGCATGTGTTTTAAGGGTGTCATTTAGCCAAGCTCTTTCTTACAAGCAAAGATGAAAAAATAAGCTCCAAAACTGCAGAATTTCTGATGTTATTTATTGAGTTTCTGGCTTCAAAAACAAGAGAGAACTGATACTTGGGATCACTCTCCTACCAAAGATTCCTCCTGCCTTTTTAGAAAAAGGGTTTTAAAAATGTCCAGAATCAGTTTTCCACTATTTACGAAAAAGGCTGCTACATCTGTTAAAGTTGAGAAAAAAAAATCCCTTTTTTAATACTATCAATTAACCTATAGTATGGAGGCCAAGAACAGGAAATAGCTACGCTTGTGAGTATTCATATTCAGGTAACCAGCTTTCCCTGTTTCAAAAGAATGGGCTAAAATATAGCTACTATTTGCAAATAGACAGTGATACTATACGAAGTTTTGGAAAGATCAAAAAGTGATCTGGAAATAGAACTCTAGGCCAGATGGTACAATGTGCAAAAGTTTGAAAGAATTATGTATAGAAAATCATTTCTGTAGCGTGTACCTCCAATTGCGAAAGGCACATAGAAATTAGTTCATTATCCTGCTGACTCTTGGTCCTCATCTATATGTTTCCATTATTGTTCTCTAGCTGTCTTTGCAGCCAAAAAAACCCCCCCAAAAAACAAAAAACCAAAAAAACCAACCAACCAACCAAAACCCTCACATTATTTCTACGTCAAGTCAGCCACTTATCATAATTCTGACATCATGGTAACTTATGTACTGTGCAACAATAGTAGAGTCTGCTTTTTTTTTTTTAAAGCTAAAAAAATCCTTGTTATTTAGAATATGAGTAGCAATGTGAAAGGAATTGAGAGCAGATACAGGATTGGATATAGGGTATAGGAATATTAAATAATTTTCAATTGTCGGAAATTAAGTGATTCTGGCCTCTACAATCATCTCCTGTTCATTAACAAATTCTTCCTCAAGGCCGAGCCTACCGTTTACCACCTTCTTCTACCATAGATCTCACTCACCTATTTCATCTGTCATACTTCCCTTTTCATTTCCCCTTTACTTTCTAAGACAATTCCCCTATTCCTTCTCTGTAGCCTGATTCTGAATGTGTGGAGCCCCTGGGAGACTTGCTGGAACAGACTTGCTTGTGGTTGCATTTCACAGTGTCCATTAACCTTTACTTCTCTGTACCACCATCTTTCCCTTTCCACTGAAAATCATAAACAGTATGGATATAATGTCAGAGGAGTAATAGGAATGGTTCCCTACTCACAGTATCCACGTGTTAGTAGCTCACCACAACACAATACAGTGGAGTTCTGAAGACAAGTGATTTAGTGATTTTCACGTCACCTCTGACTAACCTGTATCCAAAGGTTTGGGTATTTAGCAGTAACCTGTTTAAGTTGTGCTGCTATCCCTTCTACCAGTTTACATCACCAGCAAGATGCAGGATGAGAAATGTCTCACTTTCTCTGAGCTGAGCCACTCTCAGGTACAGTGTTAATTGTAAAGACTGGAGAAAATCATTAATAGCACTTCATTAATTGTGTAATGAATGAAGAATGTTAGAAAAGACAGAATGAGATCTAAGAGTAGTTAATCCATTAATATTCACTTTTTAATATTGTTACTACCAGAGAAGTTCACTAAAGGCGTTGACAGCTGACAGTGATTTGAAAGGGTGTCCAAATAAACTTATTGAAGTTTCGGAAAATTTCTGCTTAAACATTTTATAATGAAAAGTTTTCCATGTTAAAATTTCAATTTTACTACAAAACTTCAGATTTGTTTTAGGGAATTCTGAATATAATATTTTATCTGAGACAAGCAGTCTGGTTCTTGACATTCTGATTTGTAAAAATGCAATTAAAAAATGTTTTGGATTTTTCCTGTATTTATTCACTTCTGTGTCAGTCACTACAAATGCATGTAGCAGTTTTTCTTAGGATGGCTCAAAGCCCTTTTCGACAGGGAGAAAACACTGGTTGAATTCTATCTATCTCCCACAAAGCACTTTGGTTTCCCCTCTGGTTGGACGCATGACTAAAGCTCCTGGAGCAGACTATGCTATGAGAGATTGAGCTTACCCAGCAACTGGAGTTCATAGTGCATATGGAATTATAATAAATCCTCAAGGTATTCAGGCTTGCATCAAACTGAGAAGAAAACAAGCATCCAACAGTATCTTGATGAATAAAAATGAATGAAAAAAAGACGTGGTTTACATTGTTAAAAATCTTCTCTCTATATTGCATTGTGTCCCACCCCCCCCATCACATCCCTGATGGAACTGTGACAGTAACTAAGACAGAGCCGCTGAACAGCTGGAAATCCCAGACAAATAGCCGTTGCACCTCATATCATCCTTCTGTCCACAATATCCCTGTTGCCCCCCAAGTTATTTAATTGTAATATGTTAGCAGGTATGATTAAAAAAAATCGTTGCGAAGAGGAAAGTTTTGTGCAGTTTCTCCCAGTGCAGGGAGAAATTTTGATACTTCACCAAATCATTTTAATTCAGGATGAAAATAAGAGTTGAAATAATACATTTCCTTTGGGGGAAAAGCCAAAAAACAATAACAAAACCAAAACCACCCTTTTACTTGTATTATTCTATTTAAGGGTGATGAAAAACTTCATAGATCAAATGTCCTTAATTATGAAAAATCCCCTAAAGCCTCTGTTTCTAGGAAGGTGGAATTTTTGCAGTTCTTGCAGAATTGAGTAAGCAATTTTGCAGTAGGGCAGAAAACTTCAAGTTTTGTATGACAGTGAAAATAAGAAAATAAGGGACGATGCAGGAAAATTGTTCCAGTTGATCCACCTCAGGCTGACCAAGGATTTGAAAGCAGATTTCTGATATCACTGAGAGTGAAATTGTCAGGTTATACTGAGGATTACACCTTGGCTTTTCCTCTGCCAGATATTCAGCCCCTATCTCAGAACGCTCCCTTCAGAATCAGGAACAGGTTGTCCTGGTGCAGCAGCTCCAAGAACACCACTCCTGAGGGTCCCGCTTTGGCATGTGGCAGGTCTCACAACCAGTCTCAAGCTATGAACCCAGGTAAGCTTGCACAGCCAGAGACTCGGGCATCACTTGGCTGTGTTTGAACATGTCAGGACCATCTTAGTGATGGAGGTGCCCAGATAGGGTCATATAATGAGTATATAACCAAGGGTTAACGGAATCAAGATTTTCAAAATCTCAGATTAGCACCTTAGTGTGATTTTACTTGTGATTCTTTAGCCTCTTAGCATTATATAGGTTTTTATCAACTGTTATAGAAGAAATACTTTGGCAATAGCCTGAGGCAACAATAAAACAAACAACAATGTGTAATAATATATGTATTCAATCAAAGAGAAAGTGAAAGATGACAAATTACACAGATTGAGAAAACAATAAACAGAGTAGAGAGAAGGGACAGTAAAATAAAGAGCACGATTATGCTGTGTAAAACCCTGTCAAGATGCATCTTTGAAAAAGCAGATTACCTGAATTACCCCAGAAGACCAAAATCTGAAAAATTATCAGAAGAGTCTTTAAGAGCTGAACACAGAAATGTTTAGCATGAAAAGTACACTTACAAAGCCCATAATATACTTACAGACATCCACACTGCCAAAAAATAAAGTAGCTCTGGTAACATTACAGTAAATAACCTAATTAGAACTTTCTTACCCTTCACTCGGGCTCGGCAAGTACCTCTCCTAATAGAGGAGAGAGAGAGACCTGGAAAAGGCAAACATGTAAAGTCAGCATAACTTTGCAATGTGCTCCTCAGAGCCAGCAGGAAGCAATAGAAAGGACAATGATGTTTTTATGTTTTGCTAGATTTTAACCTTTTTTTTATCCAGTACAAGTGCTTAGGAAAAACATTGGGTCACCATCAGCTATGGGGATTTCACTGAGTTTTATAACCTGATACTTCTGTGTATTTTGAATGCCATCCCAAGGTCAGCTTCGCAATCTTCGTTCAATGAACCATATGCACCTCTATTTTGTGCCTGGTGCCTCAATTTGGAAGGTGCCTCAGATGCATCCATGTGGTCATTTGGCAGCTGGCGGATGAAGTGTATTGTGACCAGCTATTTTCAATGTTTGTGTCAACTGCAAAGCAGAAATAAACATAGAGATTACAAAAGGCAAATAACACTTGTTTTATTGCCCAGTGAAGACAAAGTTGGGACAATAGCAGACCAGCTGTTTGGCATGCTTTCTGCAATTTAGAATTTCTAACAGAGACCTAGCATTTGTGTGTCCGTTTGTGAAAATCAGCTGGACTGTTTGTGCCACAGACCTATAGCTGCCAGCATTCGTATGCTCTTTATGCTGGGAAGAGTGCCAGCATGCCTATACATGCTAGATAAGCCAAGGCAGTGAGAACATTTAGAGGAATGACCAGGGAAAAGGCATGGTAATTTATTCACTATTAGCACTGAAAAGCTACAAGGAGTGAAATACATCCACTGCCACAAGCATGAGAGGGATGGCACACTGGGAATAGCAGTAGGAAGAGAGCAAAAAACTAGTTTCCAGTCTGATGCCTCTTACGTTATGTGCTGCTTTCCAAAATACCAAACCTCACCCACACCAAAAAAAAAAAAAAAAAAAAAGTTATATGACATTCTTTATGTTCCTGTAATGTAGCTCCTAATAGCAAAATTTCCCTATCCAACAAAATAAAATGAACGGATTTACTGAAGAAGCAAAATACATACAACAGATATCAGCTGTATACTTAGTCTGACAATTCACTTTGAAAAAAGTTTAAATCTGATTTCAGATGGGTGAAGTTTTTGTTAAAAGGCTCATGAAAATTCCACAATTAAAGTGGTTTATTTTCAGAATGAAGTCCCTGATATGACCCCTATAGTTCTATTTTCATTATGCGATGCAAAAGAGCTGGGAATTTGTCTAACATCCACTTAAAGTAGCTCCCTCTATGTGACTGCATTTTGATTCCTTCTCATCTCATAGTATTGACAGATTAATAACAGTTGTTTCTCTTATGGCATATTTCAGTCCATGTCTGGCCTATATGCATTTCTCTTATGATTTCACTTGCGGAGAGGTACTATGCCTTTAACCTACAAGAAAAAAACTTTGAATTTCATATTTGATTGGAATGTATATAGGACCATAGTACATAGTTGAATTTTACAGAGAACTATATAGACATTTGGGTCAAGAGACAGGAAAAAAACCACCAACCCAAAGCCAAGAGTTCAACTGGATAAGATCTACTGCAAATAGAAGATACATCATAAATATCAAAAGAATACATTGTGGCACAAGAGTTAGGGAAAAAGCAAATGTAACTTTTAAGTGTAAAAATATTAATTAATTAACATTTTCAATTACTGATATTCTCATGTGATAAAAGATGTACTTGTGAGTGAAGAGCTTTAAGAGCATTTCAGACAAGAATGCTAACCCATAGTATGAATTTAGTACTAGTGGTTTCTGGCAATCTGGTGAAGTTTACCATCCGAACTGAGAAATGAGTAACACACATATGTAATGACCAGTCAGTTTTTTATTGTTTGAGGGGTTTTATTCTTTTTTATCAGGAAGTGAAACTGTCAGCATTGACTGAATAGTAAGTGGATTCATCACGGAAGCATTTAAGTAATATTTACTCTATTGTGTGGTTTTTAAGTGGTGAATAGCTCCAATGATTTAAAGTCTAAACTTAAGCCAGCAAAACAGTTTCAATTCTGTCATAAATTAATTATGATCTGCATAATCTCCATCACTGAGAGCCTTCTGACCTAGTGAAAGGAAGAGCCTAGAGCATACCTTGAGTGCCTTCAGTCTCTTAGCCACTCGGCTAAAGAAACATGCCAGAATGAGTAAAAATGGAAAAGCAGACACTGTTGTATTTTTACGTAGGTCTTTGGGCACTTATCTTTCTATTCTTTAATTTTAGGGGTTCTTTTTTCCTTCCTTCCTTCCTTCCTTCCTTCCTTCCTTCCTTCCTTCCTTCCTTCCTTCCTTCCTTCCTTCCTTCCTTCCTTCCTTCCTTCCTTCCTTCCTTCCTTCCTTCCTTCCTTCCTTCCTTCCTTCCTTCCTTCCTTCCTTCCTTCCTACTGTCCTCTAGGGGGGCAGTGGAGGGAGGGATGCTGATTCCTTCTCTCTGATGACCAACAATAGGACATGAGGAAATGGAATGAAGCTGCATCAGGGAAGTTCAGACTGGACATTAGAAAAAGGTTCTTCACTGAGAGGGTGGTCACTGGAATGGTCTCCCCAGGGAAGTGGTCACGACACCAAGCCTGTCAACATTCAAGGCACATCTGGATGATCTTTTTAGCCATACCGTTTAGTTTTAGGTAGTCCTGTGAGGAGCAAGGAGTTGGATTCAATGATTCTTATAAGTCCCTTCCAAATTGAGAAATTCTATGATTCTATGAATTAAAGGAATTGACATACAGAGTTAGACAAAATAAGAAATTAAAAGCAGTAAAGTTTTCTTAGGGTATTTGCTTATAAGATTGAATAAATAATTTTGAGGGTGAATGCCTTCATAGAACATTTATTTGAAGTATTTTTGTTTTGACTGGTCCTAGAAGTCCACGCATTTTAATGTCATTAACTGATTAAACCACTGTTTAACAGCTGTTTTCAAACTACAGAAAAATAAATGAGTGAAGAATTCTTAAATATTGGAGCTTTTCTCAGGTAGTAACCGTTTTATTTTACTGCATGTTTTTAGGAACTTTGCAAACTTTATTAGGAGTCCGCTGTCTTTTAAAAGTATGATTAGATATGTATTCCAACAGTTAGGTCTATGTTTAAGGTCACCCTCAACAACAGACACACCAATCACTTGCCTTCAAAACTCTTCTGCCAATTTCTGGCAGCTACTCTGCCCAAATCCAGAAGCTCTGCTCATTATCTGGATTAGAGGTTGACCCTGTTCTGCGTCTTATTGCAGTGCCTTTAGAAGTCATGCAGCCACTGTTAGAAGGCTTCCACTTCACCACTTTCACTGTAGCTTCCTGTTTTAATTTTCAGCTCTCTTCTGGACTATTTCTTCTGTCTACTGTCTCTAAGTGGAAACAAGGTGGATTCTCTGACGGTTGCACTGGATGTTAAGGAAACAATGTGAACAAAGTTATAGGGATTCAGGAGCTACGGCATAAACACGAAGCAGCTTATGGCTTTAGACCTCTTGAAGCCTAGTTCTCATCTCTATCTTAGTGGATTTTGCTCAGCTTCTGTGTCTGAAGGACAATCTTGGTGCATGCTCCAGTGTACCATTTTAAAGGAAATACAGTCATACATTCCTTGCTCACAGTACAGAAATCTAAACTCCCTGGAGAGATGGAAACTACAGCACGCTCCAGGCGGGTGACTACTATGGATTGGGATCCCAGACTATGTGGATAATGTGAGTTAATGACCACAGGACCCATGTCGACTTTCATTAAAGTTACATTGGGCTACATGAAAAATCCAATATGAAAAAACATTGTTAGATAAGGTAACGCTAGACAAATTGTGGACTTGCATCAAAGAAGTCAGCCAGTCAGTCTCACTTGTGAAATTAATGACTCCCCTATTTATTACTCTGAATAAGCACTCACAAATCTAAATCTTCTGGGGATCTAGCCCAGAGTTCATTGATATGAGATGCCAGGTATGAAGATGTTTTGATTAAAAGTGAACACAGACAAACAGCATTGTACTTTTAGCTTGTTTAGTAATATAGTAAGATATTGATAACTTTCAGACATCTCTGTCTAGCTTTTAAATACTGCATAATCATTACAAGATAGTCAGATAGGTAGATATTCAAGAGCTTCCAAGTAAACATATGTATCAGGCATATATATTTTTAAAAAAGGTCAGATGATAACGCAGTAAGGGGGAAATATGTGAGAAACAAAATTAATATCATGCAAGATTTATAACCTGTTCATTTTACTTTTCATAACAAATTTGCATGCATGAGGGAAACAAGAGGGGGAGGAAAGAAAAAGCATGAGTAAGCAGGAGCAGGGGGAGAGAGGAATAATGCAGGTCAAGAAGAATGAGACAGATTCCAATTACTGTGATTAGTAGTAACACTAATAACCCACTGCAGCCATGGAATCTTAATATGTTCCCATATCCCCGTTACCAGGAACTGTGTCTACCTGGAAAAGCTGCTCTTATTTTCTAAATTATGTGACCAAAAGTGGTCATCTATTGTTTTCTTTGTACAAAGGTGTATAGCCAATCTGCAAAACAACTTACGCTTTAAAAATTGTAGTGTATTACCTTGCATTCAATTTTGAAGCACAATATGGGCTTTCCTATATACTGTGTTATATTAAGGAATATCAAAGTACATGATTAAAGTACAGTCTATTCTATAACACTTTGTAGCAATTTAACATTTATTCTGGTATGTTCAGGAGTCCTTTCAGCTCAGCGATCGGTAATACAGGAGCATGCAGAGTTTCCACAAGAGTAGCGAAACAAAAGGAACATAAAAGCAAACATACCCATGAGAAATTACTTTTAGATCCAAAAAAGTTACAGCTCTTAACTTTAAAAAGCTTCAAGAGCTAAGCAAGGCTTTGGAGTATTTTGTGGGTTTTTTCATGTTATAATAAGAGTAGGGACAGATCTGAGACATTAGAGTGTAGCCTTTAAGAAAGTGAACACCTAGACTGGTACATGATATGCGTCAGATATCCCTTTCAATAACTACAGGCATTCTGCTTTTAAAAAACACTGTAGCCTTCACAAAGAAAAGAAACAAGAATGGAGGCTTCATTTTGTACCATAATCTCTCACTGCGTTGTTATGTAGCTTTTGGTGCGGAAGGTAACTAACTTTCTTGGACCTCTGCTTCCTTTCCCTCACATTGAAAAATATAGTAATTCCAGTTATATTAAAATCTCTGCAACAACTGGACTTGATCCCATGAAATAATTTAAATAATAAATAATTATTATTTACTAATTATTAGTAAACATACATTAAAAAGGTTGAGGCATTTGAAAGTTGCAGGGTCAGGCCATACAGGAATGCAGAACATTCCATAGAAAATTTTTACTAATACATGGTATTAGCATTGAGTCTGAAGTAAAAACAAATGCATCATCCTCACTCCACAAAAACACTTGTGAAACTAATATTTCAGAGGGAACAGCTCTGAGTGGATTCAGTTTACTCAGCCTTGTGCAATCTGGGGAGCAAAGCACCTAGATCAGTTAGGTACCACTAAACTTTAATATACAACATGCATAACCTTCGACTACCTTAGAAATCCTACTCCTAATAAAGTTTTTATTCTGATCCTGTAAGTTCCCTGTCATAAATTTCAAAAGGATCTAACAATATCAACTGCTCAAGTAATAGATCCATCATACTGCAAGTACCTTCCCACCAAATAATCAGCTTGGTCGTCTCTTTTTTCTCTTTTTCTCTTTTACTTTCTTTCTTTCTTTTCCTTCCTTCCTTTCTTTCTTTCTGGACCTTGATTCTCATTTTGGAATACTTTGTCATTTTGAAAATGGAGCACACACGTAAAAATTGAAGCCTTTATTTACTTGGATGAGCAGACAGACCAATATTAATAAATTAGGGCAATTTACTGCCACGTTAGGTTAACTAACTTAAGTTAGCTAACCTTATTACTAAATTAAGGTCTCTTCCGTACATAAGAACATTCTTCTACTTGGCAAGGAAAGCACATAGAACACAGTTCTAATACAGGGAGTTTAACTACATTTTAATATGATTATTCACTGATACTTGTCAACATGAGGAAGATTTTCACAATCTGATCCTATGCAAATAAAATGTAGTTGGGAACCAAGCGGAAAAAAGTGTTCACAGACAATCTCATCAACCATATGCACAGCAAGGGAAATAACATGCTGGTAAAACGCTAGAATTTTTTTTTTTTTCCCTTGGGAGTATGCACTGATTCACTAGATAGCAAAAGCCACTAGGTGGCATTTGTGATTTATTAGGCTGGAAGCAACGGTTTATAAAGATTTCATCTAATCCTTGGTTTCAAGAGAACAAGACATTTAACATTCCAAGACAAATCAAGAAAACCCCTCCATAATTAGATAAATACATGGAATTTTCACTTCTGCTATATCATTTGGAAACGTAGTTTCTGAAGTTTCCATTCAAATCCTAGACATTCTCAGGCGTGTATTCCCTGACCCCACAGCACCAGCTTACATAAGTAATTACTTGTCTACAATTAAGCTGTAAATAATGCAATCACTCCATTCTTGTCCTGTCACTCTAGTCCTAACCACAACAAATAGGGCTAATCACATACTTATTCAAGTGTGTAATTATTCACAGTTAAACTTCTGTCACTTTCACCCTGTTTGGAAACAGTGGAACACAACCTGTAATTAGCAAACGTTGCTGCAGGCACTTTGACTTGGAATTCCGCCATGGATTCAGCACCTATGTGAGCAAAGAGAGAAACCCTTTGATCTAGGATCCTGGCATGGTTTCTTCCCCTTGGGCTATTTTATTATCAGACCTCAATAAGGCAGAGAGACCAATGAATTGTTATTGCGTCAAATAAGCCTACTGAAAGTCACCCCTTTGTCAGAGGCTTTGTATGCACCTACACCATGCCTATGTGCATGCGTATATATGTATGCGTATATATGCCAATGTATGTGTATCCATGTGTCTCTGAAGATGCATGAATCAATCACGTATACACCTGATTTATATTTTCATTGACATGTCAGTAAAAGTCTTGGTACTCACAAATTAGCTTGATGGATATAGGTCTGGAGTTGTCATTTCCTTTATATGATGTTTCCCTGGTTAGAATCTGAGGCTGTGAAAAAAGGTCCTTCCTGCTTGAAATGCAACCTTTCAAAGCATTATATTCAGCAAAACACAATTATACCAGTAGGTACAGAAACAACTGCGTGTAGACATGCTGCTAAAAAGACTAGTCATAAAGCAAATGCCTTTAAGTCGTGCTCCAGTTTATTGTACTGAAACCTTCCAACTCAGATTGTTGTCTCGTAATAAACTGCGCGCATCACACATGTAACATTAAACCATGCATGCCCTCATTTCATAGCGAGTCAGGTTCCGTCACACGGACCCAGCTTGAGCTGTTCCTTACTCAGTCCCAAGGGCTGGTAAAGAACTGCTCAGCCTGAACAAGGAGGCAGAATTTGTCCCATGGAGAAGATTGGAAAATTAGAAAGAACTCATTTGCCACCTGCCCTTAGCTGTAATTCCAGAAGCAGATGGAATATGAGATTAAAAACAGGACCTGTTTTTTGCTTTCTGGCACATAAACAGATCGTTTAGAAGAAAGGCTGAGTAACAACAGGCACAGAAAGTAATTGTAACACTTGTTTTCAGTTTATCAAAGACAGTGGACGCCTCATTCCTTGCCTCCCTTGTCCTGTTCCCTGCTTCACCCTCAGCACGGCTGTGGCTCCTTTTGTATCTGATCCCATGAGCCACAGTTGTTTTACACCCAGAAATCAGCGTGGGTTGACAAAAGATAACACAGACTGTAAACAAGCCTTCTTTGTGGGAAGACACTGGCTTTGAAATTCTTCAACAGATGCATTGGCCAGTATCAGAGGTGAAATAGCTCCCTGGATGAGATCCTGTATGTTTTGAGTCGAGCAGGTGTTTTTACTGGTGCTTGATAGTGTAAGGAGGGGAGGGGAATAACTAGGGTGTGTTTCAGTAGACATTGAGAACAAGGAGCAAAGGGAGTCAGAAAAACAAGCTATCAACATACTTTTGTGATGTGAATAGTTGTGTACTATTGTATGCTATGAGTCCGGAAATCATGAAAGTTAATTACTTGATGTGCCTACTGGTCAATCGGCGGAAAGGAAAAGGCTGGGGATTACTACCTAGTCCTTAATGGTGGCTGCCAACCAGCTTTTCCCTCACGGATTTCAATAAAACGGCCGAGTATACAATTGCCATGGAAACAGTCATACTGGATGGACTCTGTGGCACTTAGCTAGCTAGTTAGTTAGTTAATTAGTTAGTTGCTGATGAATTACAGTGATATGAAATTGCCATAGTCTCAAGACACTTTTTTAAATGGCAGTAGCTGCCTCCCAGTATAATGACTCACTTGAACAGTCTATATCAGCCAGAATAAAATGCTCAGTAAATGTTTCCAAGTTGACAGATATTCTGTTAGGGACCTATTATTTGCTGTCAATACGATGCAGGGAGAATGCAGACACTCTGGCCTTTGTTTACTTTTTTAGCTGCCTGCTCAGACCGTGACCTTTTGCTGCTGATGATATACATATGTTGAACATTTGTTTAAACTGTCTTCCCACCACTGATAAACACAACCCTCCAGATTACATTATGCAAATGTGTTGCAGGGGAAATAAAATAGAATTTCATATTTTCCTACCTAGCAATTCTTCCCACAGCTTTGTATTTATGACACTTTAAAAAAATATGTAATCCTTGGAGGAAAGTGAGCGATTCATATAGTTATTGCATATAACTCTTCCACAACACCAGAAAATCTGTCAAGCTGTCATTACAAGCTGCCATCTGAGAAGATGCCCTTCAGAGTCTTAATTTCCCTTTCCTTCCCCCTCACACCCCACTAAGATTATTTACAAGACTATGGCAACCACATCTGAAATCAGCCCTTGTCAGAATACTCAAGATTTGTACACTGCAAGAGAGGAGTAGGCTACAAGATGTGCTGATGAGGACTTGGGTATTTTGGTAATGAACCTACTCAATTTCTTGTTATCATCTGAGGGTAGCACATACTTCATCTCCCCTCTTTGACTGGGCCATCAAGGATTTGACTGGGCAATCAAGGATTTGACTGGGCAATCAAGGATTTGACTGCACACTAAGTTTGTTTCCCAGGTAAGCCAGCTGCTGATTCCCTTCCCTTTCCACAGTGTATTAAACATCACCTCATGTCACCAGCAAGAACAGGAAATAAAGCGTGTTAGGAATTTTTTCTTTATTATTCACTATTCTGAATACAAACCAGAAATATATCTGAGCTGCAAGAAGTTATCAGCAGTGCAGAATATGTCATAAAATTACACTGTATTAGCTAGCTCTCTGCTCTCCTTAGTTGTGTGTT
Source organism: Bucorvus abyssinicus (assembly GCA_009769605.1). NCBI lineage: Eukaryota > Metazoa > Chordata > Aves > Bucerotiformes > Bucorvidae > Bucorvus > Bucorvus abyssinicus. Next base: position 8,095,146 of record CM020042.1, read on the forward strand.
TCATGGAGAAGGTGATAACAAGCCTTTCTCAACATTACATTAAAAATTTTTGCTTTCTTTTTGTTCGCTGAAATGTGAGGTTTTGGTCCCCTGAAGCCCAAAGTGATATTCAGCTTGCTTACAAATCCCTATTTTTTTTCTGTCTAAAAGCATGTGAAACTGAACTAATGACATCATTATGGTTGCAATCCATCACACTGGAAACCAAGTGTAAGAAAATCATCACTGTAGGCTACAAGCAATATGCTGAATGGCTCAACAATGTAAATGTTACACTTCTTCCAAATCTGCAGAGACTTGGAGTGACTTGTTAGAAGCTGTCATAAATTACAGAACTTCTTTCTAAATCCAGAAGACTGTCACAATATTTGAGGTTTTCTGCTATAAAGTTTCTTATCTTAAAAACTACAGAAACACAGATATAATACATGTCAAAAGATAAGTCTTAATCTGACTGCCGCTTTCTTAGCCTTGAATTTATTGAAAGAATTTACATGATCCAGAATATGGATGATACGGATGGTCCTCCACAGCTGAAACCAAAAATATTGGACACAGTTTGAGGATTAAGGAAATAAACTATACCATGTGATTAAGCTGAAAATTTGGTAATCTTTAGCACAGCTGCACTTGTTGAATAGTGTTTCAAGATGAAGATAAAAGGTCAGCTCACTTTAACTGCCTGAAATCTTTTTGCCTTTTGTCAGTAGAGGCAAGAACATACTCTACAGCTTAGCTGTTCCTCCCCATTTCTAGGAAAGATGAGTCATTTGTCACTTGGAGGTGGGTAAAGAAAATCCACCCAATTTATACTTTTTTGCTATGTAAGAAATTTCACAGCAAAATAAATTCTATTCCTTGCTGTTAGGTTTAGGAACCAAATTTGCTAATCCTTTATTTTCATTACCCGTGTGAGTCCGCTTCTACACAATTGAGTTCACCTCATAGATTAACCTACGGTCAAAGAGATCAGCATTTGGTAACATCTGGATGCTTGGCTTTTGGCATAAATTTTCTGGAGTTGCAGCTTGAAACTTTAGGAAGCAAGGTCATCTATGACAAAGTCATTGAACTCCAGGTAATACTAAACATCCGCACAAGGATGTGGTTTACGAGGGTTCTCTGCAGTTCTGGCCCTCAGTTCCTTTGAAAAGTAGTACAAATTACTTCAGTGGGTCTACTTAGAAAATGAGATGCTTTTCCGTGGAAGGAAGGATTTCAGAAACTGCCTCAGAATCTCAAACATTGTTCAGCCTAAGGTGATCGCTGGAAGACAGGGGCTGGGAAAAAAAATACAGGCAAAGGGAAGAAGGCCACAATTCCTCAGTGACTGGATAGTTATAAAAACATTCCCTGAAGAACAATGTCAGGGTAGGATCCGAAGTGTGAAGATTTTCTTATGTAATGGTGCATAATTCTGGAAAGAGGAAAAATATCAACTCATCAATTTTAAACAATGTTAGGTTGCTTCTCTGAAGATCTTATTGATTGTCACTGCTGAAATAATAATGCAACAGCATGTCTGAGGACATAAACCAGCTTCATAGTTGTATGTTTCCCATGGCACAGGACCATATAGTTCCGGTAGCCTATATACATGCAGTAGTTGTGTTACGTATTAAAGTTGAACAAATAAAGTACTCATAGATTCATGTTGTTTTATTGTACAATTTATGGCTGGCATGCAAACTTGCAGTTCCTTTCTTTCTGCTATTCATTTTCCTACAATTATTCGTTTAAATAGGCTCTCCTGAAATGCAGAAGAAATTAAATGTTCTATCCACATTCACGCTAAATGAATTCATTCTGATTAATGCTACTCAAATGAATACAAAAGGAATTAATCATCATTAGAAAGATATTGAAATGTTTTACTCTGACTTTTTAAGCTTTAATATACTCCTAGGTTGCATGACATTAGATATGAACCCAGAGCTAAACCCCTAGATGCAAGGATTTGGGGAGTATTGGGAGGAGTCTACATCTAAAACCAGAGTGGGAATTTTACTCCCATCTCTCTTTGAAAGTGATACTTATTATGCATGCTCTTCTGAGTTCTTAATTTGTTTTTAATTGGTTTATGTTTTCTAGTAGCTTTTAGCCACTCCCTTGAGTCAGAGGGCAGAAAGGAGCTATATATCTGCATAAGCTTGTTTGGATATATACAAGCTGGTATGAATAAGGTATTAAAATTCAGAGGTTACACAGCGGGGAAAAGAATGGTTAGAGGAGATGTGGATAACGTGAGCTTCTTTGACTTATTCTTCCTTCCTTAAGTAAAAAACAGGAACTGATCAGTCATATTTCATGAAGTCTCTCCACAGGTTTTCTTTCCAGTGATTAGTGCAAGTAATGTTATCTCCTAAAGTCTTAGCCAAGGTATCTTCGCTGATCATAGGATAGTCAAAGATAAGTTTTTAATGCTTTAAATGTCTGTAGAATTGGTTTCATAATAAATTGCACATAGCTCTGCATTTATTTCCTTCTAATTATTTATCACTACTACCCCCCTACTATTTTCTGACATCTCAGTACTAGATAGTGTTGTGGCATTCTGAAATCATAGAATTACAGTACCAAAGAATAAGACAGGAAGGGAGGGACCTTAGCAGGTCCTGCCAAAGCCAGGCCTGGCATGAGGTCAGACCAAGTTGCTCAGAGCTTTATCCAGTCAGGTCTTGAAAATCTGTAAGGCGGACACTTCACAGCCTCTGTGGGCAATGTGGTATACTGCTCAACTGTCAGGATGAAGAAGAACACTTTCCTTATATCCAGTTGTCCCCCCATAAACTACTGGGAAGAGACTGACCCAGAATTCTAGAATCATAGAAGGTTTTTGGTTGGAAGGGACTTTTAAAGGCCACCTAGGAGCATCTTCAACTAGATCAGGTTGTTTAGAGCCCCATCCAACCTGATCTGGACTGTTTCCAGGGATGGGGGATCTACTACCTCTCTTAGGCCATCTGTTCCAGTGTTTCGCCACCCCCACTGTAAAAAAATTCATCCTTATACCTAGTCTAATTCTCCTCTCTTTTAGGTTAAAACCATTACCACTGTCACAACAGGCCTTGCTAAAAAGACTGTCTCCATCTTTCAAATAAGCCCCCTTTAAGCACCGAAAGTCTGCAATAAGGTCTCCCTCAGAGCCTTCTCTTCTCCAGGCTGAACAACCCCAACTCTCTCAGCCTGTCCTCACAGCAGAGGTGTTTCACCCCTCTGATGATTTTTGTGGCCCTCCTCTGGACCCTTGCCAACAGGTTCATGTCTTTCCTGTATCGAGGACTCTAGAGCTGGATGCAGGTGAGGTGTCACCAGAGAGGAGTAGAGGGGGAGATCCCATCCCTTGACTTGCTGGCCATGCTTCTTTTGATGCAGCCGAGGATATGGTTGTCCTTCTGGGCTGCTAGCACATATTGCCAGCTCATGTCCAGCTTTTCATCCACCAAGACTTCTTGGATAACTCACAGGTATTGTCAGCCTGCTGTTAGGCGCCAGGCTTTAAGGGACCCTTTAATGAACTGCTTGGCTGCCCATCTTGTGAAGATGATCTTTCTGTCTGTTCTTCCCCAGTTCAAGTTTCCTGGAAGGGAATGTGTAAATCCATCCTACCAGAAAAGATCAGTCTTTGAATTCCAAGATCCAATAAAAGAGTTAATGGCTTGACCCTAGATTCAGAGTTTTGATCTAGCTCTTCTCAACTTAATACTTCTGTTCGTGAACTAGAAGTCTATTGTGAATTAGAATTATCTCATAGAATTACAGAATTAAATTATAAAGTAAAGTTGAACAGATGAGGTAAGGTTGTCACTTCAGAATGATGAAAGGGGAATAACTGAAAAGAATAACCATCGCATGATCACAAGAAAATTGAGGAAGATTCTCCAGCTCTTCCAGTAAACTGTTGGTTATTTTGGAAGCAAAATGAAGAGGAGAGCAGTAATACCAGAAAAACTGAAATTTCGCTCTATGATCTGAGCTGTGACAATCGTTCTGCATGTGAATAGTCACAATAGTGACATCATGCTAGGCTTGTGCTTTGCATACATAGTTTAAATAAGGACCTCTGGTCTGCAAGGCCTTGCTTACTCACCACAAAATAAGAAGTGAAAGTACTGCTTTGAACTTCAGTTCTAGTATCTACACAAGCATTTTGGCCTATCGGAATGTCCCAACAACCAGATGATACCTTCGACATGTGATCTGCTCTGTGAAACACCATCATCATGAGAAACAGTTGAATACTGATTTGTCTGCAGCTTTTCTGAAAGGTTTATAGCACAGTGAGTGGTAATCACATTAGCTGCCTTTATCACTTGGACTGTACATTACATTAACATAATACAATTTTATAGCTTTAAGAAATATTAAACAGAAATGAAGGCAAGCAGCGCTTCACTAATGGATTTACAACATCTCACCCCTGCTCAGCTACAATGTCTATAATCAGTCAGAATATTATTTGCACTTCTTCAGAAAGAGCTGTTCATTTCAAACACTGTGTTAGTCTGCAAAACATTTATCGTCTAATCAGTTTGTTGAGAGATGCAGAAACTGCTTTTGTCCTTAATCCTGATTTTAAATTGTTATAATTTTTTTTCTTGTATATACCTATAACAAGAGAGACACATGGATACACATACATAGGCTTCTTTGCTAAGACATTAAAGTCTCTTCCCTATGACCATACCACTGAAATTCAGTGTAAGATGAATAAAAAATTTGCTTTGGGTCTTTTAAAAATCTCTGATTTTCCACTAGTATCTGAAGTAGCTCTGGTTTCTCTGGCTGGGAAAGTCAAGAAATTAAATAAACAGCAAAAGGAATCTAATTCATGTTCCTCTCACCCAAATCTTCTCCCTGAAGTAAGGGAAAAGACTACTGCAAACAAAAACAAGCATTCCTATTCGAAACAGAGTTAGAATGAGTAATATTAAAAGAATATTTTCCTTGTTTCTGTACTCTGACAGAAGCATGAATCTTGAAAATATGAACTAAAGGCATTATTGAGACAATCCTCATATACTTAATCCGTTATTCAATATATTTTCTTTGCCAATCCAACTAGAAATAATAACTACTACTGGCCAGACTCTGAAATTCCTCTGTGCATATAGTTCATAAGAAGACTTATATCTCATGTCATCATTCTTGAGTAGATCACTATTCATTTCAGGAATATCAGTGTTGCTAAGTCTTCCTTTACTGTTGTATTCAAGCTCCTCACTAAACATCTGACCCACAGTTCACTAGCACTGGTGAAAACAGACAAAGAATCTAGAACAAGTTCTAAGTCTCTCACCTTCTTCTATCATTCTCAGCATTAAGTCTTGTTCTTTTGGAACTTAGGATGCAGTTGCAGCCACAAGCCTTGATTATTCAGGCTAAACACTTCCAGATTGACTTAAGACTTGGGAACAGGCTTTGACACTAAAGAAGCTTCCCACGCTGAATCTTCATGCTAGATACCCCACGAAGTCACAGTGAGTTGCATGTGAGAAGCAGGTTTAAGAATGGCCTCTAAACCCTTGTATAATTCAGGTGAAGTTTTATTGGGCTTTTGTCCATTAGCAAGTGTTTTACTGTAACTAGCTTCCAGGAAGCATATGAGGATTACGCTTTTTAAGCTTTATATATATTCTTTTGCCTGCATAATTCACTGTTTCATGGTCCTTTTTTATAAATGATTTGCATTTACAACTGATTTGCATTTTCCCAGTTAAAAAATATATGCAGTGAAGTTATGCTAAGGGAGGAAGAAAGTAGAAGAAATTCTACGGTTACTTTACCAAGCTGTTCAAGACAGGTTAGAGAGTCATACAAAAGAGCCAGAGATGAGTTGGCAACCACACTGGAATGGACAAATATACTTTCTTCTTCAGGGCTTAATATTTGCTCTCTTCCAACAACAACATAGGAACTTCCTCTCTTTTCACCACAGGATTTATGGCTCATTGCCTGTGTGTTTGCCTGATGGTATTCAAAGGTGTCAAATGTTTTAAGGTCTCTCTTGTGTTGAACCTTTTCCTACTGGAGTAAAAATTACTCAACATCCGTCAAGCGTGGGTCTTTGTTTATTATTTTATCCCATCTACAGTTGGCTGGAATTTTTCAGTCAGCTACTGTCTCTTACTAATACCCTTCTACCTTTGAAGTTTATTTATCATGGTGAGAGAAAAATAGATGTTTTCAAAAAGCCTCCTACGAGTAGTGCATGGTTATATAAAATTATCCTCATCTTCCCTGTAGATGAACCAGTGGAGCACATGTCCTTATTTGAATTTCCACCCTTTATATGCATATATTTATATAAACAGGTATATATACATACTGCCTTTCCTGTATGCATTTAACATGATTGTGTACTTGTTTTGGTGCCTAAAGAAAACACATGGTCTCTAAGCTAAAATTTAGTGCAATTTGAGACCATTTCCTCTCATCCTATCACTCGTTACTTGGGAGAGCAGACTGACCCTCACTTCGCTACAACCTCCTTTCAGGTGGTTATAGAGAGTCACAAGGTCTCCCCTCAGCCTCCTTTTCTCCAAACAACCCCAGTTCCCTCAGCTGCAACTCATAAGACTTGTGGTCTAGAGCCTTCACCAGCTTCGTTGCCCTTCTCTGGACACGCTCCAGCACCTCAATGTCCTTCTGGTAGTGAGGGGCCCAAAACTGGACACAGAATTTGATGTGTGGCCTCACCAGTGCCGAGTACAGGGGGACAATCCCTTCCCTACTCCTGCTGGCCACACTAGTTCTGATATAAAATGCAAAGTATATTGGGAAATATATAGATGTACATATATAAATATATGTATAATATACAGAATATAATATGTATAATATACATAAATTTGCAAAGTATATTGGGAAATATGTAATTCAATGAATCTGGTGAACAAAGGACAAATTCCTTGAAGAAACTGCCTGGACTTTATCAGGAAAATATGTGGTTAAGTGTTGCAACACCAATAACTTCCTCTTCCCCAGCGCCAGAAATCAGCAGCTGAAAGCTGTGATTCACAGAAGGCAACAACTCTGACCTGCTGTAATGGACTGCCTGCTCCCCTTTGGTCTCTGGAAGGGAGACGTGTGGTGTGGTACTGAAGACTTTGAGGGTTAATATATTTGCTACTTAAAAACCAATTTGGACATTAAAAGGAATCTTCATGTAACAGATTTTATTCATCTGTGCAACACAGTAAGCTTTGATTTAGGCAATCAAGATTTTCTTTATATTTAATTGTGTACACTGTTTTTCATTCAGTCAATGAGTTGTCAGCTTTTCATGTATTTTTAAAGTCTCACAAGTAGATGATCTGAAGTGCTGTTAATTATCAATTAAATTTTCTCAGAGTAGATTGTAAAAAGTTCAGATGAACCCAATTAGGAAGAATGCAGCTTCCTTCTGCACCTCTAGGCTCAATTATTTTAAAGTATATGATAACACAGGAAAATAATCAAACTTTTCCTATCAATTATAAATGTGCTTCTACAATGAGATTCTAAAAAAGTCAGAAATGCATAATTCAAAAGTGAAATTAATAGAAATACATTATTCTTTGTTTGGCTTTTTACTCCCTGCATGGAGTATTTTCACAAAAGAGTCGACCTTGTAGATTTGTAGACCTTTTTTATCTGGGATATTTTTGGTTTATGAATCCTTCTGCTACTGGAGGCTCGCTATAAATGCTGCACTTCTGTGAGCCAGTTATAATAATTGTATGAAAATTTGGATGTTTATTTTGCTAGTTAAATACCCAGGTCTCTCAGTTTCATAAGAACCTTCAGTTTCCACTGTCCCATCACGTCTTCTCATTTACTTCACTTGGTCAATACCTTTCGATAGCATCATAACTGTACTTGATGTTTCACGGAGCCGTGCTGATCTGAGTGTAGCATCTCAACACAGCATGCTACTGAAATAAGGCACTGGAAGGCATTTCGAGATACGTTTAACAAGGAGTTTGTAAACATTCTGGCCTAAAAGAAGAAAAGACTTCCTGAAAAAGGTGTTCAAAGCAATGAAGGAAGTGCAGCGATCAGAACTACTTCGCCTCTGTCAGGAGACATAAGAAAGAAATCTGTTCAAGGCTAAATTAGATCAGTGTTTTGTCTGAAGACCCAAGAAATGTACAACAGCTTTGGATAGGAGTGAATCTCCCCAACCACTGAGTTTATTTACTTGTTTGGAAACAAATGAACTTTACTTTCAGTGGTCTGGATTGCAACAGCAACCATTTGATAGCAGGATTTGCCCCTGCTAGCTGTAACAAAAGGCCGTTCAAGTACCCCTGTGACAGGCAAAAGCATTTCAGTGTTCAGACTCAGTGTGTTCACAAGCAGTTTGCCATCATTTACTCTTTAGCTTAAATAACTCTTTCCCCCTTCTGTTTAATTCACATTTGTATTTAGAAATAACGTGCTTTCAAGGCTTTCTATTCCTTTGATTATCCCGTCAGCACTTACCTTTGCTCATGCAGATTGAATATTTTTTTTTCCGTTTAATATGAGTGATTGGCGTATTAGTGATTCCAGAGAAGTGGTGTGCAGAGTGATACTAATGTTTCAGGTTTTCAACTGGAGGCATTTCTCCCGGCATACTGTAGAATCGCACTTACCTTTCTTTCAGCCGTTTCCTAATGGTGATGTGGTGTCGTCTTCTCATCCACTAATGAGGTCACCTTCTTTCTCATTCACTTCCAGCTGATGATCTTCCAGTTTATGACAAATTCGTGGTGTAACTCTTATTGTGCACCATCAGGGATCCTGTACGGTTACATCTCATCCTATTTCCATTACTCCACTCCTCACAGTCACCCATTTCTTGCTTCTATTCAGGAAGGAGGTTTAGTCAAGGATTCATCAGCCTCCTTTGCAGTTCCTATGACTTTTGTTTGTTACTAGACCTGCATCAGGTTTATCTTTTAATGAAAATCATAAGTCTTTACCATCTCCCTTGCATTTTTTTCCTGAAGGTCTGCTTCTTATTATCTTCCCACTCTCTCTCTCTTTTTTATTTTTTTTTTTTAATTTAGATTCTTCAACATAAAACAGAAGAATTTTATTCCGAGAGAAATTTTACATTTGCTGACTGTAATTATTTGAATCAGCTTTTGGCTTCATGTTTGTATTGTACTGTGCACAACAGACTTCTTATGATAAGAGTATACACAACAGTAGAAATAATTAACAAAACTATGGTGCACACACATGCAAAAAACCTTCAGCACAAAGGCCTGGTATCAGGCCTAAACTATGCGCAGTACACTCACCTCATTCTAAATAAACACATTTACACAAATTGATTTCGCACAACAAGGAGACATCTTGGCAGATGTGTCAACCTTGAGATGTTGGATATTTTAATACCTATAGTCATAGTACCAAGGGAAATTGGCTTCAGTGGAGTGGTGGCTGATCTCAGCTTTAAATTCCAATTTATTTTGAGAAAGATATTGCAGCTTTTCATGTATTTTAAGAGCCGTGGTGGTTTGGATAGATGGCTTTTCTTGGAGTATGGTTATTTGCATCAATCTTCAGTGTGGCATGGAAACATACTTGTTCCTCTTTTACAACAGCTTTTTACAGGCAGTGCTGGCATATATATCTCAGAATCAGACACTAATGCACTTAAACTATGAAAATATATCTGAGAGCTTTCTAAGAATTAATTTCTGAGACAGAAAAAAAAAAAAGAATAAACCCTTGCAAACTCAATCTTGTTAGTTCCAAAAAAATCACCTTGAGACTAAAAATGTTAGTGTTATCTACAATGTTCCATTCACCTCAAGAAAATAATAATAATAAAAAAAGCATAACTGACTAGTTTGAAAGATATCTTTCTTTTGCCTTCATAAGTCTGGGTAAAAAGTTTGGGTTTTCATTCCTTCCGGAAACCAATTTCTCTCACCCTTGACTCCTCTCCTGCTTTTAACTATCTATCTACCCAGAAAGCAGCTGCATATTAAGGTATGAAGACATGTTTTCAAAAGCAGATGGTTACCCTGGAGGCCTGGTTGTGTGGTTGATCTCAAACACCTTTAGGTTCTAAGAAAGCTTGCATTTTCACAGCAGCTGTTTTTGAAAGTCTGTCTCATATGTGCCAACACAAAAAGTACATGCAAAAATATCTTTGCTGCTTAATCTAGTTATTAATTTAGGTTATTAAGGTAGCCCCAGTTTATTATCTGCTCTCTGAAGTCTGTAGTTTCCAGAAGCATGTTACTGCTGAAAACCTCAACCTTCATCTCCAGTCCTCACATTTGTGGTGAAACAGCGTATCAAAGTAATCAAAACCAGAAAACAAAACTGCTCCCAAAATCAGGTTCTAAAACCCCATCCCATTGTGTTTTAGCTTGATTTATAAGACTTGAATACTAAAGGTTTGAGATAATTTGGAACAAAATATTAGTACAGCTAATGATGTTAAATAAATATTGTGTCTAAGTGTACTATTACAATATTTTCCATGTTTAGTTTATCATCTGAGCTAGCATTTGGAACAGAAGGATTAGCCAAACGTGTGTTTTTACCTACAAATTATATAACTGTATTTTTTCTAAAATGAAATAAAAAAGTCTGATGAAATGAGTAGTCCACTGTGGAACAAACAATACTATGAAACCACAAACACCCCAAAATGATTTTTTTTTTTTCCAAAGGAGTTGCTTTCATTCTGCTGTTGCTTCCTCAAGCTATGCAAGTTCATGTGCATGCTGAGCAAAATGTCTCTACAGTCATATTTTTTCTACCCACAGATAATGCATCATCATAACAATTCTCTTTTTGCGCTGCCCTGAATTACTCAGCTCCCAAGATTCCTCCTGACTGAGAGAAGTTTCCCATCTGTTGAGGCCATACAATTTTCACAGTGGCAACTCAGCCTTAGTACAACACTTGTACCAATGCTTAGAAAGCACATCCAAGCTCAGCGTGGAGTACCATTTTACAACCAAATGATAAATCATACCGCTGTTCAACTGTAGATCAGAATTAGGACTACTGCTTACAGAAAAGTGAATGTTAATATATGTGTGAGCCTTGTATGCCTCTAAACGCTACTTTACATGTACTTTGTCTTTCAACAATCGGTTCAAATCCATACAAATACTTAACCACTTTAATATACACTTTACAGACATTTAGTACAGAATCTAAAGTTAAATCCTCAAAACACTTATTCTCTACTTTCTGAGACCAGAACTTTCTGGAGATGCTTGAGCTTTGTTTATTTTAATTTTTAGCTTCTGTAAACATCTAGATTTTTTTATTTTGGCCAACAGTTGTTCAGGTGCCCATATTTTTGCATCTAGGGGTACACCCCAGAAGCTTGCTCTCTCTTTAATGTGTAGCTCATATTGACTGAGTTGTATCTTCCCTTATCTACATACAGAACTCATCTGAAAATGCCATTGTGAAAACACAGCTATTTCTGCCCAAAAAGAGAGCAGGAAGTGAGACTAAATTCATTCCTTCCTTTATCAATTTGACTCAAGTTAATGCACTCAGCCAAGCTGAAAAGATCTAGGTTCTGTTTTATACCGTGCCTCCTCTGTTGTAGCTCCCTGAATTATTTTTTTTTTTCAGTGATTGTGTTAGTCATCAAGCTATAGCAAAAGCTACTAGTAAAAGGTATTCCAAATTTCTTTTGAAGATGCTCTACTTTGCACAGTTTAATTAAATGCTTTCTGGTTAAAGGTGGGGCGGGGGGTGGGGGGTGGGGGTGAGGATGGGGTGAGAAGTAAAGGAACCATGAGGGAGAGAAGAACAAACTGAATTTTAGTGTCACTGAGCATCTTACATAATAACTTTAAATACAGCAGGGAAGTTCCTATCCTAGAATACCCACTATCTTGGTATTTCATAGTGGAATTAGAAAGTGGAAGAAGTTTCAAATCCCAGCGGGCACTGAAACAAGTGTTGTTACAACATGTTACTGCTTAAGAAAGTAGGTGATATACTTCTTGTGAGCTCTATGGGACAAGATCATAACAAGTGAATAGCTTCTGGAAGTAGTTGAAATTGCGGTACGTGCCCATTCAGGGCCAAAAGTAGGCAACTGAACACCATGAGACTGAAAATACGCTCTTCCATTTGGGCTCTGTTTCTGGGTAGCCTAAACATCCCCCCTGATATGTGTGCTGGTTTCTGCAGAATTCTTCCTGACATAACTAAATTTCTACTGTAAATAGAAACGTCAGGCTCTCAAATTGACGAAAGAGCTATTCTGTAGTGTAGAAGACAACTAAAGTGGTAGAGAACTGCATCTTCCTTTGTATCATGTGTCTCGAATTTTCCGGTAATTTGTATAGCACACAGTCAAATGTGAGCTTCTAAAGATATTTGAATTGTATTTAGTTAATTGTTCTTCACTCCACCCCCTTCTCCAGAAAATGCTGGCCACCTGTCTACTAGAAATCTGCCTTTAAATTGGTTAAGATTAAATGAAGCTTATGTTTCCTTCTCAAAGAAAAACAAAAGCAAACCCCACAGAACATTCAGGTAATATTTCACCACTAAACCATCTAAACTGGACTCTGATAAACATTTCCTTTCTGGGTTCTAAGCAAAAGTGCTAAACACCTCTATAGTCATTATTACTAAGATAAAGAATATTTAATCTACGTAAGATAGTAATTTCTTCTTATTATTGATGTTTCTTATTAAGGACATTTTAATTTCTTTGTAAACATGTTCTTCTGTCATACACTGACAAAGTGAACCTTTTAAAATTTTGCTTAAAGCACAAAAATAAGAAACAGTATGTCTGATTAAATATTATGTTCTTTAAAGTGGATCTTTTTTTGCCTTTAAACTTCAAATTCTACTTTTGCTACAGAATTTCAATTATTATTCCTAGCGAGTTGATTAGAATTAAATGCCTACAGCCCATCAAATATAGGTATTGCAAAATGTATACCAAAAAAGATAATATAACTGCAGAGATGAGGAACTACAATACTAAGATGTGAAATCATCCCTTAGGAGGAAAACTGCATCATGAAATCAACATGTTACTGAAGAAAAGGCTACAGTGGTATTTGACAGGAGTTTAACTAAAGTAATAAATAAGGAAGAATTAAAGCTTATACTTCATTAATTGGAAACTACATCAACCAACTTTGCCCCACAGATGTGTCAGAACCCAATGCCAGACTGAAAATGTATAGGTGGGTCAAATACTGTATTATATTTTGAAGCAGAATGCCCCTTCAGGCACACAATACAAACCCAGATCTGAGCAAAACCATGGTTTTCCTAAGAGGATTATCTGAGAACTATTAAAGGCTAATAACTTTAGCAATGCTTACAAGTTCAATCCCTGAATGTTCCAATGAAGAGCAATGAAGTAATGTTTTAAGTAAAACACTTTATTAGAAACTGAATTTTCTGCTGATTGTATTTTCGCAGGAGTTGGAATCAAACAGCACTAAGTGCTTCTCATTGATGATTTGTATAACAGCATCTTATCCTCTTCCTGTCTTAGAGAAGTGATGCTGACCAGTACTGAGAGTTGCATGAGAACGGATTTCAGCTCAAACCCTCAAGAGCTGGTTTCAAAGGATCACAGCTAGACACGGCTGAAAGGTGTTACACCCTCCTTAGAAGGGGGAAGTGTTGAAGGCATTCATCCATATACAATGTGCGTTTTCAAACAACTGAGAGGAAAAATGACTGACAAGTAAGGTAAGTGATGTGCACATGTGACTAAAAATTAAGAGAAAAAATTGAGAAGGAAGCAAAATCAGCCCCAAACTTTGGGTATTCTAAAGCTGACTGGCTTAAACTGTGCTGCTTATGTGGGCAGTAGCAAAACAGTCACCTGTGTCTTTAGAAGTGAACAGCAATAGGCATGGGGAGAGGGACTAAACTATGAACAGTTGTCCCACAAAATAATGTAAAATGAAGTTTATTCAAGCAACAGGTGTGCAGGGTCTTTTGCCTTTCAGATTGCTTTTCCAGAGGCAAAGGTTTTAATATTCTATGTGGTTTTAATCCTCCTTATTATGGCAAAGTTTACTGGTGTTACATTTTATTGCTGTCATTAAATTCTAATAGGCTTTCTTATGATAGGCAAAAAATAAGTAATATAAACAAAGCATAAAAGGACCAAGAATTGAAACAGGTCAAGCGTGATGATTTCCTGGAACCTATGAATTTATTTACATCAGTAAATAGCACCAGCTGACCTGCTGACTATTTGGCTGATCTGGTTTGCAGAGGTTTAGTATTTTCCAGCAAGTGTTGTCAATTAGCATGCCAGAAGGTAAGGAATCAGGACTTTAGCCTGACACGTTGCCAAATTTCTTTTCTCAGTCTTGGCTCCTAAGACCCACATCTGGTGACGATGGGTCAAGGGAGGGGAAAGCAGCTCATGTTAGAGCTGGTGGTAAGACAATATATTCCTTTAAGTATATGAGTATATGGTAGTTTTGTAATTGCGACACTTACATGTCTTTCAGGTTGTTCCATGTACAATTCGGTTAAACCCGTCAAAATTCATCTTGAAGTGGGCATGCCAAATTTTTGCTGATTCTTTTCTCCATGATACCAAGTGGTGGGTAGGGTAGGCAGTCAAAGGATCCGAGGTGGTGTGAACAGAAGGGATATAGCAATCAACAAAACCAGGATGAAGTGGGATCACCAGAAGCAGGGGCATGGAAATAAGGAAGTGCTTGAGCAACAGCCTTGTGAGAAAAAGCTCTCACGCCCTTCCTGGAGAATCAGCGCAATTGCATGTCTCTTTGAAAGGTCTGTACATCAAAGCATGCAGCCTGAAAGACAAACAGGAGGAATTAGAAGTTACAGGATTATGACCTCATTGGAATAATGAGGTCACATAGCTGGAGTCCTGCAATGGAGAAACACAGGCCTCTTAGAAATGACAGGTTGGGAATGCAAGAAGAGGGAGTTGTCCTATACGTGAGAGACCAGCTGGAATGCACAGAGCTCTGCCTTATGATGGATGATGAGCCAGATGTGAGCTGACGGGTTGGGAATTGTTGGGCAGATCATCATGGGTCATTCCTAATAGGGAAGGAGTAGTTGAGGCCTCCTTCAGACTATGGGAGGAAGCCTCACATTCCCATGTTCTTATGGGGGCATTCATCACCTTGACATCTGCTGGAAAGACAACATAGCAAGACGAAAGGAAACTAAAAGGTTTCCGGAATGCATGGAGAAAAACTTTATGACACAGGTGATCCAGGAGTCAACAAGGAGGGGTGCTGTGCTGGACCGGATACTTACATACAAGGAAGAACTGGTCAGTGGTGTGGAAATCAGAGGCAGCATTGGGCTGCAGGAATCCTGGGATGGTAGAGTTCAGGATCCTAAAAAGCTAGAGAAGGTTAAAAAGCAGAACCACCACCCTGGACTTCAGGAGAACAGACTTCAGCCTGTTCTCCTTGTTCAACAGAGGCAAATATAAAGTCCTGCACCTAGAGTGGAATAACCTCATGCAATAGTGCCTCTTAGGTCCAACTGGCTGGAAAGCAGCTTTGTAGAAAAAGACCTGGGGGTCCTGGTGGAAAACAAGTTGAGCATGAGCCAGCAACATGCTCTCACAACAGAGGGGGCCAACGGTATCCTGGGCTGCATTAGCAGGAGTGTTGCCAGCAAGGCAAGAGAGGTGATCCTTCCTCTCTAATCAGCACTGATGAGGCCACACCTGGAGTGCTGTGTCCAGTTCGGGGCTCCTCAGTACCAGAGAGAAATTGAGCTACGGGAGTCCAGTGCAGGGCTGTGAAGGTGATTAAGAGACGGGAGCACCTTTCATGTGAAGACAGAATGAGAGTGCTGGAACTGTTTATCCTAGAGGAGTTTTGGAGCAGGGATCTCAATATCTATAAATACCTGAAGGGAGGGTATAAAGAAGACAGACAGGACAAGTAACAGGACAAGAGGCAATCAGGAAACATTTTTTTTACTGGGAGAATTACTGAGTACTGGCACAGGTTTCCTAGTGAGTTTGTGGAGCCTCCAACCTTGGACATATTCAAAAGCCATCTGGACACATTCCTGGGCAACTGGCTGTAGATGATCCTGCTTGATCTGGGGGATGGACAAGATGACCTCTAGAGGCCACTTCCAACCTCAAGCATTCTGTGATCCTGTGAGAGAGGTTCTTGAAAGAATCCCATAGGACATAATACTGGAGAGAAGAGTGGTTCAGGAGAGCTGATGATTATTGAGATACATCAAGCTCAATAACCCCAACAAGCAGGAAAACAAGCAAAGTGGCAGGAAGATGGCACAGATAAGCAAGGAGCTCCTGACTGAAATTAGAGATAAAAAGGATGTTTACAAGAGGTGGAAGATGGGGCAGGTGACCCAGGAAGAATATAGAGATACTGTCCAATTCTGCAGGGATGGGGTTAGGAAAGCCAAAGCCCACCTGGACTTGAATCTGGCAACGGACAAAAAGGGCAACAAAAAAGGATTCTACAAGTACATAAACAGCAAAAGGAAGACTAGGAAAAGATACATGTCCACTGATGCATGGGGCAGGGGGTCTGTGTCAAAGGACACAGAAAAGGCTTAGCTACTCCATGCCTTTATCTCAGTCTTAGAGGTAAGATTGGCCTTTGGGAATCCCAAGTCTTTGAGACCAGAGGGAATATCTGGAGCAAGGCAGACTTTCCCTCGGTGGAGGAGGAGGATCAGGTTGGGAATAGTTAAACTGCAGGTATTCAAGTGTATGGGCCTGATGCGATGCACCCACAAGGGATAAGGAAGCTGGCCAATGTCATTGCAGAAACACTTTCAATTGGCTTTGAAAGGTCATGGTGTTGGGGACTGGGAAATGTTCCTAAAAGACTGGAGGAGGGCAAGTACCACTCCAATCTTCAAGCAGAAGGATCTGGGAAATTACAGGCAGGTCAGCTTCACCTCAGTCCCTGGGAAGGTGATGGAGTAATTAATCCTGGAAGCCACTACCAGACACATAAGGGAAAAGAAAGTGATTGGGGTAGTCTGCACGGCTTTATGAAGGGAAAATCATGTTTGTCCAAACCGATAGCCTTCTACTATGACATAACTAGCTTGATACGTGAAGGAAGAACAGTGGATGTCCCTTGACTTTAGTAAGGCTTTTGACACTGTCTCTCATGTTAACCTCACAGACAAGCTAATGAAATATGGATTAGGTAGGTGGACAGTGAGACAGATTGAAAACTGAACAGTCAGGCCCAAAGTGTTGTGATCAGCGGTATGAAGTCTAGTTGGAATTTCTAGCAGCATACCCCAAGGGTCAAATGCTGGCACCGGTACTATTTAACATCTTCTTTAATAACCTGAGTGAAGGGCTCATCCTTAGCAGGCTTGACATAAAACTGGGCGGAATGGTTGTGATATACTAGATAGGTGTGCTACCATTCAGAGGGACATCACAGGAGGGAGAATTGAACAAACAGGAATCTCATGAAGTTCAACAAAGGCAACCTGCTTTTTTTGACCCTGTTTGAGCAGTGGCATTGCACTAGATGTTCTCAAGGGATCCCTTCCAACCTCACCAGTTCTGTGATTTTGTGATTCAGTACTTGATGAGGTATGTTCTGCATTTATTTACGCTGATGTCAATATGAATATCATTAAGTGTCTGATCCCTCAGAGGCATGCAATGAGCAAATGCCTCCCAGGGCTATGTACCATGCTGTATTTAGAAAAGTTCATGCCATAGGCTGATAATCTTAGAAAAGGGCTGTAAAAAATATCACCAGTAAAAGTCTTTGAAAGAGCTCAGTAGAAAAGAAGACTGACTAATCATAGCTCAATAAAACAGTGCTATTTAATTTCTACGGTGATATTCCAAAGCTCATCAGAGTAATTTCCTTCACATTTATTGGCTTGGATCAGGCCCCTTTTGAGTAAACAACGGGCAGTGAATAAAATGTACAAATAGATATTTTAAAAATACTATGGACAAAGAAAGGTCTATCATATATAACTCTTTATATAACTTTTTATGTGAAAAGAGAGAAAGAAATCACATTATCAGGAGTCTTGGTAGTTACAAAGTAGTTATGGAACTTAGGTAGACTGATGAAGGCATTTTTATCTCTTTCACAGAAAACTAACAAATAAGCAATCTGGGCCCCAGAAAAATTCCTGCCTTGTGTCATTTAGGTTGTTACCTCACCTGTGATGATACAGCTGTCTCAGGGTGAACAGTGCACTGAAACAATCCTTGTCAAAACACTGCCCTTCTTACCTACTGTGTTTGGATATTTTGCTTATTTTAAAAAGTCCCAGTTGTTTTGGAAATGATGCCTCTAAATAGCTGTAAGATGGGAGAAGCTGTAAACTTATGACGAGAAGAGGGAGGGATAGGTACCTGGGGAAGAAGGACTCTAATTTACCTTTGTCATCAAAACCAGTCGTGAAACACCAGCCTAAAGGCTGGATTTGTAAAGAGTATTTAGGTGTCTGAAGATGTGGATGGATGCCTAGTGCGACCTCAGAGGTATAAGCATAATGATTTTAGCGGGTGTTTCCCAAATTGAAGTGCATGCTTCAATCTGTAATTACCCCAGTACCTTTCAAACTAAGCCCTAAGACCGTGAAAACTGGCTCACAAAACAAGCAGCACTTCTTCTTCCCAAGTCAGGTTATTGCTGAGCCTTACACTCACTCATAGTAAGTCTGGAGTCTCCTGTCCCTTGAGGTGGCTTGTAGACCTTGAATGGAAAAAAGCAGAAACATGGGTTTTTTCACATCGGCTAAAGTCAAATTAGTAAAAAATGTATTTATTTGTTGTCTGTTATCTGGTCTGAAATCCTGCTCTGACTCAGGAATGAATCAGCAAGAATTTGGCAAGCCCTCTTCCAGGTAAATTTTGACTAGTTTAACACATCATTTGATTAAGCCAATGCAATATTGGGTGTAAATATGAACCAGCAAAGATTTTTTTCTTAGGTTAATTCTGAAACTAGTGACTAGCTGATCATTTAAACACGGGAGATACGTAAGGCTACATGTGGTTACAGAGATATTTAGACACTCTTAATCATCAGCAAATCTCAGGGGATTCCATGGGCACAATGGAAAATATTCTGAGAGGACAGGCTTTATACTGTCTGGATTAAATTTGTATTTTTATTTTCCCAAATGCATGCACGTACCTCTGAGGGACCAAACTTTCTTGTAATCCATTCACATACGTAACTTAATGGAAGTTTGCTCTGTTTGTTGTGTGGCTTCTTGAAGTTCTTATTAACCAACAATGAGAATTATACACGCATATGAATAAGGAAACAGATAATTTCTTTTTTTTTCATCATTGAAGATGCATTCACTTCCAGTTGTTTAGTAACTGCAGTCTGAGAGCATCCATTCAGTTTCTCGCCTATTTTCAAATAGTCAATGAGAGAACAAGCTGTAAAATTTGGAGGAGTTAAATGAAATCAACAAGGAAAATTTAGATCAGGTATCATGAAAAATGACTGACTAGAACTCTTAAGGGAAAGCCTCCCAGAGAAAGCCATAAGGGGTCTTAATCTAGAGATGTGCAAAATTAAATAAAAAAGAATTAACTATCAAGTCTGCATTAGGGAACGAGGCAAAGAACATAGGCAGGCGACCAGATTTACAGCAAGGCACTACTGCTGCCTTTAAATATACTCGATTTAGAGTACAGAGCCTCGGGGTTAGCAAACTCACTCATTAAAAGACTTAATTTGAGAATGTGGTGGAGTAGTAATGTTGATAGTCACCATTTATATAAAAGATTATATAATGCACTTGTCCATGAAGTCAGTAAGAAGAGTTTAAGCCCAATATTTTCTAGAATATCACCAGCAGGTTTCCTCTGAGTGGGAAAACCTTTTTTCAAAGTACAAATGGAAAAATGCAGAATTCATGACCATGGTGAGGAAGAGGGAGACAGAATTCCATTGTCTAGTGGTTGGGAAGATGAGGGGTAGCAAAGTCTTAGACTCTGGTCTCCTCGAGGAATGGTATTTCTTGAATGACAGCATTTCATTACTCGTGTAGCACACCTTCAGAGCAATCCCCTGGGGATAGTCTGATGACTCTTGTAGTATGACATACATTCAGGCTTATCAAGGAAGAGGGGAAGAACAGTGAACCCAACCCTTCTGCTTTCTGGATGTGTGCGTTACTTGGTAGCTACTATTTAGAAGAGAAGAACTACCTCTTCAAACTGTAGAAGTGGCTGTAGCAGGACTCTCTAAGGTGTTCTGACTGGGAAGTCTTAACAGCAGCTGTGGGCTGCTGTGGTTAAAATGAAACAGGGCAGCACCCAAAGACAACAGGATTTCTAGGGCTCGACAAAACACTAGGGAATTGTTTGTTTGTTTTGTTATTTTTGGTTAAGTAGCTCTTTTTATGATCCTTAGACTCATTGCACCTAGCCCAAACCACATGCGCTGTCCCGCTCTTCAGCTTTAAACTCCTTTGTGACAGCCTATTCCAAAACTTGCCTCTATTATCACGCTAGCTGTGGGAGAAAGCTATAGGTGGCCTCCATGACTTATTTGATCCTTGGTGCCCTGTGGCTAAGTTTGACTTAACTTCTTTATAGCCTGCATATATCATATTTTGTATACAGCCCGAGAGAACACTTAATTTGTTCTATCATTAAAAGAGTTGGTACCAAGTCCAGAAGACTTCAAAGATTGGGTCACTTTTGACCTTCAGGGTTCAGGAAAAAAAAAAAAGAAAAAAAAAAGAAAAAAATCCCAGTTTATTTGCCCTTTTGGCATGCTTCTTCATATCTTTATATCCCTCAAAGCCCTCATGAATTTGAAGCTTTATAATTTATTTTAACTTCAAGGGCCATAACCTAAAGTAATGTAAGTAGTAAAAGGCAGAGCAGGCAACTACTAATTTAACTGCAATGTTTAAACCCGGATATATTTGATAATTCCCAAGGTTCAGGAACAAACAAAGAAAAAACCCAGAACTCTCCTTTCCATGTTCTGAAATGCAAGCTTCCTGTTAGCCTACTAAAGCAAAATCTTCAAAGGCAGTTATTGAATAGAATCCATCTATATGACCGATAAAAATTCAGCAGCCTAAAAGGTCCAGGGAAGAAGGTCTTTATCTTGGCAACTATGGCACGTTACATGTAATATTGCTGATTGCAAAATGGACCTGAGTACTGACTCAATTCTTCTAAAATAAGACAAGTTATTTTTTCACATTACTGCACTCCAATATGCTTCATACCTCTCTTCCAAGAAATTACTACTCCATCAAGCACTTAAAATTTTATGATTATGTTATAGTTCAAAAGTTCTTAATGCATTTTAGAAATGCTAGCTGGAAGCAAAATTAATGTGATTTTGCTTCTCTTTTTTTTTTTTTTTTGTTGGCAATTTATTTCATATAACTCTGCTAGAAATATAAACAGCTGGGTTTTACCTGTTACTTTGACTGCATCAATGCCACTATGTGTATTATCACCTTCTCAGAGCTTGCCGCTAGGAGACAGAAAACTATAGGTTCTTTTACTCTGCTTTTCTACTTGCTCCTTGATTTCTCCGCAGCTGGTGTGATGACTTTTCCCACCTGAAACACAACTTTCCAGTAGCCAGGTAAACAATGGAAATGTTTTAACTGCTTCCCTGGCAGTTCTGGATAGGACCATCTTGGGAGTAATTTTTTTTTGCCTGGAAAGGAGTGCAAGAGGCATTTAAGCAACACGACCGTGAATCCATCTGAAGTGGCGAAGTGCTCATACTTCATCAGCTCACCACACTTCACCACCACAGTGGTAGTAGTGATTGATGTCAACCTCTAAAGAAGAATGCAGAATTACATAAATGCGTATTAAAATAATTTTCAGTCTGTAGTTTTACTGGAGGTGCTCAAAACTGGGAGCTTTTTTTTAAACAACACTTTTTGATGGTGTTACATCACACCAGTGACATTCATTCAAAATTTACTGGGCTTATAATCATTAAAACTTTGTAAACTCTTGGTTGCATAGATCTATTGTAAAAACATGGTGAGTAGGAAAGAATAGAATGGTCCTTATGGTAAAGGCGAAAACTACCATGTTATCAAAGAATTATTTCCACTGCTACATAGAGAAAAGGAAAGTGAGTAGCTTTAGTACTTATGATGCATGGAAAGAAATTTAATGAGGTATCTCCAAACAACAGTGATAGACTGTCATAAAAAACTATCCGGTGGTGCCTAAATATAAAGGCTACACCTCATTTTAAGTTAGAAGCACTTGATATAGACACTTGATACGCTTATAGGTACACTTAATATAGACATCTTAGATGCTTGAGCCTGGGGGTTAGGTATGAGGGTTGGGTTTTAGACTTGACTTCTGCATGAGATAGCATACAGGCAGGAATAACAGTGTTTCCTGCACAGAGCATTGGAGTATTGCCTTTGTAAAGGCTGCTTCTACAAGGCAAAATATCAGAACATTTGGGGTGTTAATAAATGAGCCTTATAAGTGGGAGTTCTAAACAATTTCCACAACTGAAAATATCAGATCTTCCTTCCAAGTGCACCTCCAGCGGCAGCCTATTCCCCTGCAGTGTGAGCATTTTTCCTAATTAAGATTATCAGCTCTGCCAGGCTGAACTGTATCTGCATCAATTAACGTGTTCAAATTGATTATGGAATATGCCCTAGAAGGAATAGTGTAGCACTCAAGTGATATTTTCTTTCATATGTCTGTTACACATGCCTTTGTCCTTTGCTTTGATCTCTGAAGGGTCTCACTGAACGGCAAACTCCACTCACCTTGTTGAGACAAGTTCCAGCCTACAATGCCTCACCTGTGTGCACAGCACGTTACACAATATGGACACTACTGCAAAATCAGTACTCATAGTGATAAAAGTTAGAATTTTATAATGTCTTCTCTGTGTAGGGCCAAATTATCCTGATGCCAACACGGAGATCTTTTTAACCTCAGTAGAACTGTCTTATGTAAGAAGAGTGTTTGCTGAGAATTACAGTACTGGTGTAAACAAAGAAATAGCTTTTTTACACTGAATAACTTATCAAGATAAGCCTTTCGATCCATTCATACTCTTTCGAGTCCATGTAATAATAACATTACATGATTAAAAAAAAAAACCCAAACACTGGCTTGAACAGTGAGAATGGTTTTGTACTCTTGGAGGAGGGACTTATGGAGATCCTTCATTTTGTTCAGATCTTACCTCCAGAAATTGTTTCCTCCTAAGCCACACCATTTTCAAAGAGGGTAGTTACCGACAGCTGCACTGCTGCAAACGCTCCTATATAGCGAAGAGCTGCTATGTGCCTGTGAAGGTATTCTCTAACGTTGTATTAAACACCCTCTAGAACACACACCTTCTTTCATACAGCACTTGCACTTTCAAATGTCCTCCTCTTTCTTAACCTTTCCAAAACTACTTTGATTTCATGCCTAATGTGATACTGCTAATAGGTTTCTGTAGGCTGTGATAAAGTAAACATCGTGGCCTGTGAAGCTCATGTTTTGCACCAACAAATGCCAGAGTTCAGTCTGATCTCTGGTGAACGTAGGAGAAAAGTTTTTGTGCTCTCCTTTGCACCAGGGCAAGAGAAAACAGCTGTAGAACCCAGGCTTCCAGCATTCTAACACTGGATTTGTGGGGTTATTACCTTCCTAAAATGATTACGTGCATTTTAAATCTGACCAGGGAAGAGGAAATAAAAAGGTGAAATTTGGAATGGGAGTGGCTGGACAGCGGTGTGGCTGAAATTATTTGCAGCCTATGGACTGTAGAGGTAGGGCAAGAAAAGAGGATGCAACAGCCTGTGTAGACTTTTCTGTAACTCTGTCCTGCATAGCAGGGGTGCACGCAAGAGGAAGGAGGAGAAAAAGCCAGTAGATGATAATACGATACTGGCCCTTACCATCATATCAGGTACCTAACCTTACAGAATATGGGTTACATGAAACAAATGTCCTGTCACGTCAGGATTTTCCAATTTCTATGTAGTTGTCTGGAATAATTAAAAAAAACCCCAAACAGTAGAAGGTCATGTGCTTACAGTTAAAATCTTGGCCTCACAGAAATGTTATCACTGACTTTTAGCAAGGCTGAAATTTTTCCCAGAAAATTTTAAGGGAGAAGTGATGACCTACTACTTACGGACACATGTAGAACAATGGAAAAGATTAAGCCAGGATACTTGGCTCCCACATTGTGGCTGTCAGTGGAATTGTCCTTTACTTAAAAAATTCATATTTCTAAAATGTAGATACTATAGGTCAAACAAGACTTTTTTGCAGAAACTACTGCCAGCAACTTTCTTTGAAGTTCAAAGACAGCCAGGTTCAAGGGAAACTGTGCCTGGAGAAAATATGATCTCTCACTATGATATTTTATCATACTGAAAAAAGTAATAAAAATGGCACTAGATAAAGCCCTTTAGACATAAGAGTCTGGTAACTAGAGATGGCCTTGCAGGTGGAAGCCTAGGGGGAATACATGTTGTACTCCTTGGGAGACTGGGAGAGGACAGGGAGAGGCAGGTGTTGCATGTAGATTGCTGCTTTTTAGCCATAAAATCCGTGAACCTGAAAAAAAGCCATGCTTGCTTAGACACCTATGTCCAAGCAGGCATTAGTTTCCTATCTCATAAAACATACTTCCGAAATAGATGTGCCCTACACAGTGTAACTGTAGCCTCAGGTCTGGACTTTGTGCTGGTGAAGTTTATTGCGTGCTGTATCCATGTGGACAACGTGATGAATGAGGAAGACTCCAAGGAGGAATAAATTGCTGGACTTGTCTCCAACAAGTTAATTTCTAGTTCCAATGAAATCAGTGCCAAAACCTCCATGAGCATTTGTTTCCTGCAGACAGAATAAATCCTGAGATACAACGGGCTTAAGTGAACTTGCCTGATGGCCTGTCCCTCCTCTAGACAGCTCATACAGACACTGCGATACGCTGCACCACGTATTCCATAGTCAGGAGCATCTGTACAAACCAGTGATGACATGTTGCAACTGTTTAAAAATCAGACTTTTCAGGTAGTAGTGCACCTTGCAATTGAAGTAGTATTCAATTATGTTCTTCTGAAATTAAAATTATTTGCAATTGGTCTTACAGTTCTATACAAAGATCAGATTACGTGTAGGCAAAATGATCCCTTTACTGCTTCTCTGAGGTAGGCTATGGGAGATGTTGATTTACCCTAAGCCAGTTCCAGTTTTCTGAATACTCCTGTAGAAAGTGCATAATTATTTCAAGAGAACTGGACAGGAAAATTCCGATAAAACAAAGCTGTGTCAAAATGACAATTCATTAAGTTTGAAATACTGGACGGGGCGGAAGGACGTTCTGGCTTTGATATAATGGCGTGGAGTCCAGGGAAGCGTTCTCTGCTAGAACAATAAAGATATATATACATGTACACGCACACTGCAAACAACTGCTACCTGGTTTTTCACCTGCTCTACGGCTCACAAAACTGTGTGGTATTTAACTGTGCCAAGCGTGCCTGTTCTATCAGATGAGACAGATATCCCCGTCTATCAAAACTTCGCAAAGCAGGACCTATTTGATATTTTTCTTTACTGTGTTTCCTTTTATATCCACTTTGATATTAAGCAAATATATTTTGAGAATGGGCAGTTCGAAGACACACACAATAGCATTTCTTAAAATAATAAGGTAAATATTAGCCAACCGGCTCATTTAATTTCCTACAAAACATTCTCAAAATAATGCAATCTTGCAAACTCACCTTCATGGTATTAAATAACTTCTTTCTTTTCTGTTACAGACATTGAAAGCGGCAAACACAAATCAGATCAATCAATTTATCTCACATTTAAGGCAAGAAAAATTGGGATGATGTCATTCCAGATCAATGCTGTACGCATTCAACGTTTTAACAATATTTAGAGAGGCATTCTTAGGGCACACTCCCATTAATTTGTCTTTATTTTGAAGGAATAAAATATGAAATGCAGTACAGGAAAACTGCTTAATAGTAGAATACATATTAAAAACATGACTGCAAATGTCCTTTATTGCTGCTGACAGCTTAATAAGAATCTTTGAAAGAGCTGCAAGTGGAGTTTTATGGCAGAAAAATCATCAGGTTTTGGTCAGTGATTTTTATTTTATGCACAGTATTTAGGATATACGCATCTAAACTGCAATGTCAACTTGTAAATTTTTTTTTTAAAAAAGGCTAATAATCTTATTAATAACTTATTTCATTAGTTATTGCTTCTGGAAAACGCTTCTTTTTTGGAGCATGCCCTCCTATATAAACAAACTCAACTCTTTTGAAGTCTTATCCTTGGTATCTCTATCTAAGGTTAACCCTTGTGAGGAACGTCCATCTGTTAACATTGAACTTAACAGGATTTGTTGACACAGTGAATAATTCCAGACTATGTATTCTAAACTGGTACTCCCTATTTTAAGTACTCATGAATGTAGCCTGCAACTTCAACCAGATCAATTTAACAAAATAAAACCTCGCTGTTGCTAGAAGTCATTGTTTTCTTACCAGTGCTTTCATTAGGGCAAAAATTTCCATTGATTTCACTGGAAGCCAAATAAAGTCAAAGATGGGCCCTTTAAAGACCCCTAGCTCCCTTGGGCAATTTTTCTGTAGTACCTTTTTTTTTCCGCTAAGAAAAAGTCTTCAGTCTGTGAAAATAAGACCCCCATAAATATTTCTGTTAGCTCTTGTATGTATAGTCAGTCACCTAGGCTGGAATCAATCACTTAAACTGTTACTGGTTTCTTCATTAATTTTGGTCACCACTACAGAGCAGTTTAGCTCCCTCAAAACTGAGATTCTTCACCAAACCACAACAAGCTTGTGTGAACTTTCCAGTTAGCCTGTGAATAATATTATTGTCTGACACACAAATCTGCAGATAGAAGAGATATACCTGCCTATATGTGGGGAAATTCGCACTACAGGTTCACTGCCGAGTCCTTTTTTTATCCATCTGTACTTTGTTTAAACACATGAAATAAAGATGTAATTTTTATATAGAAATCTGCATGTTCAGTTAAAATTGGAATTAGTGTTTTTCATCAGGAGTTCTGCTTGAACATAATGTAGTCAAACACTTATAGCAAAAGAGCAGACACCTGAACCCACGGATGTCGTGAACCCTGCTAGTCCCACTGATGCTGGGAGCAAAAAATAATCAAATTTCTGACTTAAAATTATTCTCAGTGATGACACTCCACTGCTTGTCATGATGACCTACAATAATGATAAAAATTAATGCATTAGTCACATGCAATCATACTGAATCCCAGTAAGTAATGCAGTCTGATTAGGAACGTCCGCCTTTTCAACATTTCCCCTTCTTTTCACTGTGCAGCAAGTGATGCCCACTGATTGGGGGGGGTGTGTGTGGAATGAATTGTGGAGGGGAAATTAATTATAACACCTCAAACCCCACTTTTTTTAAACAGCGTACATTTCTCTGAGGTTTGAGTTTACTGACAGGGTATGAAGAACTCAGTGAACATATATACCTGTTCTTTGAAGCACTATATTCAAGGGAAAAATGGTTTCTTCTTTTTGTAAACCTATCTGTATGACGTACTTTTGCAGTCTTGTGTCTTTTATAAGATCACACTGTTAGAGCATCTTCATTCTTGCCCTCCACATCTCACAGTCTGCAACTGCTCATGTTCAGATGTGCCTGTGCGGTTATATCAAATCTGAAGAGAATGTATCTGGACACTGACTATTTTAGCTCTAAAGGAGGAAAACGTCAAATTATACAAATTGGATACAAACTATTTAGTACTTCTAGCTATACTGGCTTCCAGATACGTGTACAATTAAAACACTCACGGAGGCTAGCAAACAATATCGCTGATGTTTCCGTCAACCGCCATGTAAAAGAGGTTCTCAGATATGGCCTTTTTTTGTTGTTTGGTTGGTTTTTTGCTCACATTTTCCGTTTTCAAGCTAAATAATACTCAAAGCTCCAATCTGAATTTAAAATTAGCATGCACAGCAGAAATTAAAATGTTTCAGTGATGTGTGTTACATCCTCTGGGCGTAGAAAGAGGAATAATACTTTGTGACAGGAATAGCTGATGGCAGGTAAGGCTATTACAAAATTTCACCGGGCTTCAAAAAAGCCTGGAGTGTGACGCATTGCCACATGGGCTTTTAGAAGAGAAAGCAAGCAATTAATTTGAGTGATGTTTACTTTGTACTTAAGATTAAAAATATTAGTGTTTATTTCCCCCCACCGCCCCCAATGGCTCAGATTAAGGAACAAAGAACTCTGCTTATTTAGGGAAATATATTTAGGGACCATATATATATATATATATGGAAATATATTTCAAAACTGAAAAGCTGAGATACAGCTTGATATTGTTTCAGAAATACTAATATTCTACCTGATTGTCATGATATACTTGTCACCATAGCATCTTTAGTAACATGAAGGCTTCTTAAGACACATTGCAGAACTGAATACAACATCAGCAAAGAAAATATTATCATTTTATTCATGCATCTAGATTACAAGCTAGCTAAGTAGGCTGTAAAATAGCTCTATGTTTTTAAAGTAGCCCATTGAAAATGAAGAAAAAAGTCCCAGTCTAATACATTAAAAAAAAAAAAAAAAGAAGGAATTTTCTTCTAAAAATATTTTTTCTTCTCAAAGCTGCGGTCAGATCAACAATGAAAGAGTTCTGGAGGCTTAAAGACAGTTACTAACCCTTTCTTCAACATCAAAAGTACTGCAACAGGAAGGTGTCCTCCGATTTACAGTGGGCGTTTTGAAAATATCCTGCTTTCTTTCAAACGCTTTTATTTCTTTTAAATGACATTGCGGTCTTTATTTATATAGTTTCAATTTAAAATTATTATTAAAAACTAACAAGAACTAAATCAAACCCAGATTATTCTCGAGTAGTTGCATACTGCAGTTCTTTGCAACACTAGAAACATGATTTTATTCTAACTACTGACTTTTGGTTGAATTCCAGTGACATCAAAACAGATTCAGTAGTCCCACAGTCTCTTTCCTGTAGGATACTTACTGATTACTTGGCGATAATTAAATGTTGCAAATAAAAGGTCTAAAAAAAGAGGCCGATATGCAAAAATTTAAGCATAAGTGTTTAAATTAACTGCACCGAGAAGGGAGTACAGCTAATACAAAATAGTCATAGGAGATTCTGAGAGAAAGTGCACCCTGAAATATAGTAAAATGCTTCAGAAAACATTTTCTGTAATTTGCATTTTATAAAAAAAGACACCTCTGAAACCCCGGGCTATGTTATTGATATGTGAGGTACGACGTTAACTGTGATGATCACATAATCGTATCTTTGGAGCATCGTAAGTTCTCACGATAAGCCTGCCTGCTGGAAACATTTTGCACGAAGGAAGCGAGACACCTCCAGAAGGGACAATAAAGATGATTAATCTGGCAGACAAACTACTGAGCGGTAGGTTTCAACAGCTTTGTGAGACTCTGAAATTGCTTTGTTGATTTAGAACAGTAACTATCTGCTTAGCGCATTTCCTTTACCAAGAGAGGGTATCAATACACCACAAACAGGATCAATATTAAAGTATGGTTTAATATACAGAACGTCATACAAATTATATCACTGCTTGCAGTGCCGTAAGAGGCCACCACCAACAACCACAACTGGAATACAGGTTAAATTTCCCTCATCAACCAAACGATAAATGAAGTCAGGTCAGTGTGTTAAGATATCCAGAATTTTAAATAGCAGATCTTTTAAAACAAAATGCAGCACGAGACAGAAACAACCAATACGATTCTACTAGCCTGTGGAGAAAACAAACAGATCTCCATTTCCAGAGTTAGCTACCAACTGGATGTTATACCACATTCTACCCTTCTGACACTCAGGGTACTCGTTATGGGTGGTCGGGCAGATCTCCTGAAATGAAGTGAAACAAACGCAAAGCGGGGAAACTCAGGTTTGTCTTCTCCTTTGTCTGAGACGGTTTGTTTCACGTGTACTGGTGACTGTCGTGGCAGCTTTTGGTGCTTTGATTAAGCGTCTCAAAAGCTACTCCACTCATTGCTTTGTAATGTTATCTCTGCACCCGGAAGATGAATTGCTATACTGTAAATCACTGTCACCGCTTCTCAGGGATGAGCACAGGACAAGTGAGTTGCACTGACCCAGTGTATGTGAGACATCCTTCGGTTTGGCTGTTTTCTGTTGTGTCCTTGCACAGCAATGAAACAGACCGCTTCTTCATCCTGCTAGATAGCAATCAACTCAGACTTGCATTTTTTCTTTAATTAATAGAATTGTAAGAAATACATAGACCTACCTTTGTTATTCCCCACTATCATCCTCTATTAGTTTTCACGCAACATTTTTTTCATAAAATGAAAAGGCAAAACAGGTGTTAAGATTATTTATGTTTGACAAATTCATATAATTTAAATAATTAAAACTAATTTGTGTTGAGAGCTACAGTTGCATTTTTATTAGAGAAACAAGTACAAATAGGCATCACTACAGAGCTGTTTATTCAATAATGAGATTAAATGAAATGGATTCCGTAGTCTCAATTCTTTCTGATTAATGTGGCAATCGGAACTCTAACTTCTGTGCCCTAACAATGTGGAAACAGCTGCTCACCCGCTATAATTCCGTAAAACCTTTTTCTTTAAAGCTACACATTTTAAATTATCCTTAAAAAAATATCGTAAGCAAAATACCGAATGCTTTCAATTTAAACAATATTTGCATTATAAACTTGAAATTCTACTACTTTTAAATTTAATCACAAAAGAGAAAGTTTAATTTACAAACAGCAGTATGTACGTTTATATGTAATGTAAACCTTTCTGCGTATCTTTCTGCTTATATAATATAGAGGTTATTGTATTACTCTGTATAGAAAAAATATTGTACCTTTAAAACAAGAATAAATTCTAAATGAATTAGCCTACAATACCTAAGTAGAATTTTAAGAGTAAAAGATATGAATACAGTTACAAGCAGAATGTGCCGTGTGTCAAATTGTCTAAGAACCAGTTCAAGCAGCACAGTACTTACCCTTTGAACAAAAGGCATCAACATATAATTGCAGGTAACAATTATATATTATTAGATGTTTAAGGAAAACACCAGGAAGCAAACTTCTAGAAGCAACATATTTAGGTAACTACAAGAGTATGTCGTTCTCTTGTGCACTAAAGATTTTTCAAGCATTTTTAGTAAAGATGCAGCATATTATATGTACAGGGACTGCATTGCACCAGATAGTGACATGCTAAGCCACGTTTGCCTTGCGTTTAGGAGATATCGTTTGAATCTCTAACACTTACAGAATAAACCAGTCTCAGTTTGTGAATCTGTGGCAAACAGTAGCACTCAATCCACCCTTTTTTTCCATATCCACATGAAAACATTTTAAATTTGGAGTATGTAGACATCTCGTCTCAAGTGAAATAGGCATTTAGGAGTCAGCAGATGGGCTGAAGAGTGTCCAGACAGAAATGTGTGTTATCAATAAGCATGTTGCAATTTGCGTGACCCATCATTAAATTTTTTAATGATACTATAAACATAGGGATTCAATTCACTGTAAAATTACTAAAATCTACCAATTGTAATGCTTTCAGACTGTTTATTTTTTTTTTTCAATAGAAAAATAAATCTCATACATTCGAAGTGGTACACAAAAAGACTGGGATAAAATTGATCAGATTTCTTGATAGCACCATTTACACATTCTTTAAAGTAAACATTAATATGCACTTTCTTAGAAAGCGATATAAATATATATATATAAAATACAGGACGTGCTAACCTCTGTTAACCATCTGAATGTGATGGAATAATCTATCTCTACTGTGCAGGTAGGCTTGTGCATGGTGGTGTGGCAATATCATTTTAAAAGTTTGTTACAGATGTGATGGGAAGCTGGAAGGAGTCGAATAAGCAGAAAAAAGAGCTTAGATCTACTGTAAGCAATGAGTCGGAATGAGCCGTTAAAGGTTAGAATTTATCTTTGTTTCTGATCATTCAATGAGAAAAATGACTTCCACAGAAATAGATACCTTAAAACTGTTTGGGGAAAGGGTGGCGAGGGTGAAATAGGATTGAAAGTCCTACAGGTAATAGCGATAACTGGAAGTGCAGACGAAATTGGTCTTCAGAGCAAAGAGGAACGCAGCCGTTTAAAAAGTCTAAGTGCAATGCTGTGGTGCTGAAAGAAAAGCTCCTGGTGAAAAAGAAAAAAACGGCAATGCAACTTCAAGCAGCAATTTTGTGGTGCTGAAAGGACAGAGCTCCCAGCGTTGCGGGAAAGATCTCGGGTCTGGAATGAGGTGTCCAATCTGTATGATAAACAGCACACTGTGTCTCAGAGCGCCCATTCAATCTCAGTAAGTAA